>OX463234.1:3138341-3566128 GCA_949820135.1 Sylvilagus floridanus | reverse complement strand
GAGGCAGGGGGACTTCATTCTCCTGAGTACATGAGGCTAGGGGGACTTCATTCTCCTGAGTACATGAGGCAGGGGGACTTCATTCTCCTGAGTACATGAGGCAGGGGGACTTCATTCTCCTGAGTACATGAGGCAGGGGGACTTCATTCTCCTGAGTACATGAGGCAGGGGGACTTCATTCTCCTGAGTACATGAGGCAGGGGGACTTCATTCTCCTGAGTACATGAGGCAGGGGGACTTCATTCTCCTGAGTACATGAGGCAGGGGGACTTCATTCTCCTGAGTACATGAGGCAGGGGGACTTCATTCTCCTGAGTACATGAGGCAGGGGGACTTCATTCTCCTGAGTACATGAGGCAGGGGGACTTCATTCTCCTGAGTACATGAGGCAGGGGGACTTCATTCTCCTGAGTACATGAGGCAGGGGGACTTCATTCTCCTGAGTACATGAGGCAGGGGGACTTCATTCTCCTGAGTACATGAGGCAGGGGGACTTCATTCTCCTGAGTACATGAGGCAGGGGGACTTCATTCTCCTGAGTACATGAGGCAGGGGGACTTCATTCTCCTGAGTACATGAGGCAGGGGGACTTCATTCTCCTGAGTACATGAGGCAGGGGGACTTCATTCTCCTGAGTACATGAGGCAGGGGGACTTCATTCTCCTGAGCACATGAGGCAGGGGGACTTCATTCTCCTGAGTACATGAGGCAGGGGGACTTCATTCTCCTGAGTACATGAGGCAGGGGGACTTCATTCTCCTGAGCACATGAGGCAGGGGGACTTCATTCTCCTGAGTACATGAGGCAGGGGGACTTCATTCTCCTGAGTACATGAGGCAGGGGGACTTCATTCTCCTGAGTACATGAGGCAGGGGGGACTTCATTCTCCTGAGTACATGAGGCAGGGGGACTTCATTCTCCTGAGTACATGAGGCAGGGGGACTTCATTCTCCTGAGTACATGAGGCAGGGGGACTTCATTCTCCTGAGTACATGAGGCAGGGGGACTTCATTCTCCTGAGTACATGAGGCAGGGGGACTTCATTCTCCTGAGTACATGAGGCAGGGGGACTTCATTCTCCTGAGTACATGAGGCAGGGGGACTTCATTCTCCTGAGTACATGAGGCAGGGGGACTTCATTCTCCTGAGTACATGAGGCAGGGGGACTTCATTCTCCTGAGTACATGAGGCAGGGGGACTTCATTCTCCTGAGTACATGAGGCAGGGGGACTTCATTCTCCTGAGTACATGAGGCAGGGGGACTTCATTCTCCTGAGTACATGAGGCAGGGGGACTTCATTCTCCTGAGTACATGAGGCAGGGGGACTTCATTCTCCTGAGTACATGAGGCAGGGGGACTTCATTCTCCTGAGTACATGAGGCAGGGGACTTCATTCTCCTGAGTACATGAGGCAGGGGGACTTCATTCTCCTGAGTACATGAGGCAGGGGGACTTCATTCTCCTGAGTACATGAGGCAGGGGGACTTCATTCTCCTGAGTACATGAGGCAGGGGGACTTCATTCTCCTGAGCACATGAGGCAGGGGGACTTCATTCTCCTGAGTACATGAGGCAGGGGGACTTCATTCTCCTGAGCACATGAGGTAGGGGGACTTCATTCTCCTGAGTACATGAGGCAGGGGGACTTCATTCTCCTGAGTACATGAGGCAGGGGGACTTCATTCTCCTGAGCACATGAGGCAGGGGGACTTCATTCTCCTGAGCACATGAGGCAGGGGGACTTCATTCTCCTGAGTACATGAGGCAGGGGGACTTCATTCTCCTGAGTACATGAGGCAGGGGGACTTCATTCTCCTGAGTACATGAGGCAGGGGGACTTCATTCTCCTGAGTACATGAGGCAGGGGGACTTCATTCTCCTGAGTACATGAGGCAGGGGGACTTCATTCTCCTGAGTACATGAGGCAGGGGGACTTCATTCTCCTGAGTACATGAGGCAGGGGGACTTCATTCTCCTGAGCACATGAGGCAGGGGGACTTCATTCTCCTGAGTACATGAGGCAGGGGGACTTCATTCTCCTGAGTACATGAGGCAGGGGGACTTCATTCTCCTGAGTACATGAGGCAGGGGGACTTCATTCTCCTGAGTACATGAGGCAGGGGGACTTCATTCTCCTGAGTACATGAGGCAGGGGGACTTCATTCTCCTGAGCACATGAGGCAGGGGGACTTCATTCTCCTGAGTACATGAGGCAGGGGGACTTCATTCTCCTGAGTACATGAGGCAGGGGGACTTCATTCTCCTGAGTACATGAGGCAGGGGGACTTCATTCTCCTGAGCACATGAGGTAGGGGACTTCATTCTCCTGAGTACATGAGGCAGGGGGACTTCATTCTCCTGAGTACATGAGGCAGGGGGACTTCATTCTCCTGAGTACATGAGGCAGGGGGACTTCATTCTCCTGAGCACATGAGGCAGGGGGACTTCATTCTCCTGAGCACATGAGGCAGGGGGACTTCATTCTCCTGAGTACATGAGGCAGGGGGACTTCATTCTCCTGAGCACATGAGGTAGGGGACTTCATTCTCCTGAGTACATGAGGCAGGGGGACTTCATTCTCCTGAGTACATGAGGTAGGGGGACTTCATTCTCCTGAGCACATGAGGCAGGGGGACTTCATTCTCCTGAGCACATGAGGCAGGGGGACTTCATTCTCCTGAGTACATGAGGCAGGGGGACTTCATTCTCCTGAGTACATGAGGCAGGGGGACTTCATTCTCCTGAGTACATGAGGCAGGGGGACTTCATTCTCCTGAGTACATGAGGCAGGGGGACTTCATTCTCCTGAGTACATGAGGCAGGGGGACTTCATTCTCCTGAGTACATGAGGCAGGGGGACTTCATTCTCCTGAGTACATGAGGCAGGGGGACTTCATTCTCCTGAGCACATGAGGCAGGGGGACTTCATTCTCCTGAGTACATGAGGCAGGGGGACTTCATTCTCCTGAGTACATGAGGCAGGGGGACTTCATTCTCCTGAGTACATGAGGCAGGGGGACTTCATTCTCCTGAGTACATGAGGCAGGGGGACTTCATTCTCCTGAGTACATGAGGCAGGGGGACTTCATTCTCCTGAGCACATGAGGCAGGGGGACTTCATTCTCCTGAATACATGAGGCAGGGGGACTTCATTCTCCTGAGTACATGAGGCAGGGGGACTTCATTCTCCTGAGTACATGAGGCAGGGGGACTTCATTCTCCTGAGCACATGAGGCAGGGGGACTTCATTCTCCTGAGTACATGAGGCAGGGGGACTTCATTCTCCTGAGTACATGAGGTAGGGGACTTCATTCTCCTGAGTACATGAGGCAGGGGGACTTCATTCTCCTGAGTACATGAGGCAGGGGGACTTCATTCTCCTGAGTACATGAGGCAGGGGGACTTCATTCTCCTGAGTACATGAGGCAGGGGGACTTCATTCTCCTGAGTACATGAGGCAGGGGGACTTCATTCTCCTGAGTACATGAGGCAGGGGGACTTCATTCTCCTGAGTACATGAGGCAGGGGGACTTCATTCTCCTGAGTACATGAGGCAGGGGGACTTCATTCTCCTGAGTACATGAGGCAGGGGGACTTCATTCTCCTGAGTACATGAGGCAGGGGGACTTCATTCTCCTGAGTACATGAGGCAGGGGGACTTCATTCTCCTGAGTACATGAGGCAGGGGGACTTCATTCTCCTGAGTACATGAGGCAGGGGGACTTCATTCTCCTGAGTACATGAGGCAGGGGGACTTCATTCTCCTGAGTACATGAGGCAGGGGGACTTCATTCTCCTGAGTACATGAGGTAGGGGACTTCATTCTCCTGAGTACATGAGGCAGGGGGACTTCATTCTCCTGAGCACATGAGGCAGGGGGACTTCATTCTCCTGAGTACATGAGGCAGGGGGACTTCATTCTCCTGAGTACATGAGGCAGGGGGACTTCATTCTCCTGAGTACATGAGGCAGGGGGACTTCATTCTCCTGAGCACATGAGGCAGGGGGACTTCATTCTCCTGAGTACATGAGGCAGGGGGACTTCATTCTCCTGAGTACATGAGGCAGGGGGACTTCATTCTCCTGAGTACATGAGGTAGGGGGACTTCATTCTCCTGAGTACATGAGGCAGGGGGACTTCATTCTCCTGAGTACATGAGGTAGGGGGACTTCATTCTCCTGAGTACATGAGGTAGGGGGACTTCATTCTCCTGAGTACATGAGGCAGGGGGACTTCATTCTCCTGAGTACATGAGGCAGGGGGACTTCATTCTCCTGAGTACATGAGGCAGGGGGACTTCATTCTCCTGAGTACATGAGGTAGGGGGACTTCATTCTCCTGAGTACATGAGGCAGGGGGACTTCATTCTCCTGAGTACATGAGGCAGGGGGACTTCATTCTCCTGAGTACATGAGGCAGGGGGACTTCATTCTCCTGAGTACATGAGGTAGGGGACTTCATTCTCCTGAGTACATGAGGTAGGGGACTTCATTCTCCTGAGTACATGAGGTAGGGGACTTCATTCTCCTGAGTACATGAGGTAGGGGACTTCATTCTCCTGAGTACATGAGGCAGGGGGACTTCATTCTCCTGAGTACATGAGGTAGGGGGACTTCATTCTCCTGAGTACATGAGGCAGGGGGACTTCATTCTCCTGAGTACATGAGGCAGGGGGACTTCATTCTCCTGAGTACATGAGGTAGGGGGACTTCATTCTCCTGAGTACATGAGGCAGGTGGACTTCATTCTCCTGAGTACATGAGGCAGGTGCACGGACTAGGAGGGGACATTAAAATGTCTGTATGTGCGGACTTCATTCTCCTGAGTACATGAGGCAGGGGGACTTCATTCTCCTGAGTACATGAGGCAGGGGGACTTCATTCTCCTGAGTACATGAGGTAGGGGGACTTCATTCTCCTGAGTACATGAGGCAGGGGGACTTCATTCTCCTGAGTACATGAGGCAGGGGGACTTCATTCTCCTGAGTACATGAGGTAGGGGGACTTCATTCTCCTGAGTACATGAGGCAGGGGGACTTCATTCTCCTGAGTACATGAGGCAGGGGGACTTCATTCTCCTGAGTACATGAGGCAGGGGGACTTCATTCTCCTGAGTACATGAGGTAGGGGGACTTCATTCTCCTGAGTACATGAGGCAGGGGGACTTCATTCTCCTGAGCACATGAGGCAGGGGGACTTCATTCTCCTGAGTACATGAGGCAGGGGGACTTCATTCTCCTGAGTACATGAGGCAGGGGGACTTCATTCTCCTGAGTACATGAGGCAGGCGCACGGACTAGGAGGGGACATTAAGATGTCTGTATGTGCGGACTTCATTCTCCTGAGTACATGAGGCAGGGGGACTTCATTCTCCTGAGTACATGAGGCAGGGGGACTTCATTCTCCTGAGTACATGAGGTAGGGGGACTTCATTCTCCTGAGTACATGAGGCAGGGGGACTTCATTCTCCTGAGTACATGAGGCAGGGGGACTTCATTCTCCTGAGTACATGAGGCAGGGGGACTTCATTCTCCTGAGTACATGAGGTAGGGGGACTTCATTCTCCTGAGTACATGAGGCAGGGGGACTTCATTCTCCTGAGTACATGAGGCAGGGGGACTTCATTCTCCTGAGTACATGAGGCAGGGGGACTTCATTCTCCTGAGTACATGAGGCAGGGGGACTTCATTCTCCTGAGTACATGAGGCAGGCGCACGGACTAGGAGGGGACATTAAGATGGTTGGTTTTTACTTAGCTCTGCAGAAAGCACTGTGGAGTTCTAGCTGCTTAGCAAGGTGTCCGGTGCTTCCACCTGACTTCCCTCAGCAGGTTTTTTCAGAGATCTGAGTTCACTCCAAACTTAAACCTGTAACACATGTTTATGGAGTTACCTAATCCTGTTTCACCCATTGTAGCGGTCGTTAGCTCCACGTGGCTGATTATATTTAAATATGTTGCAGTTGACTAAGATTATAAATTCACTTTAAAAAAAAAAGATTTCATTTATTTACTTGAGAGGTATAGAGTTGCATTAACAGAGAGAAAGGTCTCCCATCCGCTGGTTCACTCCCCAGATGGCCACAACAGCTGGGGCTGTGCTGATCTGAATCCAGGAGCCAATAGATTTCTCCCATGTGGATTGCAGGAGCTGTCTTCTGCTGCTTTGCCAGTCCGTAACAGAGCTGGATCAGAAGAGGAGCAGCTGGGACTAGAACTGGCACCCATACGGTACCGCACGTGAAAGCTTAAGCTCACTATACCACAGTGCTGGTCCTAAATTCACTTTTCTGTGGCAGCAGTCACATTTTAACCCCAGTAGCACCATGGGGCTAACAGCTGTCTTATTAGCAAGCCCAGAATAAGAAATTTCCATCATCACCCAAAGTTCTGTTGGATAGCCAAAGAGTACTGCAGGGCTTAAGAATGGGGGTGAGTGTTTGGCAGAGCAGTTAATGTACCTCTTGGGGTGCCCACATCCCCTATTAGAATACCTGGGTCACGTCCCAGCTGCTCTGCTTGCCTTCCAGCTTTCTACTCAAGGCAGCAAATGATGGCTGAAGTGCCTGGGTCCCTGCCACCCACTTGGGAGACCTGGATTGAGTTCCTAGCTCCTTGCTTTGATGTGAGAGGCCCTGTCTATGTGGCCATCTGGGGAGTGAACCAGCAGATGGAACATCTTTCTGTATAAAAGAAAGAACAAAGAATGGAAATGCTAAATGGGAACAGAGAGCCAAAAGATCTCTTAAGCAACTTTAGACTTCATCTTCTATACAACCAGTGAATCTGAGAACCCACACACAGAACTGTTATAACCTTACTCTAATTGTTATTTTGTGTATACCTCTTGCCTTCTGGCTTTTATTGCCACTTAAAGCCAAACTGAATGAAATATAAGTAAATAATAATAATATCTTTCCAGGAAGCACGATTTCCAGATGTAGCAAATGGGTATATTGAAGAAATAATTCATTTGAAGAATTACTATGATTTGAATGTGTAAGTAGACACCAAACCTTTTTTTTCTTTTCTTTGGTGATAAAATATATGTACTAAAATTCATCACTTGAGCCGTTTTTTAAAATTTTTATTTAGTTAGAGAGCTGTTATCTGCCTCCTCACTCCCCAGATGCCTGCAACAGCTGTGCCTGGGCTGTCCCTGCGGGTGGTGGGAACCCAACTGCTGGAGTCAGGAGTACCTGAATGCGGGTACTCCAGTATGGCACCTGGGCATCTTAATACTAAGACCAAAAGCCCACTCTCCTTTTTCACATTATTAACTGAACACAAGATTTTTTAAAATTAGAAGGGGTGGGGAGGCCGGCGCTGTGGCACAGCAGGTTAGCGCCCTGGTCTGAAGCGCCGGCATCCCATATGGGCGCCGGTTCAAGACCCAGCTGCTCCACTTCCAATCCAGCTCTCTGCTATGGTCTGGGAAAGCAGTAAGATGGCCCAGGTCCTTGGGCCCCTGTACCCGTGTTGGAGACCCGGAAGAAGTTCCTGGCTCCTGACTTCGGATTGGCTCAGCTCTGGCCATTGCGGCCAATTAGGGAGTGAACCATCGGATGGAAAACCTCTCTCTGTAACTCTGACTTTCAAATAAATAAATAAACCAGCTCTAGCTCTCAACTCCAGCTTCCTGGCAGTGTAGCTCCTGAGAGGCAGCAGGTGATGGCTCAGGTAGTTGGGGCCCTCCAACTCATGGAAATCTGAATTGAGTTCTTGGCTCCCAGTTGGATCTGACCTAGTACTGGCCATGGCAGGCGGTTGGGAGTAAGTGGATGTGAACTTCGTCTCTCTCTCTCTCTACCTCTCAAATAAAATTTTTTTAATGATTTTTAAAAGATTACAAAAGAAAAGTGAGAGAGGGTGCCCAATCAAGACTGTAAGGTACAGTGATTTCTCACTGAAGCTTTGAAAAAAATTGCCCTTGTTTGATGAGACGAGTGAGCAGGAGCATTGCTGTATGGAGGACTTTGCTGAAACCACCTCGGGTGTTTTTCTGTTATAATTTTTACTACTTTCTTCAGAAGATGCTACTGATGAGCACATGTTACTGTTCTTTGGCCCTCCAGAAAGTCCACAATGAGAAAATTTTGATCGTCCCAAAAAACTATTGCCATGACCTTTGGTCTTGACCCTTCCCATTTTGGCTTTGACTCGAACATGTCCACCTCTTGGTAGCCCTTGCTTTACCCGCTGTGCCATGCCAGCCCTGTCTCATCCCTTCTTAAAACAAGTTGTCTACTTGTAAACTGATTTGGAACGTTGTCCCCGTAAAACTACTGGTCAGGCATCAGTGGCTCCACTGTCTCTCCATCAGGCTCCCCCAGTATTTTGATACTTGCTCTTCTGGTTTAGCGGGAGCTTGTGTTGCTCCGATAGAGGCTCTCCTCAGACTTCAGACTGGTGTCTCTCCCTTCTTAGGGCTTCAGGCCGGCTTCTGTTCAGACCTCTTACATGTGACAAGTTACGGTGAGTTTATTTTGATGGAAAAATTGTTCCATCCATGCATCATTTTTTCATATCATTTATTTTACTTAAATTTTAAGACCCCCATGATAGCAATGTGAAATAAACAAATCTTAATGATTTGTTTGCACTGAGTATAGACCTCAATTAGGCAGTACAGTTAGAATGTAAACTATATGGGGCCAGCATACCAGCTTAAATCACTCACAGTGGCCTCCCATATGGGCACTGATGAGTCCTGGCTGCTCTGCTTCCAATCCAGCTCTCTGCAGATATGCCCAGGAAAGCAATGGGAGATGGCCTAAGCACTTGGGTCCCTGCATCCATGGGGGAGACCCTGAAGGAGTTCCTGGCTCCCTGCTTTGATCTGGCCCAGCCTTAGCTTTTGTGACCATTTGGGGAGTGAACCAGTTGATGAAATATCTCATCTTCAAAAAAAAGTTTTAGACTGTACCTGACCATAGATCACTTGTGTGATTTTGTAGCCATCGCATCAAGTGGTCCCTTTGCCTTGCTCTCTTTCTCCTCTCTTCTGTTAGGTGTTCTTCCCCCCCCCCATCCTTCAGTCTCTTAACCACATCTCTTCTAATTTGAGATGCATTGTTCTTCAGTGCTTTCTTCTAGTTTATATTCTTTTTTTTGGTAGGATATATTCAATTAAAGTAAGCTGTGTTAATTTCAATACTTTTTTTTTTTTTTCATTTTTTTCATTGCGTTTTTTTCTCTGACTGATCGATTCATTTGAAGGACACTAACAGAGAAAGTATCCTCCACCCCCGGTACCTTCCCCAAATGCCCATGCTGCAGACATTTCAAGCAGCTGTCTAGCCTGCTGTGCCGCAGTGTGTGTTCTCTGCCTGTGTTTGTGATCCCTGTATTATTTAAACAGTGCTGAGCATAGTTAGTTTATGCTGTGAACGTGGTCTTTATCGAGTCTGTGTCTGCAAGCTCTGCTTGTGCCTTGTTCCTGTGTAGTTGATGAATTGGACTCTAAGCTCCTTTCTCGAGGTCTTGGTAGAAGTGGCTCCTCCAGAGCAGGTTTGCTTCTGCTTTGCTCAGCTGTGCAGGGCAATGTCAGTCTCAGATTACTTTAGATTGCTGTCTTAAAGTCTTGGGGCCATCCCAGTGGTGAGAGTCCAGTCCTGATTGAGGACTACTCATTCTCAGGGGAGTTTTGTTTTCCCTCCATTTAACATCTGTGTTGAAGTGTGCTTCTTCCTTGTGGTCTGAGATCTGTCTTCTGTAAATGTACCATCAGCAATGGAAGCCAAGAGCTCAAGATACTCAGGATAAACAAAATCTCAGGCACAATCTGGCCGGAGGTGTGTGTGAGTTGCTTTAATAGTTTTTTTTGTTTTGTTGTTGTTGTTGTTGTTGTTTTTACAGGCAGAGTGGACAGTGAGAGAGAGAGAGAGACAGAGAGAAAGGTCTTCCTTTGCTGTTGGTTCACCCTCCAATGGCCTCCACGGCTGGCGCGCTGCGGCCGGCGCACCGCACTGATCCAAAGCCAGGAGCCAGGTGCTTCTCCTGGTCTCCCATGGAGTGCAGGGCCCAAGCACCTGGGCCATCCTCCACTGCACTCCCGGGCCACAGCAGAGGGCTGGCCTGGAAGAGGGGCAACCGGGACAGAATCCGGCGCCCCGACTGGGACTAGAACCCGGTATGCCGGCGCCGCAAGGCGGAAGATTAGCCTGTTGAGCCACGGCGCTGGCCACTTTAATAGTTCTTTACCAGATTTGAATGATGGTATTATCTTTTGCTGTTGTTAACGATGCCTAATGTTTAGGTTGCATTTCTGTGATAATAGTCCGTGTGGCATTTTTCATTATTTGTTTACTGATTATAGTTTCCTCCAATGTGAATTGCTTAATTCCCTCATTGAATTTCTTTTTTTTTTTTTTTTTCTGTTAATGTTTTCATGGTTCTGAAATGTGGTCCTTGTTAATTCATTATGGGGAGTGTCAATGATAGAGAAAAGTATTTGAATAGGAAATACCAAGTTTCAGTACTTTTGAAGAATTTATGGTATATATTAACCTCACAGAAATGTAGTATACTTGTTTCCCTTTCCTACAAATAAGCATCCTATTTTTTAAAAGATCTTCAGGGTTGGTTGGTTGTAAAATTGAATCAAATTGACAGATTCTAATGCTGTTTTGTTCTAACTCCTGAGTCATACATGTTATTTTTAGGGACTTACTGACTTGTGCTTTGGTGTCATTAAGGAGCAAACATTGACCTTTAAACACACAAAAATTCTTGCGAAATCCAAAAGGCAAGGGAATGTCCAGTAGTAGTAGGTCTTATCCAACCACAATCTGATTTTCCCAAAATTGCTTTCCTTTCTATGAGTCACTGGGCTCCTAGGACATTGTTAATTCTTCAGCTAAGATAAAATTTGTTAATGGAACCCAAAATGAAAGCAGAGTCGATTTTAGCAGGCTGGGTATTGTTGTAGCTGACTCTCAGCTGGGCTGGGCCAGAGCCAGGAGCCAAGAGTTCCATCCAGGTCTACTATGTAGGTGGCAGGGACCCCAGTACTTGAGCCATCATCTGCTGCCTTCCCACATGCATTAGCAGGAGGCTGGATTGGAAGAAGAGGAGCGGAGACTTGAATTAGCGATGTGATATGGGATACAGTTATCCCCACAACACCCATCTCAGGAATTTTTTTTTTTTTTTAAAGATTATTTATTTGAGAGGCAGAGTTACAGAGAAGCAGAGGCAGAGAGAGAGAAGTCTTCCATTGCCGGTTCACTCTCCAGTTGGCCACAAAGGCCGGAGCTGTGCTGATCCGAAGCCAGGAGCCTCCCACACAGATGCAGGGGCCCAAGGACTTGGGCAGTTTTCTACTACGGCTTTCCCAGGCCATAGCAGAGAGCTGGATTGGAAGTGGAGCAGCTGGGACTTGAACCAGAGCCCATGTGGGATGCCGGCACTGCAGGCAGTGGCTTTACCTGCTATGCCACAGCGCCAGCCCAACAAATTCTTTCTTTTAAAGAAAAATATTTATTTGAATGGCAGAGGTCCAGAGAGTCACACCTCAAATGATCCAGCTTAGGCTGAAGCTAGGATCCTGGGAGTCCATCTTGATCCCTCATGTCGCAGGGCTCAAGTATTTGGGCATCAGCTGCTTTCCCAGACGTGTTGAGAGAGCTGGGTCAGAAGTGTAGCAGATTGGGGCAGCGCTGTGGTGAAGCAGGTACTCCCGCCACCTGCACTGCCAGCATCCATATGGGCGCCTGTTCGAGACCCAGCTGCTCCACTTCCAATCCAGCTCTCTGCTATGACCTGGGAAAGCAGTAGAAGATGGCCTAAGTCCCTGGACCGCTGTACCACGTGGGAGACCCAAAAGAAGTTCCTGGTTCCTCTTTGGATCGGCGCAGCTCCAGCCATTGCAGCCTTCTGGGGAGTGAACCAGCAGATGGAAGACCTCTCTCTCTCTGCCTCTGCCTCTCTGTAACTCTGCCTTTAAAATAAATAAATGTTTAAAAAAAAAAAAGGCATAGTAGGCAGTACTCAAACTGGCACTCATGTGGGATGCTGGTATAGCAGGTGGCTTAACCTGTTGCAGCACAGTGGTGCTTTCTTGAGACCTGTTAACATGACAGGTCAGATGGAGCATGAGATGATAGGAAGAGGACGCAGAGCTGAGTGCGACAGGCCTTCCTACTGCCGTTGCCCCAGGCACAATACCAGTGCAGGGGCCACAGCTTGTTTCTGTAGGAGGGATACTGTCCTCGCTTCCCTGTGCCACTGAATGTCACTTAGCTTCCAGGAACGTTCTCTGGGTAAGTGTAGAGAAGGAATTTAAATATAAATGAACTTGACAGTCAAGGTGAGCGCTTCTGATTTCTGTCATGTGGAATTCCACATCTTACTGCATTTCTTGTGTCAAGTTGTTAATATTGCTAAAATATAAAATGAATGAGACGAAAAGAATTTTTTTTTTTTTTTTAATTTTTGACAAGCAGAGTGGACAGTTGCCGTTGGTTCACCTTCCAATGGCCACCGCGGCCGGTGCACCACACTGATCTGATGGCAGGAGCCAGGTGCTTCTCCTGGTCTCCCATGGAGTGCAGGGCCTAAGCACTTGGGCCATCCTCCACTGCACTCCCTGGCCACAGCAGAAAGCTGGCCTGGAAGAGGGGCAACTGGGGCAGAATCCGGCTCCCCGACTGGGACTAGAACCCGGTGTGCCGGCGCCGCAAGGCAGAGGATTAGCCTGTTGAGCCATCGTGCTGGCCGAAATGAATTTCTAAAATTTGTTCTATATCATAAACTTATGCATCATGTACTTTAGAAAATATAAAAATAGAAAATACTAGTTCACTTGGTGACTACTTACTTCACTCATAGGTAGTTATAGTGTCAAAGTTTTTTTTGTAGATTTATTTATTTATTTGAGAGGTAGAATTTTAGGCAGAGAGAGGGAGAGAAAGAGAGAAAGATCTTCAATCCACTGGTTCACTCCCCAGATGGCCACAATGGCCAGAGCTGGACTGATCCAGAGCCAGGAGCTTCTTCTGGGTCTCCCACGTAGGTGTAGGGACCCAAGCACTTGAGTCATCTTCCGCTGGTTTCCCAGATCATGGCAGAGAGCTGGTTTGGAAGAGGAGCAGCCGAGACTAGCACCAGTACCCATACGGGATGCTGGCATTGCAGGCAGAGGCTTATTAGCCCACTACACCCTAGTGCCAGACCCTTTTTTAAAAGATTTATTTGAAAGGCAGAGTGTGACAGAAGAGGAGAGACAGACAAATCTTCCATCCACTGATTAACTCCCCAAATTGAGCTGGACCAGGCTGTAGCAGGTGCCCAGCACTCTGTCTGGGTCTCCCACATGGGTGGCAAGGAACCAAGTACTTGGACCATCATCTGCTTCCTTCCCATGCGCATTAGCAGGGAGTTGGATTGGAGGCAGAGCAGCCAGGATTCGCAGTCCAGATACACTGTCTCAAGTGGAGGCTTAACTTACTGTGTCCCAACACCAACCCCTGACCTGTCTTTCCGAGATTTTAGTATCCAGTAGTTTGTAGGTTTTGGTATCCAGTGTTACCATGATTTTATAAACTGGCAGGTGTGACATGCAGGAGGTAGTCCATGTCAGGTGTGTGACTCTAGTCGGTATGCACATGTAAGGAGTTGTTTAGAACTCCAGGTATTTTCCCGCAGAAATAGGGTGCTTTGTGTGTGTGTGTGTGGTGGGGGGGTATTTCTTTTCATCTTACTTGAAAGAGAGTCGTAGATCTGTCTGCTGATGTCTCCTCAAATACCTGCAGTGGCCAGAGCAGGGCCAGGTTGACGTCAGGAACCTGGACCTCTATCCAGGTCTCTCACAAGGGTGGTGTGGGCCCATCACTGCTGCCTCCCATGGTGTGTTAGCAGGAAGTTGGATTGGAAGTGGAGGACTGGGGACCTGAACTGGCACTCTGATTTGGGGCTATGGCTGCCCCCAAAGTAGTGATTTAATCAGATGCACACAGTAGCTGCACCCAAGTAGAGAATTCTTAATGCTGACCAGTTCTGGGGTCAGCCTTCAGAGATGCGTATAACCTGCAGTGCACACTAGTGCATCCTAGGACAGAGAGCCTCTATCTGACCATGGCTCTAAGGAGTGGGGAACTTTTTTTTTTTTCCTGCCAAGGGCCATTTGGATATTTACAACATCATTCACAAACCACACGAGATTATCAGCTTAGAAATTAGCTGGCTGCAGAGTTGGTGAGTTTGGAGTCCTGCCTGTGGTTGCCTTGGCAGGGCCAGACCAAATGATTTCATGGCAAGTCAGAAATTTCCCACCCCTGTTATAAAGAAAGTGAGCTCAGGATTCTTGACTAGGGTGTCACTTTCCTAGCTGCAACTGTAATATTTGTGCAGGAAGAGGAAATTTTCCTCTCTAGGCTTTGGAGTTGTGTCTGTAGACCAGAGAGGCCATAGTGTGGAGGAAGAGGAGAGCTTAGAGATGAGGACCACCTGGGGCTCCTGGACGTGACAGTGAGGAAGAAGATAATGGAGCTGTTGCCCTTCCAGGAGGTGGAGGAGAGAACTTTGTTCAGCCAGCCTGGGCTATGAGTTTGTTTTCTGGTCCCCAAACTGTCAGTGAGAAGCAGCTGGAGATGGGCGTGTTTCCTGTGCCAGACCTCTCCTACAATCATTAGAAGCCACACTGCGGACACTGGGCCAGAGAGAACTGAAAGGAAGGGAGTTGAATGAGAATTGTGAATGGAGCACCTGAGAGGGGGTGGGGTCATCCCAGGAGTCTGCAGGCGCAAGGAACGGAAGTAGGACAGAGAAGACGGTAGGCCCCAGGTGCCCAGTGAGCAAAGCTTTCTTGTGACTGACCCTGCTGGAGCTGTGCCCTCCACGTGGGCTCATCCCAAGAGCAGTTGTGTGATTTGATTATGCCCTAGAGTGAAGAGCCTGCAGTGGTAACGTTTGTTATGTCTGGGTGGTGATACGTCACTGTGTGTTGTCCTACCCTGTTATTCTTATCTTGCCTCTGAAATACTTCGTAGTAATCATTATATAGAGACAAGGCTAATGGCTTTGGGTATAGTCTTTCATAAGAAAACATCTATTCCTCAGTCTTGAAATTAGCCAATTGAACTGTGCATAACTAATAGCTCATAGAGATTTTTATTACTATTGAGTTAAAGTGTTTATGAGTACTAGAAGGTCTTTTTTATTTATTCACTGTCTTTGCAAACTGTTTTTAATTGTAATTGTGAATATACAATACACACATTTTCCTATTTCTTACTGTTTTCTTGACAAGTCAATAGCTACTTTGAGTCTTCAATTTCATAAAGTTTAACTGGTAGTCTTTTTTTTTTTTTTTTAATTTGACAGGTAGAGTTAGACAGTGAGAGAGGAGAGAGAGACAGAAAGAAAGGTCTTCCTTCCATTGGTTCACTCCCCAGATGGCCACATCGGCCAGAACTGCACCAATCTGAAGCCAGGAGCCAGGCGCTTCCTCCTGGTCTCCCATGCGGGTGCAGGCACCCAAGCACTTGGGCCATCCTCCACTGCCTTCCGGGGCCACAGCAGAGAGCTAGACTGGAAGAGGAGCAGCCGGGACTAGAACCTGGCGCCCATGTGGGGGTGCCAGCACCGCAGGCAGAGGATTAGCCAAGTGAGCCACCACGCTGGCCCCAACTGGTAGTAATTTCAGCAGCTTGATTACATCACACACAACTAATAGACAAGCTTTAGAGGAGCTTGCATTCATTAACATGTTCATTGCTCTTTAAGCTCATCAAAAATAGAAATTCAGTATAATTCTTCATTTCTTTGGTTTTCTGGAGTGCAGGCACCTTAATTCCTTGATGGGCTAGTTGTTTGTGACTACGGACTTTGAAACAGTGCACTTGGATCAGTGGGCAGATACCAGAGTTGGGGGTAGTGTGAAAGTAACATCATTTGTTTTTGCAGACTTTGTAATTTTCTTCTGGAAAATCCAGATTATCCAAAGAGAGAAGATAGAGTCGTTGTAAACCCCAGCAGCAGCCTGCTTGCCAGCCAGGATGAGACAAAGGCAAGTGTCGTGCTCTGGTCTCGCTGTTTCTGGAATGCTCCGCTGCCATCTTCGTCGTTGCTGTGCAGGAGAGTGCTTTGTGAGAGCACACTTGTGAGGGAGAACGGGGTGGCAGAGCAGATCTGCGCTTTGGTGGCTTCTCTCCATTCCAGCCACTTTGAATTGTGTATTTCACTTCTGCCTTGTGTTATTCTTATCTTCCTCTTCCGTAAGGAATTAAATCCTCTGTATTTTTGTTGCTATAAAGCAACTTCCTAAAATGAAACAGAAATTGGCCAAAATTCTTTGTGTCATTTTAGAGTTTTTCTTAACATTTTATTATGAAAATTTTCAAAGATACAGAATAATTGAGATATTTTATATTTATAACCTGGGTTCCTACCACCAGTGCTACTAAAAAATTAACATTTTATGGAATCCACTTTATTACATAGGTTTCCTCTGTTTTTCCATCAGGACATCTTTATAATATTCATTTTATTATAATACATTTCCAAGTAAATTACAGCACTTAACCATACCTCCCTGTAAATCCTTCAGTGTGCTGATCATTACTTAGAGTTTATTCTTTGTGGTTTTTTTCTTTTGGTATAACAGTTCATATAACTGTTCAACCACATCCCATTATCAAGATGTAATGGTTTGAGTTTTTAAAAAACTTTAATAATTGTGATCTAAAGTTGGTTTTAGTATGTTATATGGTAAAGGAAAATGTAATTCAGAACTGACTTAAGGTCTATTGTTTAATTCTCCCCCTCACCACAGACTCAAGGTTTTCTTATCCATATTTTGTCACAGGAAAACAATGTTTTATGGAGAGAAACCAGCTGAAAAACGCATTCAAATCCCCAGTTACACTTGTTTGTTAGTTCCACCTAGAGACACGAGTCGCTAGTTGTTGGCCTCTGAGCCACTCTTCTGTTTATAGGGCTAGAAACCTTCATTATAGAGGAATTATAAGAACAAACGATTATTCTTTTTGGCAATACTTGTCCCACAGTGATTCCCCTTGGGAAACACCAGCCTCTCATTGTGTGCTCCTCTCATTCCAGTTGCCTAAAGTAGACTTCTTTGACTATTCCAAACTGGCTCCTCTTGACCAGCGCTGCTTCATTCAAGCTGCCGACCTCCTGATGGCCGACTTCAAAATGCTCAGCAGCCAGGACATCAAGTGGGCCCTGCATGAGCTCAAAGGACACTATGCAATCACCCGAAAGGTGCTCGACCTGCCTTTCCTCTCCTCCTGACTGCTTCTTCCTGTGCTAACAGAACGGGTTGTCCATCTTCCGGAGGTCGGGATGGTTTATGATGGCAAAGCGCTAAAGGCGTTTGTTGGGGTGGAGTTAAGTAGACAAAGCTGTTTGCTGATCAGGAAGATCTGAAAAGAAATGATGGGGCCAGCATTCTGATGTAGCAGGCTCCAGTTCTGATCCAGCTCCCTGCTAATGTGTCTAGGAAAGCAGTGGAATGTGACTCGAGTGGCTGGGCCCCTGCTACCCAGAAGACCCAGATGGAGCTCCAGGCTCCTGGCTTTGGCCTGGACCAGCCCCAGCCCTTGCCGGCCATTCGGGGAGTAAACCAGCAACTGGAAGATCTCTCTTTATATTCCTCTTTCCCCTGTCTTTCCCCCTCCCTTTCAAATAAATAAATCTTTTAAAAAAGGAAAGAAATGATAGATTAGAAGCAGGAAAGTTCTAGTCTGACCATGAAGACATGGAGGAGGAATAAAGGACGATTAGAGGACAAAAGGTTAATTCCAGTCCTGCTCCTTCCTGACTGCTGACAGGGTCATACCGCCATCCCCCAGTGGCTGTATTACCAGTGACATGAACCCAGGAACACACACGTGTCCAGCTGGTGGCTTGCCTCAGAGTGGGCAGCTGCTGACAGCACCAGGGTTTACTCTCAGGGCCTGAAATAAGATGGCACGTTAGGGCCTCTGCTACGTAGCATGGGTGGTACTGGTTACTGAGCTGACACAGATGTTCTCATTCAGTGAGGTGCCCTGCACAGTACTTGTCTGAGAACAGCAGCAGGCAGTTCCCAGAAGACTGAGCGCCAGCAGAGGCCCCCGCTGCTGCATTAAACGTTACCCTCCTAGAGCTCTCAGTGGATCTCAGCAAACACTCATTTTTATTTTTTTCCAGAAGACAGACATGAAATTACTTTAATGGTTAAAATGCCTGCTGGGTCTTACCTGAAGGAAGCTGAGCCGCAGGTGAATGTGGCGCATGCGGAGTTTAGGCGTGCTTTCATCACCTCTAGCCTCAGGCAGCTGCCGGTCCTGATCGTGGGTTAGTGTTCGGTAAAGCTCCTCAGAAGGGAAGTTGATGCTTTCTACTTGTGAGTCTCATTCCCAGTGCTGCGTAGTAGGGAATGCCTGTGCTGTCAGTGAAAGTCAGCCTCCCCAAAGTTACTCTTTGCAAGACATCTGTTGGCCTACAGCAGGACTCTCCTCTGCTTCCTTTGCAACTTTTCAGTTCCTGGGGAGCCCAGAGGAATGGGAAATGGCAGCAGTAAGCAGAGGCTCTTGTGGCCTCATTAGTCCTGATGGTGCCTGGGGATGAGCCCCATCCGGGTGCCTGTGGAAGAAACTGCACTAGCAGGTGTCCCTCCCACCTACTGTTTGCAAAAAAAAAAAAAAACAGAAAACAAAGAGTCTGGTCATGACACTGCCCAGTCATTTGAATGGGTGCTGTAGATTTTTGTAGTTACGTTGCAACTCTTCGGTGAACCTTGTGCAGTCCTCAGGCAGCTTTGAATGACAGGAAGATGAATCTAAAGGTTCTCCTGAGCCACCTCCTCTCTTTGAAACACTCTGCTTAAAAAACTAATCCAGTTCTCTGCATTTCCTCCTCACTTGCTGCATCTTTCTGGTCCTTCTGTAGCTTCTGGTGTTTCTATTTTTTTTGTTTTGTTTTGTTGTGTTTAGAAATTTACATGGGTTTTGAAATGGAGTGGGTCATGCTGTTTGAATTAAAGAGGAATGTTTCAGAGGAAATACTCTGATGGAAATGAAAACTTACACCCGTTAGAACTTAGAGCTTGGGTTTGCTGTGTGCTAAAGTCGCACAGGAGCTCTGTCTTCTGGAAAGTAGCTGTAGCACAGACCAAGGGGTAGGCAGCACACTCACAAACACTCCTGGGCTATACAAATGCTGCGGCTTTTCTGTGCCACCTGTAGATAGGACCACTCAGGAAGTCATGTTCACTGTGGAGATTGTGTCACTCCTGGATTTGCCCACAAGCACACAAGGGTAGAGATTGTGTTCTAACCAGTCCCTGTTTACCAGCATTCAGCTTTGGTAATTATCAGCTTAGTCTCAATGCATCTCTATCTCTGCCCATTTTCCTCCTGTCCAGACAGTTTTGGAGCAAATCATCTTTTCCTCCACAGCTATTTCAGTGTCTGTCTTTAAAAGATATATACTCTAAAGCTGTATAGTTCTGCATACATTACTACGGACTTACTTCTAAGGGTACAGTTTAAAAACTTGTCATGGAACCCCAAGTCCCCTTAAGCTGGGTGGTAAAAATACCATCTTAAGTGTTAAAGTGATCATATAGATAGGATTAAGGGTCTGGTTATAATAATAGATAGAATTAAAAAGGAGTGAATGCTCCAACATGGGAAGCAGTCCACACAGCAGACTCATAGAATGACAATCACTTTAAGTAGCACTCTGACCTCAAAATCAGCCTTTAAGGCATTCTGGTTGGCTGAAAAGCCCTCGAGCATTTCAGGCATGGAAATCCAAGACACTGAGGCAAAAATGTCCTACATGAAGAATCTCAGTGGGTGAGACCCCAGTGGAAAGAAGTGGTCATCAAAGATGGAGGTACTTTTCTCTGAAGGGAGGAGAGAACTTCCACTTTGCTTACAGCCTTGTCTAAATACTGACAGAGTTTGTGGATTCAGAAGGCTTCCATAGCCTAGGCAGCTCCTGTCAAAAGCCTCAGGTGATCACTGATGTCATACATAAAAGTGTTAGTTGTTAAATTAACAGCAAGAGACACTGTGCACTAACTTCCCATGCAGGACCTCTGTCCTATTATAACTATGTCTAAGTGCTCCCAAAAGATGTATCATTCTTGGGGTGCTTCCTTAGAGTTAATTAAGTTTCTAAAATTATAAAAAAAAGTGAAATTAACTTCAAGATGCAATGACTTTGAACACCCCTTATCTTGACTGTTGAGGAACAGTTTTTGTTTTGTTTTTTGGATTTTCTTTGTGCAAATCGTTGAACTCTTTACTTAGTATACAGTTGGTCTTCTGTGTATGAAGTTAATCGAAAATGGATCTTAGTGGAGAATGGGACTTGGAATGGGAGAGGGAGGAAGAGGAAGGGAAGGAGAGTGGGTGAGAGGGCAGGTAGAGTGGGAAGAATCACTATATTCCTGGAGTTGGACTTATGAAATGCATGAATCTGTATTCCTTAGATAAATGGTTTGTTTGGGGGGGGGGGACAAATTAAAAAACAACAAAAAAAGATAAATACTCTTCCAAAAATGTAATCAAAATGCCATGTCACATCTTTTGGATGGATGTGTCGGCAATTCCTTTAAAGATTTACTTATTTATTCGAAAGGCAGAGTTACAGGGAGAGAGAGAGAGGCCTTCCATCCACTGGTTCACTCCCCAAATGGCCACAACAGCTAGAGCTGGGCCTATCTGAAGCTAGGAGCCAGGAGTTTCTTCTGGGTCTCCCATGTGGGTACAGGGGCCCAAGCACTTGGGCCATGTTCTAGTACCTTCTCATGCACATTAGCATGCAGCATGACTGGAAGTGGAGCTGGGACTCAAATTGACGCCTATATGGGATGCCAGTGCTGCAGATGGTGGCTTTACTCACTATACCACAGTGGCAGCCCCTCAATGACTTTGGTTATATACAAGTAAAAGCTGTTTATTAGGCCGGCGCCGTGGCTCAACAGGCTAATCCTCCGCCTTGCGGCGCCGGCACACCGGGTTCTAGTCCCGGTCGGGGCACCGATTCTGTCCCGGTTGCCCCTCTTCCAGGCCAGCCCTCTGTTGTGGCCCAGGAGTGCAGTGGAGGATGGCCCAGGTGCTTGGGCCCTGCACCCCATGGGGAGACCAGGAAAAGCACCTGGCTCCTGGCTCCTGCCATCGGACGAGCGCGGTGCGCCGGCCGCAGCGCGCCGGCCGTGGCGGCCATTGGAGGGTGAACCAACGGCAAAAGGAAGGCCTTTCTCTCTGTCTCTCTCTCTCACTGTCCACTCTGCCTGTAAAAAAAAAAAAAAAAAAGCTGTTTATTACAATTGCTAAGTTACTTGAATTTCTTATTAGGCTCTGTCTCCTTCTCACTTGATTTTTTTCTTACAGCTTATTTGTTGAAAGCATTGAATATTTCCTGTAGGTTTGACAGTCTAGATTTCATTGCCTACATCCCTATGGTGTCATTATCTAGTTCCTCTGTTGTTTAAGTTGATAGATTTAGAAATTTGATCAAACTCACGTTTGATTTTTTTTTTTTCCCCTCCCACCTTGGATCCTAATTCTATTTCTGCTACTTGTTAGTATGTGACTTGAGCAAGTGTCTTCAACTTGTCGACCTTTAGTTTTCTTTCAGTGTAGAGAGAGAATCTTACATAGCTATCAAGAAGATTAAGTAATAATGTGTGTAAAGCCATAACTTAGTGCCTGTTATACATCAGATTTTTTTAATATTTATTTATTTGACATATAGAGTTAGACAGTGACAAAGCATGGCTTTGTCATCCTTGTCTCTGCACGTGCGAGGCATTCCCGTCTCTGGGCCTGATCTCCACCAGGCTTCAGAGTCTGTCCATCCCTCACCCGTCACGTCATTAACATGCCATTGAAGTGCTTCCAGGTCATCCTTACAGAAGCTTTGGCAGTTGTCACAGATGTCTCCAATGTCTTACCAGAGCACCTCAGTTCTCAGAACTGTTGGTTGAGTGTCTGATTTGTGAATGTTGAAGTGGGGAGAAATGTCAAACAACAAAAGGAATGGTATTCTTGAACATTTGCTGGTCCTAGGTCCTTTAAGCTGGGCTTTGTGCATACTGGCTGACTTCCTGATGGGTTAGGACTAGACCCTGAGGATGCTGAGATCCATGGACACAAAGTAGCTTTCTTCCAGAGAAGGTTGTTAGGATGGGCGAGGGTCACAGGTGGTTAGAACAGTAAGAGTCTTCTAGAAGCCCTGAGAGCTGGGAGCACTAGGGACAAGATGAAGGTGGTGGTTAAGCCGTCTTAAGGAGAGAGGTTCTTCCCGAGAAAGGATCCGTACAAAGGCTGAATCGAGAGTAGCCGCGGTGCCTTTGGGTGATGTAGACTAGCAGGTCTCGGAAGGAAGGAATTACTGTTAAAGCAAGATTTTGAGGGGGCCAGCACCATGGCACAGCAGGTTAAGTCACCACCTGCAGCGCTGACGTTCTGTTGAGCACTGGTTTCAGTCCTGACTGCTCCACTTCCAATCCAGCTCCCCGCTATACACCTGAGAAAGCGCCCACGCTGAAGAGCTGGGTAGAGTTCCTGGCTCCTGGTTTCAGCCTGGCCCAGTCCAAGCCGTTGTGGCTGTTTGAGAAGTGAACCGGCAGATGGAAGATCTCTCTCTCTCCTTCCCTCTCTGTCACTCTTTTTAGAGAAAGGCTCCTTTAGGTTATTATCTTTAAATTATTTATTTATTTATTTATTTGAGAGGCGGATTGATGGATGGAGAACAAGGAAGAGTCAGAGATACTCCTTTGCTGGTTCACTCAAATGGCTGCAGCCACCAGGATTGGTCCAGGCAAGCAGGAGCCTGTAGCTTGTCTGTCATGGGGGTAGCAGGGGCCCAAGTGGTAGGGCCATCTTCCACTGCTTTCCTGGGCACGTTAGCAGGGAGCTGCATTGGAAGCAGAACACCTGGGACTCTTACTGGTGCTCCGGTACAAGATGTCAGCACGGCTGGTGGCAGCTGAACCCACTGCTCCACGAACCTGGCACCCATAGACATTTTAAAGAGGACAGCTTCCTGCAAGTGCCGATTTATGTGTATACTGTGTGGGGCTTCCCTTGCCATCTAGAAAGAATATTTGTCTTTTTTTTTTTTTTTGACAGGCAGAGTAGACAGTGAGAGAGAGTCAGAGAGAAAGGTCTTCCTTTTTCCATTGGTTCACCCCCCAGTGGCTGCTGCTGCTGGCGCACCATGCTGATCCAAAGCCCGGAGCCAGGTGCTTCTCCTGGTCTCCCATGCGGCTGCAGGGCCCAAGCACTTGAGCCATCCTCCACTGCACTCCCGGGCCACAGCAGAGAGCTGGACTGGAAGAGGAACAACAGGACAGATCTGGTACCCCGACCAGGACCAGAACCCGGTGTGCCGGCGCCACAGGCAGAAGATCAGCCTAGTGAGCCATGGCGCCGGCCTAGAAAGAATATTTGAATGAGAACAAAGTGGTGAACCCACAGGTTTCTAGTAAGGAGCCACTATATGCAATATGGTTAAAAAGACTAAAGAATATCAGTCAAGATCCCAGGAGTTATGGGAGGTATAGAAATAGAATATGGTGATGTAGGGGCCAGTGCTGTGGTGTAGCAGGTAAAGCCTTCACCTGTGGTGTTGGCATCCCATATGGGTGCCACTTCAAGTCCCAGCTGCTCCACTTCTTTTTTTATATTATTTATTTATTTGAAAGAGTTACACAAAGGAGTGGCAGAGAGAGAGAGGGAGAGAGGTCTCCCATCCAGTGGTTCACTCCCCAGTTGGCCACATTGGCCAGAGCTTTGTCAATCCAAAACAAAGAGCCAGGAGCTTCTTCCGGGTCTCCCATGCAGGTGCAGCGGCCCAAGGACCTGGGCCGTTTTCTACTGCTTTCCCAAGCAATAGCAGAGACCAGTGGGATGCCAGCACTTCAGGCCAGGGTGTTAACACACTGCGCCACAGCGCTGGCCCCTGGTCCACTTCTGATCTGCTATGGCCTGGGAAAGCAGTGGAAGATGGCCCACGTCGGAGGCTTGGAAGAAGCTCCTGGATCCTGGCTTTGGATCAGCTCAGCTCAGCTCCAGCCGTTGTGGCCATCTGGGGAGTGAACCAGCAGATGGAAGACCTCTCTTTCTTTGCCTCTCTGTGACTCTGCCTTTCAAATAAACAAATGTTCCCCTCAAAAAAGAAGATGATGGTATCACTAGCTGGTTCAGAGAGAAGGATCCTGTATTGATTGATGACCTGCAGAGTAAGCCCTGTGAGACATCTGGGTAAAAATAATTCACTAGGCAGTCGAGCAGGTGAAGGAGGCATTAATGTGGACTGGGAGTTAGATTTTTGAGGGTCCTCACCCTGTAGAAGGTAACCTCCCTAGCCCGAAAGAGGCGTGGAGAGGAGATTAGGTGAGAAGAGAGGAGAAATCCACAAGGAGAGAAGAGGGAATACGTGGTTCCTAGGGTCAAGCTGACCTAAGGCCTATTCGAAACTAATATCAATTCCAGTCTTGACAGTAGACAAATTACAGTCTTAACGTTAATCCAGGTGCAGCCTGTCTGTTTTAAGCTTCAGCAGTCATGCTAGGGAGTTTCTGTGTTCTGCCAAGTGGGATGCAGTGCGCTGTGACCATAGTTTCAGACCCGAGTCTCATGGTAGAGGGTGCTCTGAGGTGGAGTCCCTGCTGTCAGGGTGTCACTTTAGCATCACCGTGTAATCATCATGGTGGGGGTGCTCTGAGGTGGAGTCCCTGCTGTCAGGGTGTCACTTCAGCATCACCGTGTGTAATCATCATGGTGGGGGTGCTCTGAGGTGGAGTCCCTGCTGTCAGGGTGTTACTTCAGCATCACTGTGTGTAATCTTCATGGAGGGGGTGCTCTGAGGTGGAGTCCCTGCTGACAGGGTGTCACTTCAGCATCACCGTGTGTAATCTTTATGGTGGGGGTGCTCTGAGGTGGAGTCCCTGCTGTCAGGGTGTCACTTCAGCATCACCGTGTGTAATCTTTATGGTGGGGGTGCTCTGAGGTGGAGTCCCTGCTGTCAGGGTGTCACTTCAGCATCACCGTGTGTAATCTTTATGGTTGGGGTGCTCTGAGGTGGAGTCCCTGCTGTCAGGGTGTCACTTCAGCATCACTGTGTGTAATCTCCATGGTGGGGGTGCTCTGAGGTGGAGTCCCTGCTGTCAGGGTGTTACTTCAGCATCACCGTGTGTAATCTTCATGGTGGGGGTGCTCTGAGGTGGAGTCCCTGTTGTCAGGGTGTTACTTCAGCATCACCGTGTGTAATCATCATGGTGGGGGTGCTCTGAGGTGGAGTCCCTGCTGACAGGGTGTCACTTCAGCATCACCGTGTGTAATCTCCATGGTGGGGGTGCTCTGAGGTGGAGTCCCTGCTGTCAGGGTGTCACTTCAGCATCACCGTGTGTAATCTCCATGGTGGGGGTGCTCTGAGGTGGAGTCCCTGCTGTCAGGGTGTCACTTCAGCATCACCGTGTAATCTGTCAGTAAACATTTAGGCTCGGACACACACCTGTCTGGAAGGCCGTCAAGGAAGATAGTGAAGCGGGGAGTCCGACTGAGGTTTGGCAGTTGCCACCGTTTCACGTACCCTTGTTTTCTGTTTACTGTGGTAACCTTTCCCTTTCTCAATTTTTAGGCCTTTTCTGATGCCATTAAAAAGTGGCAGGAGCTATCACCAGAAACCAGTGGAAAAAGGAAAAAGAGAAAAGAAATGAATCAGTTTTCTTACATAGATTTCAAGTTTGAACAAGGTAACGGCAAGCCGTGAGTGTCATTGAGAGTGTGTGAGGTTTCGGTGCAGGCCTTCCCGCCTCATGCAGTGACAGAGGTCGTGCGGCACAGGCTGCCCACACGGTGGCAGCCAGGCCAAGGAGGGACTGTGCAGGACTGGTTTGACAGTGTTTACAGTCTTGGCTTCCTTCTTCCTGCTGGTGATGTTCTGTGATGGGAAGACTGTGGAAGCACGGATGCTGTTAAGCTGGGGAAAAAATGATCCTGAAGTTGGATGAGAATGGGCTGTGGTATTAGCATAAACCACCTAGCCAGTGATTGTTCGCAGCTTGCACGAGCGTCGCCAGTGTCTGAGTGTGGCTCATTACTGCATCTCTCTACAATCTGTGATTCCTACTGACAAAATAACTGCTGAACGGAGGGTGGCCCAAGTACATGGGTCCTGCACCCTCATGGGAGACCGGGAGGAAGCACCCAGCTCCTGGCTTCGGATCGGCACAGTGCCAGCCCTGGTGGCCATTAGGGGAGTGAACCAACGGAAGGAAGACCTTTCTCTCTGTCTCTCTCTCTCTCTCTCTCACTGTCTAACTCTGCCTGGCAAAAAAATAAAATAAAATAAAGAAATAACTGCTGAAGCTCTTTACCCTGAAAAGGGTTAGCTTGTAGAGTTTTTTAACAGATTTTATCTGAGTTACTTGCGTCCAAGAAAAGAATTTACCACAACTTTTTCTGTATATTGTTTCAGAAATATGACTTTCTCTGCTTTACTCCTGTTTGTCTGTTAAATGAGTACTTAATTATAAAAGTTAATGGGGGGGGGGTGCGGCACTATGGCATAGTGGGTTAAAGCCCCGATCTGCAGTGCCAGCATCCTGAATGGGAGCCAGTTCGTGTCCTAGCTGCTCCTCTTGCGATCCAGTTCTCTGCTATGGCCTGGGAGAGCAGTGGAATTTGGCCCAGGTGCTTCAGGCCCTGTACCCACGTGGGAGACCCAGAAGAAGCTCCTGGATTCTGGCTTCAGATCAGCCCAGTTCTGCCTGTGGTGGTCATGTGGGAAGTGAACCAGTGGGTAGAAGACTCTCCCTCTGCCTCTGCCTCTTTCTCTTTCAGATAGATAAATTAATCCTTTTTTTTAAAATGTAATTCACTTTGTGTGTGAATATTTGTATGTGCTATTCCGTGTTCTTAGTAAGATCACAGTTGTACAGTCATCACTACAGTTAATTTATACCAGATAGACACCTAGAGCCTTTTCCCTCCATCTTTCCCGACTCTGGCAATAACTGATCTGATGTCTGTCTCTAATGTTTCTTTTAAAGAGATTTATTTATTTATTTGAAAGGCAGAGTGGGGAGAGAGAGATATCTTCCATCTCCTGGTTCATTCCCAAATGGCTGCAGCAGCCAGGACTGGGCTAGGCTGAAGCCAGGAGACGGGAGCTGCTTCTGGGTCTCGCACGTGGGGACAGGGGCCAAGTAATTTGGGCCATCTTCCACTGTTTTCCCAGGAGCATTAGCAGGGAGCTGGATCGGAAGTGGAACAGTTGGGACTCAGACCAGTGCCCATATGGGATGCCAGTGCTGCAGGCAGAGCCTTAGCCCTCTGTGCCGCAGCGCTGACCCCTAGTGCAGCGGTTTCAAGGATCATCTGTGTAGCAGCATTTTGCTTCATTCATTTTTACTGCTGAATTAATACTGTATGTGTGTACAACACTTTATTAATTCATCATTTGTTGAAATCTTAAGTGATTAACTGATATTTTTTAGACTGTCATGTCTAATTTATTTCACTTTTAATTTATTTTATTTGAGAGGCACAAAAAGAGAAACAGATGGGCAGAGAGAGCCCCCATTTCCTGCTTTACTCCCTAAATGCCTGCCATGGCCAGGGCTGAGCCAGGCTGAAGCCAGAAGCCAAGAATTCCATCCAGGGACCAGAATTGTACTGTGGGTTAAGCTGCCAGTTACAGTGCCAACATCTCATAGAAGCACCGGTTTGAATCCTGGCTTCTCTGATTCTGTGCCAGCTACCCACTGATGTTTCTGGGAAAAGCAGGGAAAGATGGCCCAAGAAACCCAGATGGAGTTCCAGGCTCCTGGCATAGCCTCATGCATTTTGGCTTTTGGGGAATGAATCAGCACATAGAAGATGGATCTCTGTCTTGCTCGTTCTCTTTTTATCTGTAACTCTGCCTTTCAAACTGATTTTTTTTTTTTTTTTGGACCGGCAGATTTAGACAGAGAAGGGTCTTCCTTTTTCCATTGGTTCACCCCCCAAGTGGCTGCTGCGATGGCTGGTGCATAGCAGCCGGCACACTGCGCCGATCTGAAGTCAGGAGCCAGGTGCATCCTCCACTGCCTTCCCAGGCCACAGCAGAGAGCTGGACTGGAGGAGCAGCAACCGGAATGGAATCTGGTGCCCCAACCGGGACTAGAACCTGGGGTGCTGGCGCCACAGGCAGAGGATTAGCCTAGTGAGCCGTGGCACTGGCCTCAAGCTGATTTTTTTGAAATTTAGTTTATTTGAAGATTAGGGTTTGGAGGAAGAAGGAAAGAGAGAAAGATCCTCCATCTGGTGGATCACTCCCCAAATGGCTACAGTGGCCATGGCTGGGCTAGACTGCAGCCAGGAGCCAGGTGCTGCTTCTGCATTTCTCATGGGGTACAGGGACCCACTACTGGAACTGTTACTGCAGCCTCCAGGGTGTGCATTCAGGGTCACAGCTGGGATTCAAACACTGGGCCTCCATGTGAGATGTGGGTGTTCCAGGGGACAGCTTAACTTCCAGGCCAAATGCCTGCCCCCAGCCAGCTGGTTTTCAGAAAGGTACAAAAGCAATTCAGTGGAAGAAAGCTATACTCTCTAAATATTTTTAAAGATTTTTTCATTTATTTGAAAGGCAGAGTTACGCAGAGGCAGAGAGGTCTTCTACTACTGGCTCGCTCGCCAGATGGCAATGGCTGGAGCTGCGCTGATCCAAAGCTAGGAGCTGCTTTCAGATCTCCCATGCAGCTGCAGAGACCCAAGGACTTGGGCCATCTTCTACTGCTTTTCCAGGCCACAGCAGAGAGCTGGATCGGGAGTGCAGCAGCCAGAACTCGAACCTGCACCTATATGGGATGCCAGCACTGCAGGCCACGGTGCCAGCCCCAAAAGCTATACTTTTTAGCACATGATTCTAGGGCAGTTGGATATCCATAAGCAAAAACAAAAACAAGACACCTTAACAACCTAAGTTTCTACCTCACACATACTGTAAAACTATAAAACTTTTATGAAAAACATAGGAGAAATCTTTAGGATTTAGGGCTACTCAGAGTTCTTAGACTTGGCACCATCAAAATTCAAAACATTAAGTCAGCAAATGACCTTTTTTAAGAAAATAAAAAGACAAGCTACAGACTGGGACAAAGTACTTGCAAAGCACCTCTCTGACAAAGGACTACTGTCTAGAATAAAAAGATCTCCTAAAACTTAACAGTAGGGCCACTTCTATGGCCGGGGGGTAAAGCTGCCTGCCTCCTGCAGCGCCGGGGTCCCACATGGTTTCTGTTTTGAGTCCCAGCTGCTCCACTTCTGATCCAGCTCCCTGCTAATGTGCATGAGAAAGCAGCGCACGATGGCCTAAGTGTTAAGGCCCCTGCCACCTATGTGGGAGCCCCTGGTGAAGCTCCTGGCTCCTGGCTTTGGCCTGGCCCAGCCCTAGCTCCATTTGGGGAGTGAGCCAGCGGATGGAAGATCTCCCTTTCTGTCTCTGCCTCTGTCTCTGCCTCCCTTTGTCTGTAACTCTGCCTTCAAATAAATAAATAAATCTTAAAAAAAAAAAAAAAAAGGTAGAACAAAAAATTAGAGGTCGGTGCCGTGGCTCACTTGGTTTATCTTCCACCTGTGGTGCCAGCATCCAATATGGGCGCCGGTTCTAGTCCCGGTTGCTCCTCTTCCAGTCCAGCTCTCTGCTGTGGTCCGGGAGGGCAGTGGACAATTGCTCAGGTGCTTGGCCCCCTGCACCCACATGGGAGCCCAGGAGGAGGCTGGATCGGCACAGCACCAGCTGTGGTGTCCATTTGAGGAGTGAACCAGCGGAGGGAAGACCTTTCTCTCTCTCTGTCTCTCTCTAACTCTGTCTGCCAAATAAATTTTAAAAAAGAAAAGAAAAACAAATTAGAAAATAAACAAAAGATAGAAGACATTTCATCAAACAGACTTTGTGGATTGCATGTAATAATATAGAATATGCTTAATATCATTAGCAATTCAGTAAATGCACGTGAAAACCGCGATGAGCTCCTCACACACCTTACAGCATGGCTAAAACAACAAGTAGTGCAGAGAAACCGAATCACCAGTTTAAAATGTGATTCAGTGCTTAAAAGGTTCAGCTACCCAGGCCCCTAGTTAGGCAGTCTCTAAAAACTAAGCATGCAGTGGCAACACAGCCGAGCAGCTGAATTCCTGTGCATTTATCCAAGAGAAAAGAAAACTTAGTTTCACAAAAAATCTTGTATATACATGGTCATAACAACTTTATTCAGATGGCCAAAAGTAGAAAAGGTAAAATGTTTTTCAGCTGGTGAATAATTAAACTGTGGCACCACCCATACCATGGAATCCTGTTCAACCATAAAAAGAAACAGTTGATACCTGCAGCCTGCTGAGTACATACATACCCAGAAAGCTGCTGAATGGGAAAGCTGATCCCAGAGTTTACCCTTGGTGTGGTTAATTCAACCAACTTGAAATGACGGAGCTGCAGAGAAGAAAGGCAGGTCGGTGGTTGGCAGGGCTAAGGACAGTGCTGGTGGGGGTGGCTCTGCAAGGCGGCAGCAGTGGTCCCTGTGAGGCAGGTGCTGTCGGGACCATCTTGGTGGTGGTGTGGGGTCAGGGGAAGTGGGCACAGGGTGCCAGGCTGTCTAACAACTGCATGTACATAAGTGTGTCAGGAGAAAAGTTAGAGGGACGTTTGTAGATTAGGTTGCATTTATTTTCAGAATTCAAGAGTAAACATTTTTAAGATGTTAACTTTATAAGCCATTAAAACTGAGTGAAAGAGGCCAGTGCTGCGGCTCACTGGCTAATCCTCTGCCTGCAGCGCCGGCACCCTGGGTTCTAGTCCCAGTCGGGGCGCCAGATTCTGTCCCGATTGCCCCTCTTCCAGGCCAGCTCTCTGCTGTGGCCTGGGAGTGCAGTGGAGGATGGCCCAAGTGCTTGGGCCCTGCACTCCATGGGAGACCAGGAGAAGCACCTGGCTCCTGGCTTCTGATCAGTGCAGCTCAGGCCGTTGTGGCCACTTGGAGAGGGAACCAACGGAAGGAAGACCTTTCTCTCTGTCTCTCTTTCTCACTGTCTAACTCTGCCTGTGACCAAAAAAAAAAAAAAAGAGGTGGAAATGATAGTAACTAATGTTCATTGAGAACTTAGTGTATAGCAAAAACTTGTTTAAATGCTTTACATAGATTGATGCATTTGTGCTTGTGAGAAATATGTGCCATTATTAGCATTTTATAGATGAAAAACCCAAAGCACAAAGAGGTTAAGTGACTTGCTGAGTATTACCCAAGCTTGGATACCAACTTCAGTGCTGTGGCTTCAGAGCCTACCCCTCCCGCCCCCCCCCCCCCTTTTTTTTTGAGATTTATAGATTTATTTGAAAGTCCAGAGTTACACAGAGAAAGGTCCTCCATCCACTGGTTCACTCCCCAATTGGCCGCAACAGCCAGAGCTGTGCCAATCCGAAGCCAGGAGCCTCTTCCAAGTCTCCCACATGGGTGCAAGGGCCCGAGGACTTGGGCCATCTTCCACTGCTTTCCCAGGCCATAGCAGAAAGCTGGATTGGAAATGGAGCAGCTGGGTCTTGAACCAGTGCCCATATGGGATGCCGGCGCTTCAGGCCAGGGCGTTAACCCACTGTGCCAGCCCAAAAGCCTACTCTCTTAACACTGTTCTTTTAGCTACACTCTTTTTTTTTTTTTTTTTAAAGATTTATTTATTTATATGAAAGTCAGAGTTACACAGAGAGAGAGAAGGAGAGACAGAGAGGAAGTCCTCCATCCACTGATTTACTCCCCAGTTGACCACAACAGCTGAAGCTGAGCCGATCCAAAGCCAGGAGCTTCTCCCAGGTCTCCCACATGGGTGCAGGGGCCCAAGCACTTGAGCCATCCTCTACTGCCTTCCCAGGACATTGCAGAGAGCTGGATCGGAAGTGGAGCAGCTGGGACCGGAGCTGGTGCCCATATGGGATGCCTGCACTGCAAGCAGCGGCTTTACCCGCTACACCACAGCGCCGGCCCCAGCTACTCTCTTAAAACCAGAAACTGGTGAAAACTAACAAGAGAAAAGGAGACTAAAATACGATACATGAGGAACCAGATGTGGTAAATACTGTGTAAAACTAAAAGAGATTACTGAGAATGGACTTGTGAGTAGACTGTCTAGATGAAATAGCTTTCTAGAAAAATATAAATTTTGCAATCAACAGAAAATATCCAATGCCTACACATACTAAGTACAATATTTGCCATTCTATTAAATGTTCGATTTTTAACTGTTGCTATGGTGAATCTAGACAATACTCTGAATTTTTCTGTATATTTGAAAATTTTCAAAATTAAATTTAAGGAACATACAGCACATTAGGAACTACCAGAATAGCTAAAATTAAAAATTGCGGATAACAGGTTGGGGTAAGGATGTAGAGTGAATGAACCTCATACTGCCGGGGGTGCAGGTATAAATTAGAGCATACACTTTGGAAAATTATTTTTTAAAGCTGAAAATTCAGCATATCCCATAATTGAGCATTTCTACTCCTTCACGTATACCCAGCTTGACTGCTCTCATCAGTATGTATCTGTGAGCAGCGCTGGTTCTAACAACCCCAGACTGTGAGCCCAGATGCCCTCAGCAGAACAGGGCAATGCTGACGGTAGTGCTAGAGGCTCAGCAACTGGGGCACGACGAGGAGTGACCATGGTCTGAAGGCACATGGTAGACTAGTGGATGGGGAGGGCGCAGTGTTCCCAGATGATGCACCTGCTGTTCAGGAGGTCTGGTCCACAGTGCGGGGAGTACGAGGGACACCAGCAGTCAGCCCGCTTCCTGAGCCGTGTCTGCATGATTTTGTGTTGTCATGTGTGTTCCCAGGTGACGTAAAAATAGAAAAGAGGATGTTCTTTCTGGAAAACAAGCGGCGACACTGTAGGTCTTATGAGCGGCGTGCCCTCCTTCCAGCTGTGCAGCAGGAGCAGGAGTTCTATGAGCAGAAGGTCAAAGAGATGGCAGAGGTAGGCAGAAGTGCTTCTCTAGGAGTCTAACCAAGTTCATAGTTTAAATAAACCAAATTTATGTGAGCAGAATTGTAATCAGAGCTTAAAATTCCCATTTTAATTTTTCAAAATAGATTTGCACATGTGCTAGTCAAGCAGAGTAAATGCAGTGATGGTTGTGCGTAACTGTAACATGCGCTCCACAAGGTCAGAACTCACCTCGGTGCTCAGACGCTGTTTGCTTTCTGCACCTTGGATTGTGTGCCAGCAGAGCAGAGCTGCAGTGCGTGAGCAGGGGTAAGGCAGTGGCCCAGACTCAGTAGTGATCACATGGGCTCGCATTTTTACAGTGCCAGTTTCACACAAATACACGCATGTTCTCCCTCACATGTGGGAACTGAAGTTTAAAAACCAAATACAAAAGATATGTCAGTGTGTATCAGTATTGCTACATATGTAGTTTTGTAAAACTGTTTTATACCTTTGTCCAGATAAGTTTTTAAGAATGTTATATTAAGGCCGGCGCCGTGGCTCAACAGGCTAATCCTCCGCCTTGTGGCACCCGGCACACCAGGTTCTAGTCCCGGTCAGGGCGCGGGATTCTGTCCCGGTTGCCCCTCTTCCAGGCCAGCTCTCTGCTGTGGCCCGGGAGTGCAGTGGAGGATGGCCCAAGTGCTTGGGCCCTGCACCCCATGGGAGACCAGGAAAAGCACCTGGCACCTGGCTCCTGTCATCGGATGAGAGCAGTGCGCCGGCCGCAGCGCGCCAGCTGCGGCAGCCATTGGAAGGTGAACCAACGGCAAAAGAAGACCTTTCTCTCTGTCTCTCTCTCTCACTGTCCACTCTGCCTGTAAAAAATAAAATAAAAGTTATATTAATCTATGATCTCTTTAAAATTTACTGTAAATGGGTGGAATGGTCATTTTTCCATTCAATTATTGTTTATAGCTATTGTCAATATTCCCACTAAACTAGGATCTTTTTGCTTTTTACTGGTTAAGCTTCTCATTTGATGAATTTTAAGCCTTTTTACTGTAATGTAATTTTAAAATACATTATCTCAAAAACTAAAGAAGGGGAGAAGAAGAGGGTGGGAGGGAGGAGATATCATTACATTCTTAGCATTGTGTCTACAGATCACATTGAATTTGTTAAAGACATTAAAATTTAAAATTGCAGTAGAAAAAATGCCACTGTCATCTGAAAATGTTCTATGTGTCAGTTTTCTCTTATTCATTCTGCATTTTAAGGCAGATTTAAGAAAAATATTCCCATATTTTCTAGTACTTGTTTTAACTTATCTCTGATACGTTTTAAGAACAACTGACTATTAATAATAGCGTTCTTTATGTGTGTGGAAATAAGTACTAAATATTGGTATCTTCCTTACTAAATTTATACCTGAATTTTTCCTCAGCATGAAGACTTTCTGCTTGCCCTGCAGATGAATGAAGAACAGTATCAAAAGGTAATTTGAAGTCTCAGCTAATTCATTTGTTTTGGTTATTTTCATAGGCTGTTTTATCACGTTTCCTTGGTGTTCTGATGTTTGTTCAGATATAACCTCTGGGTGATCTGAGTTTGTGATTTGACTGAGTTGCAGTCAGCTACATGACCTAAGATAGTCGCTGTTGATTCCAGACTGCACCAGAAGATGTGGGTGTTTTTCAAAAACATGACCTGGGATCTGTCAGGTAGCAGGAGGTTGGTGTCCTACTCAGGGCCGGATGGCTTTCTGTGCAGTACCTGCCATCCTTACATAGTGGCCTTCTCCAGTGTGGGAGAGAGTAGCTTAATAAAGAGCGTAACTTTGTTGTGTCTTCTTCAAGGTTACTGCTCTGGTTGGCTTCAGTAGCCCCTTAAGATAAAGCTTGTCTGGAGTCCCAAAAAGATAGATAGGTATTTTCTCTGTAGTTAATACAGAATACAAAAAATGTATAAGGGTAAAATGGACATCTTGTGATTTGATTGTTTTTAGTCCTTATTTATACTGTGAAACTGCAATCATACTTTTTATTTGTTGACTATTGTGGATAGTGGTGCTGTAAGCCTCTAATTACAGAGTGAATTGAAACTATGTTTTTGCAAAAATTAAGGAAGGGAAGAATGGTTATCTTAGAATTATACCTTTGAAATGCATGAAATCTGTTCTCTTTCTGTTAAGAAAGTTCTTTAAAAGACAAAGTTTGTCTGGGTTACGGCCCTCATCTTCCTGTCCCTAGCAAGAAGGGCAGAGCCCAGCTTTGAGAAGTATTTCAGGTAGCGTCTCTCAGGCTGCTTGCTCCTCCCTGACTTTGAGAGTCCTGCAGCATCTAGTTGTGGATGTTCCCTGGCTGCGTGGGCTGTTGAATAGACCTCCCTCCCTTTACTCCAGAGGATAGGAAGTGCACTGTCTGTGGTTGCGGTTGCCCTCGCGTCTTTGTGTGTGCGTCTTTGTGTGCCCTCACTGGCTCTGTGTAGCAGAAGGCGGCTCAGTGTTTCACAGCCCCAGAGGTGGCTTTGTACCCCAGAGTGTGGATCTGTGCATCTGATGACAGGTGAGATGAGGCTGCCCCGCGGCCTGAGTAGAGCGCATTTCACGTGTGTGTCTGATGACCCGCAGGACGGCCAGCTGATTGAGTGTCGCTGCTGCTATGGGGAATTCCCATTCGAGGAGCTGACCCAGTGCGCAGATGCTCACTTGTTCTGCAAAGAGTGTCTCATCAGATATGCCCAAGAAGCCGTCTTCGGATCTGGAAAGGTGAGAGTTGTCTATTATGTCCGTACTTGAGAGACTTTTTTTTCTTTAAGATGTATTTATTTATTTGAAAGGAAGAAAGATACCTCCTAATCACTGGTTCACTCCCCGAGTGACCATCGTAGCCAGGCTGGGCCAGGCTGAAGCCAGGAGCCTGAAACTCCCTCCTGGTCAGTCTCTCACATGGGTTGCAGGAGCACAGTCGTCTGTTGCCTTCCACGGCACATTTGCAGGATGCTGGATCTGCAGCAGAGCAGCCGGGACTTGGACTCACAGCTCCCTGTGGGAGTGATTGAACATACTGGCTGAGGGCTCAGTTCCACAAGACTGCCCCCTTCTGACCAGCCACAAAGTGGGTCCCACATCTCCCTCTGAGGCTCATTCAGTTTGCTGGAATGCTAGCAGAACTAAGAGAAACAGTTCACCAGTTGATTTTAAAGGATAGTTTAGAGGATTCAAATGAGCAGCCACATGAAGAGGATGCCTAGGGTGGGGGCTGGAGACGTCCCGCGCACCGGCACTTTGGCCCCTGGCAGTTGAGCTTCGCTGCCCTCCTGCAGTGAGTGACTCAGTGTTCTCCCGTCCAGGACCTCTCCAGTTGGCTTTTGGGTTGTTGCCGAGATGTCATTGCGTAGCCAGGACTGAACCGTGGATTGCACAGGGCGTGCTCTGACGCTAATGAACCACGTAGGCTTCTTCCCAGCCTCTCTGCAGCATTCCTCCATGGCATGTCTGAAGTGAGGGCCTGTGACAGGGACTTGTGTAAGGACAGCTGCAGGGCATAGTTCCTGGGATCTGCCTTAGCGAAGAGAAATTCTGGTTTCTGCGGCCTACCTTGGAGAGAAGCAGCAGATTAAAAGAGTGCAGGAGAAGGTCAGGGAGAGACTTTGCTTTCTGGGGCTTACAGTGCCTGATGCTGTTAAGCAAAAGACTGTTTCTGAGGCTGTTTTGAAGCAGCTTCAAGGACAATGGACAAAAGGCCAAATAATCTAATTTTATTTTTCTGCTCAGTAAGGGATTAACATGGGCCATGAGAGTTACAAGCCAGGATGAATATCAGAAGATCTGTGTATCCTAATACCACACTGTCAGAGCTTGGGAGCGACTAAGGAGATGTGATACAGGATGTCCTGTGGGGTCCTAAGCCAGAAAGAGGGAATTGGAAAATCTGGTGAAATCCAAATGAAGACTGATTTAGGAGCCAGTGTTGTGGCGTAGCATGTTAAACTGCCACTTGCAGTGCCATTATCCCTTGACATAGTGCCATTTAAAGTCCTGGCTGTGCCTTCATCCAGTCCAGCTTCTTGCTAATGTGCTGAGGCGGCAGCGGATGATGGCTCACGTACCTTAGCCCCTGCCAGACATGTGAGAGACCTGGATGGATTTCCTGGCTCTTGACTGCAGCCTGCATCAGACCTGATTGTTGAGGCCATTTGGGGAGTGAACTAGCAGATAGACGGTCTCTGCCTTTCAAATATGTAAATAAATACATCTTTTTTTTTTTTTTTAATATTTATCTGAATGGCAGCATTACAGAGAGTCAGAGGCAGTGAGAGAGAGAGGGAGCTTCCATCAGCTGGTTCACTCCTCAGATGGCCGCAACAACTGGAGCTGTGCTGATCCGAAGCCAGGAGCTTCTTCCGGGTCTCCCACGTGGGTGCAGGGCCCAAGGACCTGGGCCGTCTTCAGCTGCTGTCCCAGCTGCATTAACAGGGAGCTGAGTCAGAAGTGGAGCAGCTGGGACAGGAACCTGTGTCCTTATGGGATGCCATAGCACTGGCTCCTCCAGACAGCTTACGCTGTCTTTTGCCATTTGTTTTCATGTTGGAAGTGTTCCTGCCTGGATGCTGGATGCCAGTCAACTTTTGTGCTGTGAAGCCTTTATGAGGCTAATGCCAGTCTTTGTGCTGGGGAGACTCTGTACCTCCCACTTAGCTGTGAGCCCTTTGCAGAATTCTGGATCTGGGGAGGAGGAAAGCTGGAGGACAGAGCGCAGGCCCCTGCCTTCCGGCCACGCCCTCCTGCCCTGTGACTGGTTCCCAGACAGAGTACCCAAGACTCCCTTACTGCTTTTTCTCCGAGTTTGTTGATTGCACCTGGAGGGGCAGCAACTGCAGGCTCACACAGTCCCTGTCCTCGCTTCACTCTTCTCTGTCTGTGGAGGGAGACAGCCTGCTTCTCAGCAGCATCTCCTCTGTGCCCTTCCTCCTCCAGTCTGCTGAGCACCCCTCTTCCTCCTCCAGTCTGCTAGCACCCCTCTTCCTCCTCGAGTCTGCTGAGCACCCCTCTTCCTCCTCCAGTCTGCTGAGCACCCCTCTTCCTCCTCCAGTCTGCTAGCACCCCTCTTCCTCCTCCAGTCTGCTGAGCACCCCTCTTCCTCCTCCAGTCTGCTGAGCACCCCTCTCCCTCCTCCAGTCTGCTGGGCATCCCTCTTCCTCCTCCAGTCTGCTGAGCACCCCTCTTCCTCCTCCAGTCTGCTGAGCACCCCTCTCCCTCCTCCAGTCTGCTGAGCATCCCTCTCCCTCCTCGAGTCTGCTGAGCATCCCTCTTCCTCCTCCAGTCTGCTGAGCACCCCTCTCCCTCCTCGAGTCTGCTGAGCATCCCTCTTCCTCCATCCGCTCTCCATCCTCGTGGTTTTGGGAAGAGAGAGTTCCTCAAGAGTGTGCTTAGTGGTTTTGTTCCAGCTTCCTTGTTCGGAATGTGATTTCTCAGGGAAGGTGGAAGGATCTATAGTTGCCAACTCAAAGTCGGTTTTCATAACCACTGTTTGCTTCTCATTTAAGATGCAGGTAACACTGCAGCTTTTTTATTTTCCGGGAAGCTAAGTACAACTTTCTTTTTCCTCTGCCTGTGTACCTTACTCTAGTCAGAGCTCAGCTGCATGGAAGGCAGCTGCACGTGCTCCTTCCCAGCCAGTGAACTGGAGAAGGTGCTTCCACAGACCATCCTGTGCAAGTACTACGAACGGAAAGCTGAGGAGGAGGTCGCGGCAGCCTACGCCGACGAGCTGGTCAGGTGAGTCCCGGGATTGGAGGGCGGCATGAGGCAGTGAGCGCGGTCGCCATCGTGAGCGCTTCCAACAAATGGAGTCCTCTAACAGTCAGTCTTCTGGTTTCCCGACATTGCTGAGAAATAAAATGGTTACTTCTGTTGAGGTAAAAAAGCTCAGATTTCACCCTCCTTGCCGCCTGTTAATCTTCTGGCCCGTAGGAACAGTCACTACTGTGCCCTTTAGAGAAGTGACTCTTGCAAGGGGTCCTCCCAGAGCTGGGGTGTATGTTCATTGACTAGGCCACACAAGTCAGAGCCTGGAACGGTGTGTGTTTTCTAGTAGGAGCCAGCATATGGGAAGTTTCAGTTTTTATGTTAATGAAACGATTGAGTAAGACAGTATGTGAACTCTGTTCGTATGAGCAGTCTAGTTGACGGACATCAGGGATCAGCGTTGTGAGCAGTGTCCTTGTGCTGTTTCACTCCAGGTGCCCCTCCTGCAGCTTTCCTGCCCTACTGGACAGCGATGTGAAGAGGTTCAGCTGTCCTAATCCTCGCTGCCGAAAGGTAGGGAGCAGATTGATTTCTGGATGCGTGTTGGGTTTTGGGGGAGTGAGCTACCCTGAGGGCTCGGGCGTTATTGCATGTTGATGCGTGAGAAGGACTCGCGTGTTCTCTCTCATGAAAGCGGATGAGGACCAGTCCTTTGTGAATGGTGGCTGACATGGTTACAGAGATGAGCGCCACTTGTGGAATTGACCTTTCCAGGCTCTGCATCCCTAGTAGATGCTGTCACATGAAAACGTGCAGAGTTGTGGTTTTCTCCACTGTGTCCACATTTTTCTTGCTTGCTTTCTTCCCACCCTGTGCTCAGGTGCCACCCTGACATATACGTGTACTTCCTGCCATTTTCAGAATCCAAGTAACACTTCTTTGATTAAAGAACCGGGCCTCATGGCGACGTCCTTGTCATGTCGGGTTTTTTTTTCACTTGACTTTTTTCCTCACGAGAACTGATTATATCAAGTGAGACCAGAGAGCTATCTGGTCACTTAACTGCTATGGTCTTCTCTTTAACTAAGCTCCTGCTGTATGAGCTACGAATGTCTTAAATTTTATCAGCTGTTGACTTACAAACCCCTTCAGAGTTTTCGGTGAATGTTGGCAACTTCCTAGCAAATATATATTAAACTGGTTTTCTAAACCCACTTGATCAGGGCTGAACTTTACAGTCTCAAGTAAAGTAATTAAGGTAGAGATTGGAGAAGAAGAAGAAATGAAAGCAGTGGAATAAAACTTTATTCACTTTCTTTTAAACATTAATAGTTCTGTGTGAAATCTGGATGTAATTTTGCAAAACTCATGTGGCCATTTAATAATTTGTCCCCACTCTAGGCTGTTGCTGTAACAGTTGTTTCAACAGTCTTTGATGTCTTAGAGCTAAGAAAGAAAACTGTCTTTGTGTGCTTCTGTGTGTTGGGTACTGGGCTATCCAGGAAGTTGGTATCTGATCTAAGATACAGAATGAGAAGTGCAATGGATACGGGCCTCAGCAGCAGCAGCAGCAGCCTGTACACTGGCTGATACCCAAGGAGTGGGGAAAGGTCTCAGTGAGTTGAGCAGGGCAGGGCATCGAGCATTGGTTTGAGATGGGACCAGGTGAGCTCTCAGGAAGCTCCGTGTGGAATGGAGTAGTCCAGATGAGAAGTGCACGTCTCTGCCACCTCCTCTGGTGTCTCTGGGTTGCTGAGGAGGAGGCAGGAGCTACCTTTCCCGGTGTGGGGACAAGTGGAGCTCTGCTACTGAAAGTGCCCGTAGCTAAGAAGGCGCTCCTCTGCAGGGACGCTCAGGCCTGAGAGCACACGTGCGTCTGCACTAGTTTCTGGGCGAGTCTTCACACCAACGTGGGGAGCTAGTGGGAGCTCACCAGAGGTGCTTCAGATCCCAGCCAGGAACACCAAACATTCTGCCTTCTGTGTGGGGGAGGAATACAGTTGCCCTGTTGAACTTGGAGGGAGCTCTGCGGCTTCTTTTGGCCATTGACATGTGAGAGTGAGGTCACTTCCAGAAAAAAGCCACTAAGGGAAGTCCCTCAGGGTGATGTCAGCAAGGTAGCGCAATAAGTCTCGGCCCCTCCTTTTCCCACAGAAATGCTAATTCAGCAATTCAGAGTCTTTCTTTTTGTGAGAAATCTAGTAGTTGTTAAGAGGTAACACATGCAAGCATGAAACTGGATGACCCAACATGGTAGGAGTCCCTGTGGCGCTCACTCTCGGCCCCTGCTCCCCCTGCACAGTGTGATATGACTGAGGAGACTCCCATCCTTTGGCACCGCCCTGGAGAGGGAAGAAGACTGGAGTGTGTATCTGATGTTATGCTAGGGACTAGCTTCTGTCTTGTCTTGCAGGAAAGAGCTAGCGGGGGAGGGGGGGTGGAGTACACATGTGATGTTGGAAATGCGCACGCTCACCATTACCCTCTCTCAGATGGGTGTACAGCAAGTGGGGGACATGACCCTCTTGGATGGGTGTACAGCAAGCGGGGGACATGACCCTCTCTCAGATGGTGTACAGCAAGCAGGGGACATGACCCTCTCGGATGGGTGTACAGCAAGCGGGGGACATGACCCTCTCGGATGGGTGTACAGCAAGCGGGGGACATGACCCTCTCGGATGGGTGTACAGCAAGCAGGGGACATGACCCTCTCTCAGATGGTGTGCAGCAAGCGGAGGACATGACCCTCTCTCAGATGGTGTGCAGCAAGCAGGGGACATGTCCAGATCCCTGCGTTTCCCGGGAAGGAGTTGGAGCATGTGTGCAGCATACTAGCGTTTTCAGACCCTGCCCAAGACCGACGTCTCAGCCCCGCTGGAGGACTGACGGGACCTTTCAAAGTCCAGGTGCTGGAGGCAGAAGAAAACTCTGCTGTTGAGAGCACCCACACAGCAGTGGGCAGAGGCTGGTACATCGCAGAGACTTCTCTGAGGACACGCAAAGAACAGAGCGTGTCCAGTGTGCTGCCCAAGGAACTGGTTTCTGTTTTGCCCAATCCGGAGTGCTCTTGGGCCCCAGCATTCTCTTGATGCCTGGGAGCTGGTGAAGCCAGCAGAGAGCAGGATGGATTAAAGCAGCCCCTCAGAGCCTGTAGTACCACACAGGTACCCGAAGACACCAAGATACGTGCCTGGGCGGGACTCTGCAGAAATTCTCAGTTGGGAATTTACATTTGGAAATTCAGAGAAGACGCATCCACAGAAACGGTTTGAGAGGTACCCCGGGCGGGGTCTCTCCCGCTAGTCCTCCCTCTGGCAGAGGGAGTCTGTAGACTGAGGTGGCGCTCGTTCAGATCCCAGCACAAAACAGACGAACAAAGTTAACTTCCAGAAACCGACCTGAAAGAAATAGAAGGGTACGAATTACTAGACCAAAAAAATCACAATAACCATTATAAAGGTTTTTAACAAGCTTGGTGAAATGATTCGTGAGAAAAATGAAAATATCAACAAAGAGACAGAAAATAGTAAAATGCAACAGTTTGGAGCTGAAGAAAGCCCCAGGGGTTTATAGGACTCATCAGATCAACCAATGTATTCATTGTTGGAGTGTCACAAGGAAAAGAGAAAGGGGCAGAAAGTTTACTTGTGGAAGTACTAGGTCATTCAGAAATCTGTGGAAAATGGAATTAAACATTAAGTTTATTTTAGGGCAGAAATAATTTTAAATCCATATATAGTTTTTTGAAAGTATGCATTTTCATTTTCCATGAACTTTTTTTAAAATCTGAATGCACCTGCTGAGCAGCCTGGTTCTCCTCTTCCTTCTTCCTTCTTTTTTTTTTTTTTTTTTTAAGATTATTTGAGAGGCAGAGAGAGAGAGGTCTTCCATCCGTTGGCTCACTCCCCAAATGACCACAACAGCAGGAGCTGGGCCTCTCCAAAGCCAGGAGCCAGGAGCTTCTTCCAGGTCTCCCACGTGGGTGGCAGGGGCCCAAGGAAAGAAGAAACAAAATCAAAGTGAAAAGGCAACATAAGGGGAAAGGCATTGAAATCCTTTTGGGAAAGGCTCTCAGGAGCGGGCTCCAGGTCTGTGCTGCGTCATCCACGGTGTCCTCTCACCGGAAATGACTCGGGTCCCTGAGCGGATGAGTGAGTCTGAGTGTGGGATACACTTGTAGTAGAGTGCTGTGCAGCCTTGTAAAAGAGCAAAATGCTGTCAGGATGCAACAAGGTAAGCCTTGAGGATATGCTAAGTGAAATTGGCCAGTCATGGAAGGATAGATAACTGTGTGGTCCCATTTGCAAGCCGTGTCTAAAGCAGAAGGTTGCGTGGTGGTGTCGGGTTGGGGGAAGGGAGTGGGGGTTGCTGGCACTGAGTGGTGCTGAGACGCAGTGTGAAGACGGTCTAGACTGCTTTATGACATTGTGTGGACGGCTCACAAGCTGTTTTAGTTTACTCTTGGCTTTTTATTAGGGTCAATTGCAGGTTGTGCAACAGGCTTTTTTTTTGGGCAGAGTTAGAGAGAAAGGTCCTCCTTTGCCGTTGGTTCACCCGCCAATGGCTGCTGAGGCCAGCGCACCGTGCTGATCCGAAGGCAGGAGCCAGGTGCTTCATCCTGGTCTCCCATGTGGGTGCATGGCCCAAGCACCTGGGCCATCCTCCACTGCACTCCCGGGCCACAGCAGAGAGCTGGACTGGAAGAGGAGCAACCGGGACAGAATCCAGCGCCCCAACCGGGACTAGAACCTGGGGTGCTGACGCCGCAGGCAGAGGATTAGCCTAGTGAGCCGCAACACCAGCCCACAGTTTTTTTAAACGGGGGTATAGGTCACTTACCTTTTCCTCTGCCAAGGTGAATATGAAGCATGAATGAAAAATCTGTGTTTTGAGCTCCTGAGGTTTGCATTTTTCCTGACATCCTGACAGGTGCATGTCATCAGGACCAGCAGAGAAAAGGAGTGGTTGAGGTTTAGGAGGGGATGTGCTGAATGTGGGAGTGGGGACGGGTCCTGAGGACTCGCAAGCTCCTCTGGTTTGTAGTTGATGCTGTTGGCAAGATTGGAAATAAAGGCCGGCGCCATGGCTCAACAGGCTAATCCTCCGCCTTGCGGCGCCGGCACACCAGGTTCTAGTCCCGGTCGGGGCGCCGGATTCTGTCCCGGTTGCCCCTCTTCCAGGCCAGCCCTCTGCTGTGGCCCAGGAGTGCAGTGGAGGATGGCCCAGGCGCTTGGGCCCTGCACCCCATGGGGAGACCAGGAAAAGCACCTGGCTCCTGGCTCCTGCCATCGGATGAGCGCGGTGCGCCGGCCGCAGCGCGCCGACCGCGGCGGCCATTGGAGGGTGAACCAACGGCAAAAGGAAGACCTTTCTGTCTGTCTCTCTCTCTCTCACTGTCCACTCTGCCTGTCAAAAAAAAAAAAAAAAAAAAAAAAGATTGGAAATAAAACCAAAAAGACCTCAGGACAGGACTATTTTTGCCTTGGACTTGTTGAGTATTTGGGTTAGACACTTCCAGTGTGTGTATTTTCACAGTGCCTGGCACATAGTAGGTGTTGAGTAATATTTAGGCAGTGACTAGGGCAGGAGACGTGGAGAGGTCCAGGCTAAGGAAGGACTGTGGGTCTGGAGTGGGAAGTGGGAGGAGCCAATAGGCAGCCTTGTAGCCTTGGAAACACTGAGTCATGCTACGTAAGTGCAAGTGTGCCTTTCTGTGTAACGTCTTTTTGCATGCCTTGTCCACCGGGAGTGTATTCCTGTGAAGAGAATGCGTCCCAGGGCATCGTCAGTTACAGTATGCTTTGGAACTTGACTTTGGCCTGCAGACAGTGCCATTCACATTCTAGCTTCCCTTTTTACTGTTAGGGTAAGGTTTGCCCATCAGGGAACGTAAAGTAACTGTCTGATGGGACCTGAGGCAGCAAGAACCTGATGAAGACGGCTCAGCCAGCGCATTAGAAAGTGGAGAGGTTCCCGCCAGGTTTTGGGGTGAGAAAGAAGAGTTTATATCTTACAGTTAGAGCCCAGCCACACGCCGGTCTGTCGTTGTGTGTGAGTGGTGGGAGGAACCGCCACAAGGTGGCACTAGTGCTCCATGCGAAAGGACTTGCTGGCTCAGGTGTCAGCGCTGCCTTGTCCTGCTGGCAGAGCAGAGCGCCTCGAGGCGCAGTGCCAAGCAGACCACTCCGTGGCTAGAACGCAGCGCCAGAGACAGCAGAGTGATTAGGCATGTGCTTTTACCTGTTCGCCTGGGTGCACTCTCAAGACAAGAGCTGAGCCAACTGTTAATCCTCAGAGATTCCAGATGTCTAAGAAGTGAGCCACAAGCTCACTGGGTCCATGTGAGACTGGGGGCATCTGCTTTCTCATTACCGCTGTCTTTGCCAGTAATCTAAACAGATAGGATTGCCAGGAACTTGTCCCTGAGCTGAGGCGTTTATCTGAATGCGTTATCTGGAGGAGGGTTTGTATGCCTGGAATCCCTGAAGAATCAGGCCTGGTATCTCTGGTAAGATGGGAGAGCCTTTGTCCTGCTCCTGGGATGGAATGCTTTTGTCAGGCCCACGCGCTCCGCCCTCTGCTGTGTGTTCCCAGATGAAGCACTGATCAGTTTGTCGTCAGCATACTGCTTTTAGGAATGAACCGGATACACTTGGTGTGGGACTGAAGAGTGTTAGATAAATGGAGATTTGAAAATGATGCTTCTGGAATATTAATTTTTAGGGTCAGAAATTCCTGTTGAGGCTTCCTGCCTTCCTAGAGCCGTAACCTGATGTATAAAAGTAGATGTGTAAAAGTAGAACTTTCCAGAAAGTTAGCCAGGGTCACAAGATGGAGGTTAAGCACACTGGTGAAGCAGAGTGCTAAGGCAGAGCCCATCAGAGGGTAAGAGTGAAACCAGATGAGAGGGGGTGCGTGCCGTCAGGATGAACCCTGAGGAGCATCTGCTTTGGAGTCTCACGGAACCTGAGAATGTGAATGTGGTGGTGTCTCCGCTTTCCAGGCCCCATCCTGTTCTTTACAGCGCTGAGTGTTGATACCTCTTCAGCAGTGAAATGAGACGACGCTCACGTCTGCAGCGCACCAGGACGTTGCTGAAGAGCAGGCATCCGCAGCGTCTGCGAGAGCCGAATGTGAATGAGTCTGGGCCAGCTGTGACGGCGGCTGCAGCACTCGCATTTGGGGCCCAGCCAGTCAGCTGACTCGTGTGCTGAGCACAGGCCTTCGTGCTTATCTAGAGATAAATGCAGCCTGGGCCGCTTGTTCCTTTATTCAGGAAGTGAGGTTGACGCTAACATCTGGGTAATAAAAGGATTTTTAAGCCCACAAAGCAGGGCTTATTTACTGGAGTGGAAGTCTGTCCACGCTGCATAGTGCAAGTCAGAAAAGGAGGGTGGAGGGAGAAGTTGGCAGAGCACGGCCTGTTCTGGCTCCTGGCAAGATGAACCCTTCCCTTAGTTGTCCGGCTGATGAGCTCTGGGCCACAATAGCGGTCCTCCCTGGCAGGTCCACTGTGGAGAGCGCCTGGGAGAGCCTTCCCCTCTGTGGTCCCCACAGAAACCCTTTGAAGTGGGCACTGAGCCTTGAAGTCAAGTACTGGGACAGCTGGCTTTCAGAACCCTAAAGGAAGCCTTCTTGCCCCAAAACTTAGTCCCAGGCCTGTCCCTGTGAGCCTTCCTCCATTGAGCACTGGGCAGAGCTGATGGGACAGCAAGGCACTTTGAACATACAGTGTGTTTTTGTTGGTCCCCACTTGGTAAAATTCTCTGTAGTAATAACCAGCACAGAGACTCCTCCTGCTCACAGACTCCTTGCTCCTGTTGGTAGTGACCCACACAAATGATGAGGGTCCTGGGAGACCTGGATCGCATTCCTGGCTTCTGCTCCAGCTCACACAGCTGGCATGGGTGTCTGGGGAGTGGACCAGCTGATGAGAGCTCTTTTTGTCTCTCTGTTCCTATCTCTCTCCTCCCCTTTCTCCTTTCTCTTTCTTTCTCTCTCTGTCTCAAATGAATAGATGGCATTTTTTGAACTTCAGAAAGTAATGTAAATACTATATTTGCTGTCACTTGGAGTACTTCAAAAAGATCGTAAATGCCCAAAATAGGAAAAGGTGAAAATACAGGCATGTTAAACTAAACTGCCAATATGAATAAAGATTTTATTTTTGTTTCCCCTTGCCCCTGCAGAAGTTGTTTTTTTGTCTTAATTTATTTGAAAGGCAGAGACAGACACACAGAGGTCCTCTATCTGGTAATTCACTCCCCCAGTGCCTGCAGTAGCTGTGCCAGGAGCCAAGAACTGCATCTGGGTCTCCTCTGTGGGCAGCGGGGACTCAGCTACTCGAGCTGCTAGCCGCTGCCTCCCGGGGTGTGTTTTAGCTGAAAGCATCAGAAGGGGAGCTGGCACTCACACCCACGCACCCAGTATGGGGTATGGGGTCCACTGTGTCAAACGCCTGCCCTCCAGGTGGCAGAGGCTCCCACGGCCTGCTGTCGAGGAGGGTGGGCACTGGTCACTGAATGGGGGCACTGCTGCTGTCCCCACTCCACGGGGTTGCTGCAGCCCCTCAGATGTTTCCGTGGCGAAGCCTCCCGGAGGCTGCCTGCTGACCGTCTGGAGGTGGTGCAGCAGGCATCAGCGGGCCCGGTTTCAGAAGCAGGGCCCTCGAGACTGGCTGAAGAGCCCGAGGTCACAGGTCTTTGCTGGCTTCCCTGACCCCAGGATGGGGCATCACTCTGCCTTGTCCCCCAGAGACCATCCCCGCACAGCTGCTTTAGATGGTTAAAATGTTACCTTCCCGAAGACAAATCACAGCACTTCTCTTTCCCTTCAGATGAAAAGGCACCCTGTTCTCCTTTCTCGGCCTTTTGCTAGGTTTCTCAGGTGTTTTGAAGACTGGTGCCAAGAGGCTGTCGCCTGAGCTGCAGCTGAGGAAACAATAGCGTCGTGGTTAGGATGCGAGGCTGTTGTATTAACCCCGCCTTGTCTTACTGCAGCCCCTCCACTGGCTACACTTCATCTTCGCTAGCCACTTTTTCCCATCTGTAAAATGAAAGCAGCCGCCCCTTCCATGGGGAGCACAGTGTAGGTACTTACTAGCCCGGTGCCTGGGCTTCCTAAGTAGCCGCCAACTGGCATGGGGAAGGTAGAGACTGACACTCACATGTGTGCAGGAGTGGAGCCACAGGTGATAAAATTCCTGGGTAGGAGGGACTTCCTGCCGTTTTGTAAGTCACACTGCCACCAGAGCGTGGAGCGAGCAGTAGACAGCTCAGCACGGGACTTGGTTTTCAAATCTGGCGCCAGAATACTCATGTCTTACCAGAGCCCCAGTGTGCTGCAAGGTAGAGGGGATAGGTTTTTGAAGCTTATTTTTTCTAACCAATGCCTTCCATCAGAAAAGATAGTTCTCCTCTGTGGGTTTGCTTGCTGCTGCTGCTGCCACTGTGGTCCGTGCAGCACTTTGGCACACCCCCTCAGGGTTCCCTGCCCAGAAGGATTGGGATCTCAGGGAGCGTCCTCAGTCCAGTGGAGGGAGGGCCTAGAAATAAGTGAGCACATTTTGCTGGGGGATACAGATCAGTCACAAAGCAGCAGTAAAACAGGGGGTGTGTCTCCAGGACTCCTTGGCCATGGCGTTTGTCTTGCTGCCAGGGCACTGAGCTTTACCCAGAGTCCAGGCCACCCTCCCACCCCCAGCAGTGGGCAGGCCTTGAAGTCAGGGCCTCTTGGCTTCCACTGGCCTTGAATTGGAAAGACATGCTTCCTGATGGCTCCTTTGTTGTTCTTAGTCTCTTAAAATGCACTGTGGTAGTTACAGAAAAAGAATGTGGATTTTTGGCACATTTGTACTTTATTTAAATAGCAACTCTGACCCTTTTTCATGGTTTTTGTGGCTATTAGATATTGCTTCTCAGAAATCATCACATCCTAAGTTTGTGGTTGACAACTTGGATGAGGATCATAAGCTTTGAGTGACACTGTCTCTAGAAACCAGTTCCTTTATGTGTTTTGCTGAAATAATTTTTTAAAAAGATTTATTTGTTTGGAAGGGGGAGAGAGAGAGAGAGAGATGGAGTGGAGATGGAGATCGAGATTGGGATCTGCTGATTCACACCAGGGCTAGGACAGGCCAAGGCTAAGCGCCCAGAGCGCTGCCCCAGTCTTCCATGTGTGACTGGAGCCCAGGCACCTGGGCCATCCTCTGCTGCTTTCCAGGCCTGTTAGCAGGGAGCTGGGTCAGAAGTGGAGCAGCCGGGACTTGAGCTGCTGTCACAGATAGAGGCTTAACCTGCTGCACACAGGGCCAGCTCCTGCTCAAGTAAGTTAATCCTGCTTTGCTGTGCTTATGGCATTGCTGAAAGACATAGATATGTAGTGTTGGGCCCAGCTGTTGCAGGCATTTGGAGAGTGAATTAGCAGATAGAAGATCTCTCTGTGTCTATCTCTGCCTTTCAAATAAATTAAAAAACAATTTCTATGTGGCCAAGAGGAAACAAAAATAAAATATTCATATTGGCAGTTTAACACTAAAGATCCCTCAAGAATTAGTGTCTTCAGAACATCTTTTTTAAAGAATGATTTACCTCCTTTTAGTTTTATGCTGATTATGCGAGTAGATATCAGCGTCTGCTGCAGTGACCTCAGCGTGCTGTCCTTGAGAAAAGACCGCGTGGGCGGGGGAGGGACTGTGCTGGGTGCTCGCCGGCGTGCAGCTCGCTAGTGTCCCCTCTTTGCATTCCCAGCACACAGCACTGCGGGGTTTGCAGTCTTCAGGTAGGAAAGAGCTGGTTGCTATGGTGATGCCACAAGCCTGGAAACACCCCTGGTCCCTGTGGGTGTCTGTGTCAGGTGGAGGAATGTGGAGAAAGGAAACAGCAAAATTAGCACAAAGCCTAGGCTCAGGCTCCTGATGGGTAGGGTTGTTGAGTGTACTGTTGAATTTGGGTTTTTTGGCTTCTTTTTTTTTGAAAGGCAGTGAGACAGAGACAAGCAAGAAGGAGAGATCTGCGGCATCCAGGGTAGTCCAGGCCAGCGCTGGGAGCTGGCAGTTAAATCCAGGCCTCCCATGTGGGTGGCAGGGACTCTACCACCTGAGCCGTCCTCTGTCGCCTCCCAGGGTTTGGATTAGCAGGAAACCGGAATCACAAGCAGATCCCACACTTGAGCTCCGGAGAGATGTGGGTGTCCCAAGTGGAATCTTACCTGGTGGGCCAAGCACCCACCCCAGGGTTGTTTTGAAAATTGCTATGCTACAGCCAGGAAATTTCAGTGGCCTTTTACTTCTCAGCGTCCGCTCTGATTTTGAGAGAAAGATGCAGAGAGTAAAGGCCTTGTCACCTCTGTGGCCCCTGTGGCCTCTCCACCATTCCAAATGGAACTGACCACGCAGGCCAGACCTGCCTCCCTTCACCTCCAGTGTGATAGGGGAGGGGCCAGTGCCTACCATGTCGTGAAACTAAACTGCAGCTGTGTGCCGTGTGTCGGTCGCCTTGGTGGTCTGGAGCAGCGCTGAGAAGCAGAGTGCGCTCTGAGGTCAGGCTGCGGAGCACAGCGGTCACTGTGCAGCTCTCAGCTCAGCGGAGGGCAGGCAGGAAGTGCTCCTGCGCTGCAGGCTGGCCGTCCTCTGGCTGCAGCCTGGGCTTCCTGCCAGGACTGAGCTCCAGGGCCTTCCCACTGCTCTGCGCACAGCCAGCAGGAGAGGACCGAGGCCATCTCACCGTCACGTCTGAGTTTGCTTTCTTGGTTTGGAGAGTTCTAACCTTTGGAATACAAGCTGAAATACTTATAAATAGGAGGAAGTTTCATCTGGGATTTGCTTCAAAATTGTAGTGGAAAGTGGCATGGAGATTAGGGAAGCCGGATCAAAGCCGGGTCAGCCATGCACAGAGCAGTACTCACGTGAGTGATGGGTGCATGGAGTTTCATTCTTCCTTCTACTTTTGTATGTTTAAAATTAGTTTAGGAAAAGCACCAAATCAGGAAATCCAGGTGGGCCTGGATTTGGCCTTTCCCTGTGCTGTGCTCTGCTCTGCTCTCTGAGGGTGCATCGCTCTTGGGAGCCGGAACGCGTTATTCAGATGCTCTGTCTTGTTCACTGTTTTAAGTGATGAGAGCATTTGTACTAACAGGAAGATACCAGCAACTGTTTGGAAGGTTCAAGGGTTCTTCATCCTGGAGAAGGGAAGGCCTCGGGTGTGTAGTTTGTACACACAAAATTGGTCTTTTTATAAGTGCTGAGGACCTGCTGTTTAACTTTTCTGGAAAACAGACCCAAACTGCCCACTAAGAATCCAAGATGGGGGCTGGCATTGTGGTGTCGTGGGTAAAGCTGCTACCCGAAATGCCAGCATCCCATATGGGCGCTGGTTCGTGTCCTAGTTGTTCCACTTCCGATCCAGCTCTGGGCTAATGGCTTGGTAAAGCAGTGAAAGGAGATGGCCCAAGTGCTTGGGTCCCTGCCCCCTACAGGGGAGACACGCAAGAAGCTCCTGGCTTCAGCCTGGCCCAGCTCCAGCTGTTGCAGCCATTTGGGGAGCGAATCAGTCAGTGTTCCTCCTTCCTTCTCTGTAACTCAGACTTTCAAAATAAATTAATCTTTGAAAAAGCCCGAGGCCCTGCACTGAGGGCCACTGCCTCCCCTGGAGGCTCTTAGGCAGCCTACAGCAAACTCTTTCCCAGAGTGACTTGCACACATGCAGTCCAGCCTCTCGGCCACAAGAGAGACCAGATGACCTTTGCAGCCCAAAGTCCTAGCCCAAAGTCTGTGATTTCTAGAAACTGAAGATTTTCAAGCTCGTATTGGCATTTGCTTTTCAAAAATAAATGGTCTAAGAGTTTCTCAGATCAAATCCCTATAGCCTCATAGAAGCACTTTGTCTTCAGTTTTATTTCCCATCCGAGGTTCATATGAAAAGCATTTTTAAGTTTCAAAAGCTCCCCGTGTCTGAGGCTGCTGATCCACGTCCCAGCCCAGAGAAGAGGGAAGGAGGTGACCATTGTTTCCTCCCTTGTCTTTGCTGATCCACGTCCCAGCCCAGAGAAGAGGGAAGGAGGTGACCATTTCTTCCTCCCTTGTCTTTGACTATAGCCTGTCCTCTGGCCTTCCTCTGGCCTTCCCTGCTTTCTTCTAGAAACGTCTGCGACCAGTGCCCCGCTGTCTGCCCCAGAAAGCCGCCTCCTCACCTCGGGGCCTCCCCCACTTGCCCTGACCCCTTCTCAGCTGTCCCCCCCCGTGAGCACCCTGCCTCTCCCTGCCCTCCCTGCCCCACAGGCTTGCTCTGGAGCCCTCAGGGATCTTGCCCCTTGCCCTCCCTCCACGTTTCTTGTGCAGGCATGTGGCCCTTCCCTGTCTTGGCTGCATTTCGACCATGCACTCAGCAGATTTCCGCTGCGGACTGTTCACTGAGAGAGTGGTGGTCACTGCTGTGGGGAGCCTGAGGAGGAAGAGGGCACTCAGATGCGTGAGCAGGCTGGGTGTGGGCCTGACTGGACCCTCCTGGCGTCTGAGGTGTAGGTGCAGGGAGTGTCACGAGCCAGGCTGTGTGAAGGGTCATCCTGCGGACAAGCATGGCCCGTGCAGAGGCAAGCAGGAGTAGGAAAACACACCACCTTGGCTGTGAGGACCCTAGGGAATGCTGCAGGTTTAACGTGGGACCTTGGGATCACGGGAAGAGAGAGGTGGCAGTGGTCAAGAGCCATGCTGGTGGCAGACAAGGAGGCAGCTTTGGGGAAAGACAGGTCAGTCCAGGACCATCGATGGTGGATGGTCTTGAGCACGCATCCCAGCTCCGTAGTGTGGGTGTCCTTGGAGCAGACCTTTTGACTGTGGCTGCTTTGCTAACGGTTGGAAGAAACCACAAGTCTTTCTCTCATTCATTTAGAACTGCTTGTTTCCCAGCCACAGGCGTAGTGGATGAGCTTAATTTCCTGAACTCTGATGTGCATACACAAGATACGGGTTTTCCTTTTCCAGCATGTTTTCGCAGCTGTTGAGGGGCCTGCTCTTTTTCTGTGGACCTCCTGACATGCAAATGACAGGAGGCCCTGTGGTGCAAACTGCTGTTGATTAGCTTGTGGACCAAGATGCTGGTGTCTTTCCTCAGGGGAGCTGGTGGCTGCTCTCCTGTGCCCTCGTGCCTCGCGGGAGACAGATCAGGCTGTGCCGCGCAACTCCCTCAAGGGGCCTGTGCCAGAAGACACAGTTTGTTCCTCGGACACATCCGGACTGAAACCTGTTTTCTGGGACACTTGCAGTCAGGTGTTCAGTGACATAGAAGAGATCTCTGATACTGCGTTCTGTAACAAGTTCACTTCCACAGAAGTCAGGCTCGCCAGGGATCCTGGGCAGGCACGCGTGTGAGGCGGGGCAGGGAGCAGCGTGGGAGCAGCGTGGCCAGGCTGGTGTCTGGCGCAGCATCCATCCCAGGGGGCTGGGCTGCCAAACCACAACAAATGACAGCTTTCCGTTCTGTCCTCTCTGGCTCCACTGCTGGGCAGGCCATTCATTTTTCTACCATAAAAGGGCAGAGAAACTTGTCTACAGCCGGTGCCTTGTGCACTGCAGGAGGACAGCAGAAGACAGGCGGGGAGAGCCACTCTGCAGTAGGCGTGGCTGCGCCCACCCCGCACCCACAGCGTCTTGCTTATTAGTCCAGGCTTCAGGGCAGCAGCAGCAGCAGTGGGAGAAGACAGGTGAGGGGGGAACCCTGGTGGGCCCTCAGACTGGGGCATGTGACCTTAGGGTAGGCAAGGGGGTCATTTTGTCTGTTCACCTGGGGGTTTACGGCTGTGGGGCCTAAACCCTGGAACAGGGAACTGCTCTGAGTCTGTCCAGAGGGTTCCACGTTGTTGGCTTTGGGTTCTCTTGATTGGTAACTATAGATGTCCTCATAAAGGGAGACCCCGGAGATCCTATAACCTGGCGCCCTCACCGTGCAGATGAAGAGAACCCCGGGAGAGGTGCAGTGCCAGGGTCGTGCAGTCTGAAGGAACCTTCGGCCTCCATCTTCAGGTTGCATACAGCTTTTGGGTTTGGGACTGGCGTCTGATCCAGATGTGTCCCCATGGCCCGTTAGTGCACAGTGTCACTCAGTGCAAGGTAAGCCAGGCAAACCTTGACTAATACAAGTTCAATTGGTTTGTTTACAAATTTGTTTATTTTAATTTGAAATTAAGAGAGACAGAGAGAGAGGTCTTCTGCCTGCTAGTTCATTCCCCAAATGGCTACAATGGCCAGACCCGGCTAATCTGAAGCCAGGAGCTTCTTCCGGGTCTCCTATGTGGATGCAGGGGGCCCAGGTACTTGGGCCATCCTCTCCTGCTTTTCCAGGTGCGTTAGCAGGGAGCTGGATAGGAAGTGGACCTGGGACTCAAATAGTGAAGGATGCCAGCACTGCAGGCAGTGGCTTCACCCGCTACACCACAGCACCAGCCACAGAAATTAAATTTTTAATTGGTAGACTTGTACAAAAGTTAGCTAGGAACTTTGAAAAAATGTATAGTCTTTATAATATCTACAAGATCCATTAATCCTTTAGATCACTGGAAATAAATGTTTAATCAATACAGGAGTAGCTGGAAACCAAATACATTCATGTTTGGTGTTAGAACACTTTGAGACAGTAGCTGCAAATTTCCTGCCCCAACCATACTGGCAAAGGAACCAGAATACCAGCCCAGCACACACTGAGCAGAGTGTAGCATGCACTGAGCAGGCACAGCACAGCCTACCTAGCCCTCAGCTTTGGGGAGCGGGGTCTGTGGTTGCACCCCAGTGGGGATCTCCTCTTGCTTGATGGCTTTGAAGGCTTTCCTGCACAGAGGACTGAGGTTGGTGTTGCTGTTAGGTTGCCTGAACTCTGCACGTCTGGTTTCATAGCTGATTCTGGAGCTGAGCTGAGCACAATCCTAAGGGAATAGAAATCGTATCCAACAAGAATGTTGCTGATCTGGAAGTCTGGGAGGAAAGCAAGGCTTTTCAAGGGTAAATGTTACTACCCGGATAATGTTGGTGGTCGGAATAGATTCTGAGCTCATTGGCTCGGAATCAGAAGTTATCTCAGAAGTCATTCCTGAAGGAGAATGTCATTGAGCAGAGCTGCTGAAGCCAGCCTGGGGGGATGGTTCAGGCATAGACCCCAGCACCTGGTGTTGAAGCTGTTAGTCCAAGACCTGACTGTCCTTGTAGTCAAACACTTGGGTGGGCAGCACCAGAATAGAGGGTTTTTTTGTTTTTGTTTTTGTTTTTTGACAGGCAGAGTGGACAGTGAGAGAGACAGAGAGAAAGGTCTTCCTTTTGCCGTTGGTTTACCCTCCAATGGCCACCACGGCCGGCACACCGTGCTGATTCGATGGCAGGAGCCAGGTGCCTCTCCTGGTCTCCCATGGGGTGCAGGGCCCAAGCACTTGGGCCATCCTCCACTGCACTCCCTGGCCACAGCAGAGAGCTGGGCTGGAAGAGGGGCAACCGGGACAGAATGCGGTGCCCCGACCAGGACTAGAACGCGGTGTGCCAGCGCTGCAAGGCAGAGGACTAGCCTATTGAGCTGCAGTGCCGGCCCAGAATGGAGTTTGCATAACTTCCTGTAAGATCTTTTCAGATGTTTTTCCTGGTAGTGTGACAGTGCATGTCCTACCCCATCAGAGAGCTGTTGGGCTCATTCTCGAGCCCTTCACTGCCTTGGAGTAAGTGGAAAAGCCTAGGAGCGACTCATTGTACTCACATAGCCGTTGCTGGTGGAAACCTTAGAGACTCGTGATTTTTTGTCAGCAACAGGCAATAAATTTTGTATTACAGAACAATTACTAGTCCTCATTAAAAAAAAAAAAAGTTTAAGGCGAATTTCTCAAGCAGATAACATTTCCTTCTTGAACTGGAAGCGCCCCGCTTCCCCATCCGTCACTGTCCATGCGTGCCCGGGCGTCCTGGCCGTGTGCTGACCAGCTTGAGACATCAGCCTGCCTGCTTCCTAATTTGGTCACAGCGTGCCTCGGGCAGTCTTGCCTAACTTTAGAAAAACACAAACACAGGGAGTAGCTTCAGTAGATGGCAAAGGGGGATTTCCTCTTCTCAAAAGACCCACAGTTCCCTTCTTACTTCCTCTGAAAAGAGGAAGTGACACTTTGGAGGCTGTAGCTCGCCCTGAAGTTCCCTCTTTAAGCTTGGTGAGTTATGTCAGCTTCGTCCCAGTTAGTTCCTGCGCTCTCCTCCATCGTGCTTCCCTTAGTGTCTCAGGGGTCTCCTTTTTCCTTAAGGATATCCACTTTCCATTTGAAGGGGCGTCAGCAGGGAGTAGGCTAAATGCAGCTGAGACATCCTGTGGTGGCATACACCAGGGTCAGCACATTCTGTCCATCAAAGGCAAGATACAGTTCAAGGTTCGCAGTCCATGTGGTCTCTGCTCCAGCTAACCCTCCCCGCCTCTCTGTCATGGAAATAACCACAGACAACTCCCTAATGAATGGGGCTGTGTTCCAGTACAGGAATATTTACAGAAATGGGCAGCAGGCCAGGTGTGAGCCAGGAGCCGTGGTTGCCAGCCCCTGGCATTCAGCGTAGCATTACACAGACGCCAATGACACGGATCCAGTCGTGCTGACACAGAGCTGTCTCCAGCATGTGTTAGGATGCACAGCAGTGGATGTGAGTGGGCAGAGGAGATGTTTGCTGACAGTCACGTAAAGTCCATGTGGAAAAACGAAGAAACTGCTAACTGTGCTGCTTCGAGGAGGCTCACCGAGAGTCAAGGGCAGAGAATGCGCCGGTACTGCTGTTACACCCATTTCCATCGACACAGTCGTATCTGAGCTCTTAGACTGAAATGTTTAAGAGGACTTGTAAAAGAAAGAGAAATGTAATCAGTAAAATATGCTTGTACATTTTCACACTGGTAGCTGTTTGTCCTGGTTACTTAGGAGGGTGTATTTTATCACCTAAGAAGAAGTGCTTTGCCTCAGGTTGTGTGTGGGGAGTGGAAGGAGCTGGAACTCCTCCTCCTCCTTAGCTGCTTTACTGCAAGCGCAGGGGCTGCCAGACCGGACGAAGCCAGTGAGAAAGCCTTGGGCTGAAGTCAGGGCCGGATGGGAATAAATACAGCCTTTCGCAATTAGGATTCAAGACTGCTTCCAACTGCTGCCTTTCCCACACGGAGGTCTTCTGACTAGCAGCTAAGGGCGGGTTCACTGCTGTGACTGGCGTTGCACATGTGTTGGATTGTGAAACCGGCAGATAAAGTTGTGATTTGCTGGTGTATGAGAGAGTTCACATGGGGTGTGTGAGGAACCCTGCTCTGCTCCGAAGGCAGCATGGTGCCCGCTCCCCTCCAAGTGCTCACACGTCTCCGATGGCCGTGCTCAGCCCTCTGCAGGCATGGGCTCTGTGCTGATCGGCTGCCATTCTGGTTTCCTGCAAAGCTCCATGTGGAAAGATTGGCAGTAGAAGCTTTTGCAGTCCCTCCTTGGAAACAGATATTTGTGGAGGCACAGAGGCAGCTCTAACAATGTGAAAATCTGTCTTTTCGACCAAAAGAGGAGGGAGGGCCTGGCTGCCAGACCCAGCCTGCTTTTGTGCTGCGGGTCTTGGCTCAGCATGAGGGCGTTCAGTGGGAAGGTACCAGTTCTGCTGAACAAGCAGACCTTGCCTTTTTTATGGGAAGTTGTTTAAAGCATTGAAAATGTGTTTGAAAGATACTGGTGTAGTTTCTTGTGACCTCAATTTCATACAGTGTCACAGAATCCGTAGCATCATCTTCCCAGAGAGATTTGTGCACTCCAAGGAGAGACGAGGCTGCACTTTGCTTTGTTGAAGACATTCGGAGGTTGAGCTTTTCCATACGTGTGGCCCCTAAAGGGAAGCTGGGAGTTAAAGGAATAGCTTTAGGACTGTCTCTTCTGTCTCTCTCCCTCCCACCCTCCACGACTTTCACACATGCTCGCTCATTCTCTCTCTCTGTCATGCACGCGCACGCATACACTTTCCTCTTCTGCCAACGCAAGTACTCCCACCCCTGCTCCCTCCCAGCTCTCTCCATTACTGCTTTTAACCTTGAGGCCTCTGTCGTACACTCTTGCATTCATCCTGCTCCTGCTCTTGCATTATTAATGGGCTGGAGCAATCAAGCCAGAACACTGACACTGCTAATTACCCTTACAGCTGAGAAGTGAGGAACAGGGAGGAGAGGGGGCCAGGAGACGGCATCCTGACAGTAGAGCCCTGCTGCGGGCAGAATTGTCTGTCCCCTCGCCGCAGGCAGATCTGGCGGAGCGCCCTGCGGGCAGGAGCAGGTGCTGTGCACAGTGGTCACTCCAGGCTTGCTGGCTGTGCACGTGGCTCAAGAAGGGGTGTGTTCCTTTCAGAACTTAGGACACTGCAGCCAGCCCCCAGGAGGACAGAGCTCACGTGAGCTGGGGGATTGCAGCCCGCGGAGAGCTTGAGGCCAACAGCTCCCCACCGTTTAAGTGGTGCTTGCTTCAGGCAGAGAAGAGTTCATTCTGCCACAGTGATCGATGCATCCCAGGCTTCTAATGGTACCTGGGAAACCTTCACACAGTGATCGATCACCAGAGCTCCCCCAGCTTCTGAGGAATGCTGACCATAGCTTTAGGAGGAGCAGGAAGTGAAGGGGACTTGGAAGACGGAAAGAAAATGTGATGCAGCCAGCCGTAATGCAGCAGGGCTGCCGCCCACTCCAGGGCTGTGTCCTTAAACTCTACATAAATGCAGTGTTTTACATCCGAATTATAGTCCTAACAGTAGATTTCCAGTGTTTAAAAGCTTGACTTACTGAAAGTCTAGGAGGAAAAGAAAACTATTTTTAATTGTTGAGAGGCAAGAAAGACTGTCTTGAGAAGAGAGGATTCAAGCTTAGATTTTTCTTGAAAAGAAACCAGCTTCAGAGAGTGAGGAATCACAGATCACACGGCAGTGGAAAGGATGTGGGCTCTCCATGCCCCAACTCTGGTCTTGAGATGTTCTGCCTGTCTCTTTCCCTTCTTTTTAAAACTACTCAAATATGGCCATAGTTGAGAGTCTTAGGGTGAGTGAGTCATGGTTCCCAAAACTGAAAGTAAATCCTGTCACCTCTCCCACATACCAGGAAAATGCTGTCCTCAGGCCTCGGGAGGCCGGGAGGAACTCCTTAGGGTGCAGGGGTGAGCACTCCTGCAGCTGTCCCTGGAGCCACACCCTGCACCCACCCCCCACCCCCCTGCCCTGCCTGCCCAAACCCTCAGTGTACACAGAGGACTCCTTTCGCCTCCACTGCTTAATCGCTGGGAGTCAGCAGGCACAGCCCGGATGGTTGTGCTGTGTCCTGAGACTATGCTGCTTCCCGGGATTGACAGCCTGTCTTCCCAGGAGGAAGGGAGCCCGATCTACCCCACCTTCTCCCATCCACGGTGTGGAAAATGATGTCCTTAGTTTAGCTCTTTCTTTCTCTCTCTCCCTCTCTTTTTAAACCCCCTCTTCATTCGTTCAGCCTCAATTCAAGTTCAAGGTCCTCAATTTCAGAGAATGTAGTGCTCTGCATAGTAATGTTAGCTGTTAACATGTAAGAGCCTTTGTCATGCTTTACCAAAAGCAACCACTTTATTGATAAGAAAACGAAGTAAACTAAGAATTTCCAAGTGCTGGAAAGTATCACTGACAAGCTTTTGCATATCCCATTTCAAAAAGTCAAACCTGTAAGTACTGCTAAGGAAGTCCCTCCAAGAATGCACTGTCAAGTGGGAAAAGCAAGGCTGTGTGTGTGTGCAGCGAGATCTGGTTACCTTTCGCCTCAGTGCACAGACATACCTGAAATACATGTAAGGAAAGAGACACTGCCGAAGGAGGGCCTCAGACAAAGGGGGACCTTTCGCGCTGTTCCTGTCTGCATTTCTTAGAATGTTTTGTGTTTTTTTTTCCGTCACTGTCAACAGAGATTTAAAAACTTAAACCTCAGGATAGAAATCTAGCGTTGCTGAACACTCCCCCCATGTTTGGCCTGCGGCTTGAACGGTAGTCTCCACACACATCTGCAAGGGTGCGGCATTAGCTACAGGTTTTCCCCTTGGCTGCATGTACTGTCTGATAATACATTTTGTACCCTTTACTCTTTTTCTCTAATATAAAAATAATTGAGGCCGGCGCCGTGGCTCAACAGGCTAATCCTCCGCCTTGCGGCGCCGGCACACTGGGTTCTAGTCCCGGTCGGGGTGCCAGATTCTGTCCCGGTTGCCCCTCTTCCAGGCCAGCCCTCTGCTGTGGCCAGGGAGTGCAGTGGAGGATGGCCCAAGTGCTTGGGCCCTGCACCCCATGGGAGACCAGGAGAAGCACCTGGTTCCTGCCATCGGATCAGCGCTGTGCGCTGGCTGCAGCGGCCATTGGAGGGTGAACCAACGGGAAAAGGAAGACCTTTCTCTCTGTCTCTCTCTCTCTCACTGTGTCCACTCTGCCTGTCAAAAAAATATTTAAAAAAAAATAATAATTGAAAGAAGAGTAAACATTGCTGGAGTTCTGTGCTTCAAACAGCAGAAGGAAAGCCTGGTGTCACCATTGACCGTCTGTGGGAATTCAGGCTGTGGAGCCTGAGTGTCTTCATCTTCTGACCTCCAGTCGCCTCTTACTTCGTTTCCAAAAGCCAGTTTTCCCGTCATACATGAGTGAAACCCTCCTGCTAGAAGGCAGGAAGAAAGGGAGTGATCAGACGCCGACTGTGCTGCGACAGGAGGAGGGGCCGGGAGCCTGCAGCCCCTCAGCAGCTTGCTCTCCTTGTCTGTGACGGCAGTGGGAACCGCGATTCCGGCCCTGCTCATGGGTTGTCCAAGGGTGGCATGGAGGGATGTTTGCAAACTTGGTCGCACCTTTAACCTTTCCAGTCCTTGGAGCTCAAACCCAGGCCCTCTGATAGGGGATTTTTAAGCAAGCCCGTCCCCGCTCTGTTTTCTGTTTTTAGAAAGGGGTGATTGTTTATCTTTCTTCTGTTGGAAGGTAAACAGTCTTTTTAATTTTTGTTTGTCCCAGAGATGATCCCTGGAAGACGGACATTTTTGGCCCCAAAAAGAATAGCAGACAGGATGCCAGTGCAGCAGAAGTGACTGTCTCCGTGGGGCAGCGCCTGTGGGAGGCAGGAGGCAAAGAGCAGGGTGAGCAGGAGCCCGTTGAGGTTATCGCTGCAGCCTTAGAAGTGAAGCCGTTTGCCCAGGCACGGTTGTTGAACTCTCTGGGCTGATTGTGTCTGCATTCTTTCTGTCATGTTTTTACAGTGTATGCTTCATGAGATTTTTCACATAGTTTTCTCCAAGGTCAGAACTTAGACATGCACCCTAATGCTGCACATACAAAGAATTCACATTTTGAAAATGTTTTGCTTTTTTTCCAAGCTTCCTTAACTTACTTATTTAATTACAAGGCATGAGGATTAATGGGGCTTTGAATATTTAAAGCTCTTTCCCAAAATTAATTTCGTTACTCTTGAGACAGACATTTGCAGCCTTGGTGTCTTGCCATTTGGATGACGATGTGAGAGGAGGTAGGAGACTGTCTCTGCAGTCAGGCTCAGCTTTTGGCTTTTTACTTCCCTCCCCACTCCGCCCCTCCCTCTCACATTTAGCCTGTAACGTTGTGGAGGGAAGAGGAGAAGTAACAGGGTTAGCCCTTCGGAGGTTTATGCTGTAGCTCACTGTGTTTTCAGAGTAGTGATATGAAATGTGTCTCATTGTCCAGGAAAATAAGGAAACAGAACAACTTCTATAGCCCTGCCCTCCCGGAGACTCAGAACTCCTCTCTTGCCCCCTGGCTGTGATCCCAGTGGCTGTGTGGGACAGAGGATCTGTCACTCGCTGGCAGAGGCGCTTGGACCCAGAAAGGTGCCCCTAACACTGGTCACATTTCTCCATCTAATTCTGAGGATGGAGGAGACCAGGACCCCGTGGAGCAAAGAAGAGGACATGGCTTTTTCAGGCTCACTGTGTTCTTGGTGGTCTTTGGCTGTGTCTGCCACAGTGGTTGGCGACCGTGGGCATCCCACTAACCAAAGTTTTGCCAGGGCGTGGCTCTTGGGAGAGGCAGAATGAGGAACGAGCAGCCAGCACAGCACTGATAGTGTGGATAGGATGCAGCAGCGGTTTGGCCAGCAAGCGCTGGCTTCATCCAGAGTGTGGTTCACCACCCACGAGGATCCCGGGGCGTCTCCATCAGCCTCTGCTCAACGAAAACAGTTCCCTGGGTTGTCGAGTGATAACCCTGCTCACATCTGATCTCCACCACACAGCCAGAAGCCTCGGACCTACTCCGCCAGGGGCTCTGAGCATAAATAAAAGTATCTCACTGACCCCTCCTCTGTCTGCTTCTAAAATAGTGAGGCGTATCATTTTGTTTGGTAGAGAAGAAAAGCCCAGAAAAATAAAGTTTTGTTTTTCCTGTTTATGCATTTCCTTGGAAAGACACTTCTTGGGCATTCCTCAAAATACCTGTTAAGTGGCTGTTGAGATATCCGTAGAGGCTGGCATTGTGGAATAACAGGTTAATAAGCTGCCACTTGTGACACAAGTATCCCATATGGACGCCAGTTCAAATCCTGGCTGCTCCACTCCAATCCAGCCCCTTGCTAATGGCCTGGGAAAGCAGTGGATGGATGATGGCCCAAGTACTAGGGTCCCTACAACGCCAGCATCCCATATGGACACCTGTTTGAGTTTCAGCTGTTCCATTTATGACCTAGCTCCCTGCTACTCATGTGAGAGACCCAGATGGAGTTACAGGATCCTGGCTTTGGCCAGTCCAACCCTGACTATTGCCACCATTTAAGGAGTGAATCAGCAGATGGAAAATCTTTCTATCTCTGTGTCTCCCCGTCTATTTAATTCTGTTTTTTGAATAAATAAATTTTTTTTTTTTTTGACAGGCAGAGTGGACAGTGAGAGAGAGAGAGAGAGACAGAAAGGTCTTCCTTTTCCCGTTGGTTCACCCTCCAATGGCCGGCGCACCGCGCTGATCCGATGGCAGGAGCCAGGTGCTTCTCCTGGTCTCCCATGGGGTGCAGGGCCCAAGCACTTGGGCCATCCTCCACTGCACTCCCTGGCCACAGCAGAGAGCTGGGCTGGAAGAGGGGCAACCGGGACTAGAACCCGGTGTGCCGGCGCCGCAAGGTGGAAGATTAGCCTATTGAGCCGTGGCACCGGCCTTGAATAAATAAATCTTAAAATTATTCCTACTCTAGTTAGGACTCCTAGGCCTAAGAGAACCTACTTTAAAATTTTTTTATTAACTTATTTATTTGAAAGATCTTTGATCTGCTGGTACACTCCAAAGGGCCACAACTAGTCCAGGCCAAAGCTCGGAGCCCAGAACTCCATCCTGACCTCCCATGTGCGTGCAGGGGCCCAAACACTTGGGCCATCTTCCACTGCTTTCCCAGGGGGATGAATGGGAAGCAGAGCGACCAGGACTCCCTGTTACAGGTTGCTGGCATTGCATTGTCCACCCACTAGGACATAGTACCAGCCCCAGAGAACCTCCTTTTTTAAGTTTTTATTTATTTATTTAAGAGGTAGAATTACAGAGAGAAAGGTCTTCTATCCACTGGTTCACTCACCAAGTGGCTGCAACGGCCAGAGCTGAGCCTATCCAGAACCAGGAGCTACCTCCTGGTCTCCCACATAGGTGCAGAGGCCCAAGCAGTTAGGCCATCTTCCACTGCTTTCTCAGGCCATAGCAGAGAGCAGGATCGGAAGAGGAGCAGCCGGGACACGAACTGTCACCATATGGGATGCCAGTGCCGCAGGCAGAGGCTCAGCCTGCTCTGGTAAGGTGTAGCCAGCCCTTTCTTCAGAAAGTAGAGTAACAAGAGAGCAGGATCGGAAGAGGAGCAGCCGGGACACGAACTGTCACCATATGGGATGCCAGTGCCGCAGGCAGAGGCTCAGCCTGCTCTGGTAAGGTGTAGCCAGCCCTTTCTTCAGACTCTTAGAGCATAGTGACATTCTTTCAGAGGATTGCATGTGATCATTCTACCTCTGGTCTACATTGCCATTTATTCTGTGTGTGTGTTTAAATGGGCCTTGTTGCAGAGGATTGCATGTGATCATTCTACCTCTGGTCTACATTGCCATTTATTCTGTGTGTGTGTGTAAATGGGCCTTGTTGTACTTGTTTTCAAAAGATTACTTTGAAAGGCAGACTTACAGAGAAGGGGGAAGAGGCAGGGAGAGAGATCTTCCATCCTTAGATTCACTCCCCAGAAGGCTGCAATGCTGGCGCTGGGCCAGGCTGAAGCCAGGAGCCTGGAACTCCATCCAGGTCTCCCATTTGGGTAGCAGGGAGCTGGATGGGAAGTGGAGCAGCTGGGACTCAAATCAGCACCCAAATGAGATGCCAGCATCATAGACTGGCTTAACCTACAGCATTATAGCTCCCAGCCCCTATTATTGATTGTGGGTTTTATTTGGTTGGTGTTAAAGGCTGACAGAAGGAAGTCATCTGTCCATTGAGTCACTCTTCCAAATGCTGGAAACAGCTTGGGCAGGGCCAGGATGAAGCCTGGAATTCAATCCAGGTGTCCCATGTGGGTGACAGGAACCAGGGACCCAAGTACTTAAGCCACCACTTGCTGCTTCCTAGGGTGCATTAGCAGGAAGCTGGGGTCTGAACTGCAGTGGGGTGTGAATATACTGCTTTTTGGAAAGTTAAAAGTGTGATGTTTAGCCTAGAGATGGGCCTCTGTGCTGTATGGCCATTCTGTATACCCACCCTCCACGAGGGGACACCTGGGAAGGCCCACTTTGTAAAGCAGCCTTTGAGGCGATTGCTCAGGATGGCAAAATAGAATTTTTTGGAGCCCAGGTTTTAGCAAAAGCAAGTGTTAGCGAGCACGTGAGAGCAGCCTGCCAACTTGGCAGTTGAGAAGAGAGAAAACAGCCCAGCTTTCCCCAGCAGCGAGGCACTCACCGTCCTCAGTGTCTTCCACAGCCTGGACATGGCGAGGACATGCTGAGTGAGGGTGTTTCTCGGTTGCCTGGGCCACAAGAGGAGAGCAGCCACGGCATGGGTCACGAGAGCTTTGCACGTGGCCCCAGGATGGCTGCTGTGCTGGGCCGTCAGTCACCATGGCCGCCTGCAGCACTCGCTAGATCTCGAGGACCATACGTGCTGGCCTTGCCCTTGCCGCTCTGGATGTTTCCCCTTTATAAAATCAGCATTGAAGGCTGAGATCAATGCAAGGACTGACACACTCCACTGGCAGCTGAACAATGCCGTCTGACGTGGGGCCACGACGCCATCTCAGGCTGGGGTACGGGTGGAGACGCAGCATTGGTGGTAGGAAGGGCTCAGGGATGGAGGAAAATGCTATCTTTAGTGTGGAGGGCCGAGGCCCACTGGACAGGCCAGAGCTAGAGGCTGCTTGAAAGCCAGGGGTGACTTTGTGTCTCAGAGTAAGGCTACAGTACTTTAATCGTTTTATGAAACACTTTAAATAAATGCTGAACAATCAAATGGTGAAAGAACTCAGATGCTCGCCACAACAAAGACTAGGCTTCCTCGGTTAGGAAGGCTGGCAGTTGGGAGCAGAGCAAATGGCCAGGCTGGTCTTCAGTGCCTCTGAATGAGCACCACAGTCCAGGCACATACCAGACTAGCAGAGTGAGGGAGAATGGAGCTACATGAGACAGGAGGGACCACGCTGGCGCGCTGGACTGACACGCCGGCTGGTGGAATTAGTAGAGGGTGAGGGGGAAATGGAGGAATTCAGGTGGTTTTGCCTGAGCAGGTTTCTGGGTGGCTATCTCCAGAGAGGATTAAAAACTGTGTGTAGAGGCCAGGCAATCAAGATATGCTTCACACATGCTTGTTTGAGATGTCAGGTAGATGGGCTAGTGGAAATGTTGAGTAGTGGGCCTTGTGAGCCTGCTGCAGAGCTGGTGGCAGAGCTGGACCCAGTCCCTGCCATGGAAGAGCCTCAGGGCCCCTGGACACATGGACTGTGGAGGAAGTGTAGACAAGGAGACAGGACCTCTGGCTTCTGCCTGGCACGATCAGAAAAACTGTCGTATAAATGATTGGGTTTGAACCTGGGACAGAGGAGTAAGGCGCGCCTTGCCAGGAGGGAACCCAATGTGTGAAAATAAAGGAGGGGAGTGTGTTTCCAAGGTTGGTGAGGAGGCTGGCTTCAGAGGCAGCCTGAGAAGAGGGTAATCTCTCTTATGAAGAAGGTAGACTTTGAGGCCAGGCTTTGGCACAGTGGGTCAAGCCACCACCTGTAGCCACAGCATCCCCCAAGTGCACCAGTTTGAGTATCAGCTCTTCCTGTGGCCTAGCCCAGGCCTGGCTGCTGTCACCATTTGGGAAGTGAAGCAGCAGATGGAACATAATCCCTCTCCTCTCTCTCTCGTTCTCTCTCATTCTCACTCTTTTAAATAAATAAATCTTAAAAAAAAAAAAAAAAAAGTTTCTTCCTGTAAAATGCCAGAAACCCATCTGCGGGTGTAAATAGAGGAAGTGATAGGATCAGTGTTGTGGGTTTTTTGGAAGATGCTTCTAGTAACAGTTTAAAAAAAGGACTGAAGGCCAGTGCTGTGGCGTAGTGGGTGAGGCCACTGCCTCCAATGCCGGCATCCCATATGGGCGCCGGTTCGAGTCCCGGCTGCTCCACTTCCAATCCAGCTCTCTGCTATGGCCTGGGAAAGCAGTAGAAGACGGCCCAAGTGCTTGGGCCCCTGCACCCGTGTGGGAGACCCGGAGGAAGCTCCTGGCTTCGGATCACCATGGCTCCAGCCATTGTGGCCAATTGTAAATTCAAGTCCCGGCTGTTCCACTTCCAATCCAGCTCTCTCCTATGGCCTGGGAAAGCGGTAGAAGATGGCCCAAGTCCCTGTACTCGTGCAGGAGGCCTGAAAGAAGCTCTTGGCGCTTGGCTTTGGATCAGCACAGCTCCAGCCATCTGGGGAGTAAACTAATGCATGGAAGACCTCTTTTCTCTGTCTCCCCATCCATCCCTTTCTCTCTGCCTCTGCCTTTGTGTAACTCTGCCTTTCAAATAAATAATTAAATCTTTAAATTAAAAAAAAAAAGACAAAGTGAGAATACGTTGGAGGCAGGGTGACCAGTCAGAATACAGTAGTAACTGCAGAACAAGATGGCTTCAACTTCCAATCCAGCTCTCTGCTATGGCCTGTTGTTGTGGGGCTCAGCTCCGTATAACAGACAGACAGCATCCTTACTGTTGTCCTTAGGCCAGGCCACGGAGCTAGATCCTGCTCACCTGCCCTGGGACTCTGGCAGCTCACCAGAAAAGTGGGCTCACAGGGCCTGAGCTGGAGGGCTCTGTCCACATGAGCTAGTGTGCTGCCACAGCACTTCCAGGCCTCTCATTCCCAGAAGACTAGCCGTTACACAGGTCTTCCTCTCTCAGTGCTGGTCTGGTCTTTTTGTTGTGGTGGGTTTTTTCCCCTTTCTTTCTCTTTGTCTTTTTCTTTCTGATTACTCCTGGCAACAGACATTACACTGGCAGATTCTGTGACAGGGATGTTTTCTCACTTGCTTGATTTCAGAGGTTTGGTTTTGTGTCCTATTGCCATAGCGCCTGGAGCATAAGCCTTATCAAGTAATGGCACATGGGGTGAGCACTTTGACTCACAGGGACCTGCATCAGCCGTGCAGGCCTCTCGGCTCTGGGACCTCTGCTGTTGCCTGGCTTCGTTGGGTTCTCCTGGTGTACCCCGGCCTGGCTGTATCCATTGTACCTTGTTGCATGTGTCAGTACACAGCATCACCTGCGCGCCATGTTCCCTATCTTACACCATACTGGGCTCAAGGACTTGCCCAAAGGCAAACTCATTGCTGACAGTGGTAGAGCAGGCACTCCATCCAGCACCCTTGGTGAGAGCTGGCCGGAACTCCACCCCGTGTCAGCTGTGTGACGGACACAGGCCGCTTGACCTGTCACAGTGTCCTTGTCACAGTGCCCCCTGTAACCACAGGAGAGTGACAGCCTCTCCTCAAAGGCCTGTGACGAAGATCAAATGACTTGGCCGCAAGCCTTGGTCCACAGGCACTCAGCGGTGGCTTCTGAGTCACTCACTGTGCTGTGTCTGATCTCTCTTTTTCTTAGATTCTTACAGCTTCAGTCAGTAATCTTTGAAGTATTCCATACTGTGGCTCTCATGAGTTTCCTGGCTGCTGTAGGCAAGGCCATGCCTGAGCCCGTGTGGTCAGGGTGAGGAGAACGTTACTGAGCTGGCTTGTGCTCTCTGAGCACTCTCTTCTCTCAGTCTCCCTTCCCCTTTTAGTTATTCAGTAGCACTCTGTCTTGTCACCTTCCGTGTAAGAGCCTGTCCTCTGCTGTGGGGGGGGGGGGGTATCCTGTTACTGTACTTGGAGGGCAGGAGCTCGTGTGTATCAGTCACTGCTGTGTGCCAGCCTCCTCACTGAGAGCTGGGAACACATCCTCTCATTGAATCCTGCTGCCCGGTTCACCCATTGCAGCCCCTCAGCTGAAACTGAGAGGGGGGAGCAGCTCTCAGGGTCACAGCTTAGTGAGTGGCCAGGTGGACGGGCCACATCCCCCCAGAGGGGTCTCTTGCCCACCAGGGATTGCCAAGGTGGGCGAGTCTCTGGGCTTGTCTTCTGTTGTGAGGCTGATGCAGGTCAGATCTTGAGCTTTGTAGTTCCCTCCCTCAGGCCTGTCACAGCCTTCATGTCTGTCCTACAGATCCCATTTAGGAAATGCAGGAGCTCAGGGCACGTGAAAGCTGGACTGAATATGTCTGTGCACTTGAACATTTAAAATCAGTTGAAAGCAGTGGCCATAAAATGGGAAGAATTCCGAGGGCAATTCTCTTGTTGGTCTGGGGAGAAGCTAGCAGTTAACAGCAGGCAGGCAGCCAGCAGAGGGCCTCAGAGCCTCACAAACCCAGTACCGGCAGCCGCCTCTGCGTATGCAAATTCCTGTCCTGGAGATGCAGATAAGGTTTCTGGAAGAAGGTAGTGGTCACCGTGAACATCTGTAGGATGTAGTCCCTTCCTGATAGGTGACATCACCTCTGGTCCTGCTCCTGCATGAAGGTGGGGCTGATTCTAGACCTGTTCTTAGTAACTTCCTCCTAATCGGAGGGTGTAGTAATGTGAACAACAGTGCCTTTTTAGGGTACTTTTATAATCTTCCAAACTGTAAGTGGTTAAGCCATCACTTGCATCGCTAGCATCCTTTATCAGAGTGTCAGTTTGAGCTGCTCTGTCTCCAGTATGGCTCCTTGCTAAAGCGCCTGAAGTCAGCAGATGATAGTCCAGTGCTTGGGCCCCTGAGAGGCGTAGAAAGAATCCCTGGCCCCTGGCTTTTGCCTGGCTCAGACCTGGCTGTTGCAGCCATTTAGGAAGTGAACCAGGGCATGGAAGATCTCTCTCTGTCTCTGTCTCTGTCTCTCCCTCTCTCTCTCACTCTGCCTTTCAGATAGATTTAAAAGTGTTGGGGGGAGAGCTGTATACTTTTAAGCCATGGCCTGGATTTTAATTAATTAATTTATTTATTTGACAGAGTTATAGACAGTGAAAGAGAGAGAGAAAGGTCTTCCTTCCGTTGGTTCACCCCCCAAATGGCTTTTACAGCTGGCGCTGCGCTGATCCCAAGCCATGTGCCTCTTCCTGGTCTCCCATGCGGGTGCAGGGCCTAAGCACTTGGGCCATCCTCCACTGCCCTCCCGGGCCACAGCAGAGGGCTGGCCTGGAAGAGGAGCAACCGGGACTAGAACCCAGCACCCATATGGGATGTCGGCGCTGCAGGTGGAGGATTAACCAAGTGAGCCATGGTGCCGGCCCCCGGATTTTAATTTTCATTCCTTTATCTGTATTCCTCTTTTATGACAGAAAATCTGGGAAAATGACAAGAGATCCAAGAGTTTATGGTTCTGTAATTAGCACTCACATTCCACAGTGGGTGAAACTGACCCCATTCCCTGCTTCAGTGACCGTGGGTGGCATCACCCAAGCTGCTCATGCAGTAGAGCAGTGTGTCCCCCAGCAAGACAACAGGAAGTGGTGGCTCCTGGGCTGATGCTAAGTAGCCTCCAGGCCCTATCCGTTTGCTCCAAGTTGAACACCTTACGATTTAGAAATAGTGCCACATGGAGAGGCAGTCATTTCACTTTTCCACACCGTGTGAGCCACACATCAGCATCGTGTCCTAAAAACATTAGCAGGGTGTGGGTGAGCCAGAGTGGTATTTCGCCTAGAGTAGGCGCTAGTTCCTCAGAAGGGCATTTCATATGGTGGTTTTATTGTGGTTTTCTTTGTTTTTAAGGAACAGTAACCCCTACCTGCAGGAAATGACAGGTCATAGATGAGGTTATATCCGCATTCATTGGTCCCGTTTTGGACACCCAGCTGGACTCACACCTGGTCGTAAGCCCAGGGTCAGCCCGGAACAGTAGCGTGGGACAATGGCTGGAGGGGAAGTGCCTGGAGACTGAGGCCAGTGGCTTGTCTGTGTGCCGTGGCCCGTACTGGACAGTGTACATGGGAGTCTTGTTCTCCTGTCTGGCTGGAAATGCCCCTCGTCTTCCCTAGGAAGAGGAACTCGGGACTCAGGCAGGACCAGCTCTTCCTGGCTTAGCTACTTTTCACTGGTCTACGTGCATATTGTCCCCACGGCTTCTCCGGGCATTCAGAGGCATGTGTTCCAAGAGCCCCACAGGAGTGGCAGTGGACACAGAGCTAAGCAGACAGGACTACAGACACTAGAGACATGATGGGGAAGCAGGGCGTGGCTCAGGCCTGAGCACTCACTGCAGGTGTTGCTACGAGTTCTGTTTGGGCGCACAGGGCTTGCCTAGGTTCTGATCGTACCTAGTTTTTGCAGCTGTGTTAAAGTTTGCGTACAATCTGAAGGTATCTTGCTGGAGAGAAAGGAAAGGAGTCTGTTTGGAATAAGAGAAACGAATGGAAGTAGCGCTGAGTCCCTGCTGCTCTCCTGCATGTGTGCATGCCCCAGGAAAGGCTGTTCCCTCCACGAGCCCAGCGCCAGCTTTGTGTCTGACCCTGGTGTCTGAGTTGAAGGAGGCGATGGCTCCATAGAAGGATCTCAGTACCTGCCCCACAAAGGATGGCACTGGTGACAAAAGCGCACTGCCCGCAAGTGGGGCTCCAGTGTTGTAGAGAGCACAGTGGTCTCGTGGGGGTGAGGGCGGGGTCCAGATTGGGTGGGAAGAATGCCCACACTGTTACTGTGTGTCCCTGCCTCACCCTGGGGTGCTGGAGGGTAGCTACACACCATCTCGTGTACCTTGTGAAAACACAACAAACCTACACATTGCAGCTCCAGGGGAAAACCAGGAAAGGTGGTACTTTTCCAGGTTTCCTGACTGGGGATCCACTGAGGTCAGGCCACAGAACCCCAGAGCATTACATGCTGTGGCCGGGGCTCCGTAGCAGTGTCTAGGACTGTGCCCCAAACATGCCTCCTCCTGACAGCCCCCTTCCAGTCCCAGCTTCCACAGGAGGGGCTTCACCTGCTCTCTTCTGTTCCAGTGTTCAGTTGCCCTCTGCGTGCTCCGTGGGGTACCTTGTGCATGGCCTTCCCAGGCTCCTCCCGGCTGCTGTCCCAGCCACACACAGCCCGCAGCTCTGCGCCAGTCAGGCTTTATCACATCTCTACCCTTCTATGTTTGCTCAGCCTTCCCCTTTCCTGGAGGACTTGTCTTCAGCCTGCAAGACTCAGCCAGACTCCATCCTTTGTAAGGCCCTCCCTGATTCAACTCCCAGTCCTCTGAACACGCAGAGTGCCATGGGACCCGACTTCTTCCTTATTCATTTGACAGGTAGAGTAGGGGTGCCCTATCGGCTGATTTCTCTTTCATATAAACACTTCTTGGAAATGCTGCGATCACCCAGCTTTGTTTGATACTTGAATTGTCTACCCAAAATTTAAGTCCAGTAATGAGGAAAAAGAGAAAAGGGACAGTTTGTCTTCACCAGTCCCTTAAAGCCCCCTCCCCTGATCCTGCGCGCGTCTTCTTGGTGGCTTCTCAGCACAGCAGCAGAGGAGTCCTGCATTACTGGGTCATCCTCTGTAGCCGAGCAGCAGCGACTGCGGCCAGGCCTGTGTGCCCCACAGGAACAGTTGATCCCTAGTGCTGACCATCCTGTGAGTGTCCCCCAGGATGCAGTGCCCACGCTCTGCAGCATTTGCTAGAAAGCGTAGGTCCTGACTCACAGATGTGAGCAGTCCTCCCACCGTGGTCTCCAGCATCTTTCTCGAAGTGTTAGGTCTGTTGATCATCTCTCACTTGATCTCAGGAGAGTTGAGTAAACATGCTGAAAAGAGGATAATGAATGTGTCAGCTTCCCTGCACTTGCCAATAGCAACAACCGCACAAAGGAACCCAGCCTGTCTGATCTTTGCTTTTTCAGTAGAGACATCAAAGGATGAGTAGAACCGAGACCTGTCAGAAAGAGGTCAGGGTTTCTCACACTTTGCAGTGAGTTGGAATCACGTGGAGGCCCTGTCAAAGTGCCCTTCTGATGTAGGTCCCAAGTGGAGCAGGATGTGCCACGTCTCTCTGACGTCCCCAGGTGAAGACAGGCCTACTGGTCCTTGGAGTAGCGAAGGAACAGGTCCTGGAGAGAGTTAAAATGTTTTGTGACATCCTTTATAGAGTGCGTCCCATACAACTAAAAGTAACCTCTTAGGCTGCTCATACTCCCGGAGAGGACTAATTTGCGCCATGCTACAAGATCCGTGCGGGCGTGTAAGGATTAAGAGCCACGGTGTCTGCAAGTTTCAGACGGTGGTGTACTAACCAAGCAGTGTTGGAGGACACTTACACTATAATGGAATTGCTGGTGCACGTGACCTGGAGTGGTGACAGGGTGGGCATGGGCAGGGTTGTTGTGTCCCCTGCTGTTTGTTCCGTGTCCTTTGTTGTTGGAGCCACTCTCAATCACCTCCCAAACCTGCATTTCTTACTTCCCTGGGTTGACTGTTCCTTCTTCCTCTGACCTCATGTCTCCTTCCTCCAAGAGAGGCTTCCCACTGGTCACATTTCATTGGTGAGGAGGAACAGAGTGAAAAGCTGCCAGCCAGGAAGCCACTTGCCCAGACAGGCCAGCTCGCTCACCGAGTCACATCTGTGAAGGGTTGCAAAAGGGTGCTTGAGCTTGCCCAGTGGATGCCAGCGCAGGACCACAAGATTTCAAAGACTGACACTGGCTGCAGTCTTGTGGCTGCTCTACCTCTGGATTTTTCTTCCAGCTAATTTCATTTTATTGGAAAGGTATCTACCTTGTTTTGCTTGTTTTGTGTTTTGTTCATGCCCACCTGGCAAACATGAATGTTCAAAGCCCCTGCAAACTTTTAGTTGTATTTGCTGCAGACTTTTTGAAAATGCCTTTTACACCCAGGGCTGTACATGGAAGTGAAGCAGAGCAGCCACAAGGGCCATCAGGCATGTTGCTGTGGCCCTGTGAAGGAGTTAAACACGGTGACAGGAGACGTGGAGGTGACATTGGACCACCTCATGTTGTGCACATTCAGTGCCGGGCACCACACCTACCAGGGTAGGGTCCGGGAAGTGACCCAGGAGCCTGCCTGTTAATCTCATTCTGGAGAGGCTGAGCCTGCTCCACCTCACTGTTCTGTCTTTATTCCTTTCAGAAGGTGCTGGGGAGAGCGGGAGAGCTGTAAAGCTAAAATGGAGGGAAATCCACTGGGACTCTCCAGACACCAGCCCAGAAAGTATTGCTGTAAAAAAGAAAAAGGGAATTTCTTCAAAGTAGCCTTCTAGATGTTGTCCTTAGGGCTGGTGTGTTTACCCAGCATGGCAGGCAAGAACATCTCCAATAAAATGTGGCGTGCCTGTCTCAGGAAGCAGGAGAAACCAAAGACTGCTCGTGTCCACGGAGCCCGAGAGTGAGGGGCCACGTGCAAGGGGAAAGAACAGCCGATTTAATGAGGAAAGGGGCTTTGTTGGCTCCCCGCTGGGGCAGGCCATTTGAAAGGGGGAAGATTGTCCCTGGAGAAGGAGCAGGATGCAGATTGGCGGGGAGGAGGAGGCTGTCCGAGCGGGTGTGGCCTGTCTGGAGGCCTAGGGAGAATCCACCTACTGGAGGAAGTCCAGCTCTCACGCTGTCCTGGGCTGTTACCACCGCCACCCCATCCCACCCTTCTTCCAGAACTTGTTCTCCTCTTTCCAGGTTTTCCAGAAAACATTAGCCAGTCGCGGTATCAGAAGTGGTTGTGTGAACAACTGTACCTACCAGTTTTGCCACCATCTGGAAGCTGTTTTTCTGTCCATAGCAGACTCTGGCGTAGATGCCAGCGGAAGCCCAGTCCTGCTGGAGAGGCAGTGTTGACCCCAGTTGGATGTCCGCCCACGGCTTCCTTCTCTTGGGTTGTAACTGAGCTGCTGCTGACGGGTGGTGTTATCTCCAGTGACTGTTGCAGTTCTAGCTATCAGTAGTTACAGATCCCAGCCAGGCCTCTTGGAGTGGTCCCTGGTGGCTGCATGGGGCCACAGCGAAGTCCGTTACTTCTGTCTTAGGTTCCAGGAAGCCCAGCATCAGCAAAGCTTTGGATTTGTCTCACTCTACAACTATAAAAATGACAGAAATTCTGTATCAGATTTTATAAGATTTCACCAGAGACATCACTCAGCAGGGCAGACAGGGGCTCGGTATTAACCATCCTGAGAGATGGAGATTGCTGGTCCCCAGTTCTGTCAGTTTTCCCCTCTTTCATTTACATCCCTCCAGATGTTTTCCAAGCGCTTTCTAGGACCTTAAAAAGGTTCCGGCAAAGTGCCGCTCTGATCTCATCCAGGCCTACGGCCTTAAATGTCTTTTTCCTGCCTGAGACTGCACCCTGACTCCCTGAGCCCAGGGACTGTGTGCCTGCGGGTCTGCAGTCTAACGGACATCTCAGACCACACCTCCCCACATTCACCACATAAAGTAAAAGCGTAAACCCTCTCGTGTTTTCTCCAAGAATATCTCAGTTCTGGCAGCTGGTGACAGATGTTTGCCATCTTTAAAAGGTGAGTAGAATCGTCGCCAAGCTACTGTTCCCGTGATCTGTGGCTGCTCGGGTTTACTCTGTGCCTCATCAGATGAGGGAAGCTCGCTGGCCCCATTGGAGCGTGTGGTGTCCTGATCAGACCGCCTCCCACATCTCTGATGTCTTCCTTTCTAAGCCTCAGTATCTTGAGGTTTCTGTTGTTTCAACAAGGTACCTCTTAAAAACACACTGACAACTACCCACAAACCATGCACCCTAAAAAATTAGGATGAGCCTAATGGCGGTTGGGCACCAACTTTAAGAAGGCTGGAATACCCGTCTCCCACTGTCCAGCCTCCTGGTTGGGGTGTGAGAAGACCTGTTGATAAGAACTGATGGACCGTGTCCTCCTAGGTGAAAGGCTTCTCACCTGGGAACGGGAAAGTGTCCACATTTTTTTCTTCCACCCCAGCTGGACACTGGTATGGGTCTGAACAGTCCTCTCTGGGCTGCGAGACTCATGCCAAGATCATCTGTCCCACGAGGTGAGGGCACTGGCGTCCCTGCAGTCCTGTGAGCATGTCGGTGACCACCATACTCCCCGTGGTTGTTGGCCCCACAGGTGAGGCTGAGCAGGTTGGAAAAGGCAAGGCAAGGCCGAGCCAGAACACTCTGCCGGCAGGCACGTGTTTGAGAAGAGTGTCTCCCTGCTGCTGCCCCCTTCATCCTCCGCTCCACCCTGAGAGCAGGAGCTGACCTGGAGGGCGTTTGGAGCATCCAGAAAGTCCCCATCGCAGTCCCCACTGCCCTTTCTGCAAGGTGCGCCTTGGTTGCTTTCAGCTCAGTCTGGTCTCATCTTAGACCCAGTTCTTTTTTTTTTTTTTTTTTTTTTTTTTTTTTTTTTTACAGGCAGAGTGGACAGTGAGAGAGAGAGACAGAGAGAAAGGTCTTCCTTTTGCCGTTTGTTCACCCTCCAATGGCCGCCGCGGTTGGCACGCTGCGGCCGGCGCACCGCGCTCGTCCGATGGCAGGAGCCAGGAGCCAGGTGCTTTTTCCTGGTCTCCCATGGGGTGCAGGGCCCAAGCACCTGGGCCATCCTCCACTGCACTCCTGGGCCACAGCAGAGGGCTGGCCTGGAAGAGGGGCAACCGGGACAGAATCCGGTGCCCCGACCGGGACTAGAACCCGGTGTGCCGGCGCCGCAAGGCGGAGGATTAGTCTGTTGAGCCACGGCGCCGGCCAGACCCAGTTCTAAAGTGTTTCGTCGTCTGGGTGTCCGACCCTCAGCAGAGAGATGGGGAAGAAAAGCGTGTGCACGAGCCAGCCTTAGAAACAGCAGCTAGAACAGGCCGTCTGAGTGCAGAACAGACATGGTTGGACTGGAACAGGCATGAGGCCTCCAAAGACCCAGCAGCCTGAGAAAATTCAGGATGGGAACCCATTGCCCTCAGCGCTCCCAGTGGGCCCCAAGGTTTCCCCAGGGTTGGTGACATCATGACTGTACCCTGAGTCATCAGAACGGAATTGAATTATGGACAGTACACACTAAGCAGTCCCAAATGGCTGAAAAATGAAAAGTCCAAGTATCTGTATGGCTGTCCAAGAAATACAGACCCACTTGTACCCTGAACTACAAATCCCACAGGATCTTAGTTAGTGGTACCCTTCTTTCTGAGTGTGTGCTAAGTCTTACTTTTTTTCAGCCGTCCAGAGGGGTTTTTCCATGGTGCTCTAAAATGGAGTCATTGTTAGAGGAAGACAGTGGAACCATCCCTCGCCTGACCAGAATGGAAACGCTCATGTGCTCCTCCCCTTGGGGACTGGTCTGCCTTCTCCTTTACAAGTGCATGGAAGTTAATCCAGAGTTACACACTTCTTAAGATTTATTATTTATTTGAAAGGCAAAGTTACAGAGAGAGAGAGAGCAGTCTTCAATCCACTGGTTCACTCCCCAGATGGCTTCAATGGCCGAACTAGGCCAGGCTGAAATTAGGAACAAGGAGTTTCTTCCAAGTCTCTCACATGGTTGCAGGGTCCCAGGGACTTGGGCCATCCACTGCTACTTCCCAGGTGCATTAGCAAGGAGCTGGATCGGAAGTGGAACAGCTGGGACTCAAACTGACACCATGTGGGATGCCAGCACTGCAGGCAGTGACTTTACCCACTACCTCATGGTGCGATCCCCGTGTTTATCAATCCTTGGGCAGATGGGGGCAATAGTGGTTTCTGAGTCCAGGAGCTAGGAGCAGGGTGTCCAGTCCCGAGATGGAGGCCACAACCCCAGCCCCACAGATGTGTGAGTCACTCTCTGCCCGGCAGTGGCCCCCTCTCTTGTGCCTTCCTCCCCCAGGTGTGTGTCCTAGGATGCATGTGTGTCAGGCAGACGGGGAACGTGCACCTGTGGTTCTCACTCAGCTCAGTGGTATGCTCTGCACGTCAGGTTCTATTCATCATCCCATTTTTGAGGTCTGTTTCGCTCCATGTGAACGCTGCTTTTCCAGTGCTCATGAGAGAGTCGTCTTCCCCAGACGCCTTGTACCACCTCCTCCTGGCCCTGGTCTCAGTTTCCCTGGGAAAGCAGGCAAGTGGCTGACACTGTCCAGCTCCACCCACAGCCTCAGCAGTCCTTGACAGCGACCGACACTACAGCGTGCTGAGTGTTAACCTCTGAATTCAAGGTCATCCTCTGTGGCTTGCCTGCTCATATCATTAGCCCATTGCTCCATTGCGTTTCTTTTTCTTATTTGAAAGTCACAGTTAGAGAGGGAGAAACAGAGATCTTCTATCTACTGGTTCACTCCCCAAATGGCTGCAATGACCCAGGCTGAAGCCAGAAGCCAGGAGCTTCTTCTGGATCTGCCATATGAGCACAAGGGCCCAAGGACTTGGACCATCATCTGCTGCTTTCCCAGGCACATTAGGAGGGAGCTGCATCAGAAGTAAAGTAACCGGGACTTACACTGGCAACCATATGGGATGTTGGTGCTGCAGGCCACAGTTTAACCTGCTATGCCACAGCCACAACCCCTCCATCATGTTTCTTATTCTTTACTTCCTGGTTTGTTTGTTTGTTTTTAATGTTTATTTTTCATCTACTTAGAAGGCAAAGAGAGACCTTTTATCTGTTGGTTCATTTCCCAAATGCCCACAACAGCCAGGGCTGGGCCAGGCCAAAACCAGGAACCCAGAGCTCCATCTGGGTGTCCCATGTGAGTGGCAAGAGCCCAAGCACTGGATCCATTCTCTGCTTCCTCCCGAGATGCACTGGCAGGGAGCTGGATCAGTCCGAAGTGGGTCAGCCGGACCATGAGCTAGAACGCTCACATGGGTTGGTCCCCAGTGGAAACCCCGACTTCCTGATTTGCAACAGTTCCCAGCACACCCTAGATATTTGTTAATCTCGTTTTTGTTTTAATACCTTTTCCTCGGGGCCGGCGCTGTGGCACAGTGGGTTAATAATGCCCTGGCCTGGGGCGCAGGCATCCCATGTGGGTGCCAGTTCAAGGCCCGGCTGCTCCACTTCCTGTCCAGCTCTCTGCTGTGGCCTGAGAAAGCGATAGAAGAAGGCCTGAGTCCCTGGGCCCCTGCTCCTAGCTTCGGTTCGGTGCAGCTCTGGCCAATTCGGGAGTGAACCATCGGATGGAAGACCTCTGTCTCTGCCTCTCTCTGCCTCTCTCTGCCTTTCCTCTCTGTAACTCTTTCAAGTAAAATAAATCTTCTAAACATGATGATGATGATACCTTTTCTCGTCTTTCACGTGTCCGTACTTCCTCCCTCCCCCTTTAGGATAAAGCTGCCTGACTCAGCTGCTTGCTCTTGGAATTGGTGCTTTTAGCAGCTTCCTGAAGACATGTTTTCCGGGGGCTGGCACTGGCACAGCAAGTCAGGCCTCTGCCTGTGCGCAGGCGTCTCCCACGGGCGCTGGTTCGTGTCCCTGCTGCTCCACTTCCGGTGCAGCTCCCTGGTCGTGGCCTGGGAAAACAGCAGAAAGTGATGCACGTGCTTGGACCCCTGCTATCCCAGAGACCTGGGAGATGCTCCTGGCTTTGGCCTGGCCCAGTCCTGGCTGTTGTTACCAGGGACCATCTCCCTCCCTCCCTCCTCCCCTTCCCCTCCTTCCCTCTCCTCCTCCTCCCCCTCCTCCTCCTCCTCCTTCTCCTTCTCCTTCTTCCTCTCTCTCTGTCTCTGTCTCTCTCTGTCTCTCCTAGTTCACTCCCCAGATGGCAGCAACATGCAGGGCTAGACCAGGTGGAAACCAGGAGCTTGCAAGTCCATCTGTGTCTCCCACATGGGTGGCAGCAGCCCAAGCACTTGGGCCATCTTTTGCTGTTTCCCCAGACACATTAGCCAGAAACCGGATCCAGGACTTGAACCAGCACTTGTGGGATGCCAGTGTCTGGTGTGGCAGGTGGCAGCTTAACTCGATGTGCCACAACACCGCCCACACACACACACTATTAATCCACACCTCTTTTGGGATAGTTTCTCATTCCATTTTAAGTATTTACATAGGGACCCCACCCCTGGGACAGAAGTCTCCTGGGAGGGTGGCTACAGGTTGCCTCCTGAAAGAATAGACTGCTAAAGTCCCAGCTGTGTCACTTCCAACCCAGCTTCCTGCCGATGTGCCTGGAAGGCAGCAGATGATGGCCCAAGTGCTTGGGCCCCTGCTACCCACGTAGGGAGAACAGGGTGGAGCTTCTGGCTTCAGCCTAAAGCTGGCTCTTAGTATAATTTGGGAAGTAAACCCATAGATGAGATACTCTGTGTCCACCATCACCATGCACTGCCTTTCAAGCAAATATCTTAAAAAAAAAAAAAAAAAAAAAAGCCTGGGTCATAAACTTTTGTGAGGTGTTCCCAGTGCCCACCAGCAGATGTAATCCTTCTGACCCTGAGGATAGGAATTCCCACTGCAACTTTATGAAATGCCCTGAATTATTGAAGCCAAACTACCTGCTAAACCTGTCTCCTAGAACCAGCACTGCCACAAGAGACCTGTGAGGAGACTCTCCACTTCCTCCTCCTCCCCCTCTGTGCAGACCCGAGTGGCTCCTCACTGCCCTTGTCCAGCCCTGGTCAGCCTGGGCCAGGGAACAAGGGCTAAGGTGGTCTCACCCCAGCTTGCTTCCTGACACCGCAGCTCCTCCAGGGCCTGTGACGGTAGAGGCCAAGCAGCAAAGAGCTGTATTTGCTGATTACTGCTACCACCAAGCAAGATTGCCAGCTGGCAAGCAAGGGGTGGGGAAACCCAGGCAATGCACAGAGGCATGGCCTGCCTGGGCTTGCTTGTGTCCAAGGTGTCGCAGTATTTATTTTTGACAGTTGGAAATGATCTGTGGTTAGATCTCGTGTTGTGTGTGTGGCCCTGCTCCTACACCCTGGCGAAGATTGCACATTGTTACCTCTAGAGTAGCTGGAAATGGGGCCCAGTTCTTGGCTTTATGGTAATTTCTACTTTTTTCTATATATATTTCCCAGTTTTTGGCATGACAAGGGACCTCTGATGCTTTTTAAAAAAGACTTTCTGGATTTTTTTTTTAACTTTGTGACAGGAAGAGAGAGAGAAAGAGATATCCCTATGCTTTGGTTCACTCCTTAAATAGCCGCAAAAGCCAGGTGGAAGCCAGGAGCCAGGAGCTGTATCCTGGTCTCCCACATGAGTGGTGGGGGACCTGGCACTTAGGCCATTAGCCACTGCCTTCCCAGGTGCACCAGCAGAAACTGGATTGGAAGTGGAATAGCCCTAACCAACACTCCAGTATGCGATGCCAGTGTTGAAAGTGGTGGTTCAACCCTCAGCACCCATGACGCCAGCCACCTACTTCCTGGTTTTTGAATCAGTGAGTGAATCTCAAGTTAATAAATGAAAATGTTTTAATCTGCAACCTATATAGAAAAAAGTAGAAATTACCATAAATCCAGTCTTTATAGGTAAATATGTGTTTCTAACTGAAATAAGGGCTGTACAAAGCAAATACTTGATACACAGATGCACCCTAATTTTATGTTCTAGTTTTAAAAATCTATCAGTCAGGGGGCTGGCGCTATGGCGCAGTAGGTTAATCCTCCGCCTGCAGCGCCAGTTCTAATCCCAGCTGCTCCTCTTCCAGTCCAGCTCTCTGCTGTGGCCTGGGAGTGCAGGGGAGGATGGCCCAAGTCCTTGGGCCCTGCACCCCGTGGGAGACCAGGAGGAAGCACCTGGCTCCGGGCTTCGGATCGGCGCATTGGAGGATGAACCAACATTCTTCCTCTCTGTATTTCCCTCCCGAGCTCGTGGAATCATGTCTGTTTTGCTTACTTAATGCATCATGGTCCCTTCTCCTCCAGTGTAACTTCCAAGACAGTAGGGCTTTGTTTTGTTCACGTTACTTTGCAGTGCCTAGAGCAGGACTGAGTCTCTACTGGGAATTTAGTACCTGACTTTGGACTGTTTTATAAATTCTCACATCTGGACATTGAGGTGTTGGTATAGTCCCCTGGTTTTGTTAAGGCATCCAAAGAAATAGTCGTCAGTATTTGAGTAACTGCTACAAAGGAGTTGGTATTTCTGCTGTAGTTATTCTTTTGAAGGTAAAATTGAACAGTGTGTATTCCAGAAAGACTACCTGCTGCCTTATCTTAGACGTCTTATAAAAGCAGACAGCTGTGGTCACGGAGAGGCTGGCTTTCGTGCACCTAGATCAGGGCACCCCTAGGGGGCAGCATTGTCACAGAAACCTCATGCGAAGCCGCCTGCTGGAATCTGCCACCTAATCCTAATGGATTTCAGAGAATCTCTCAGAACCTGCTTCTGTGCATAGAAACAGTAGGGTCCAGAGCACACATCACACGTGTGTTTATGTGTACGTGAGAAACCAGAAAATATTTGAGAACAATACGAAACTGTCCCCAGAAAGCCCCCTTCCTCAAGGCTAGAGAGTGTGTTGGTCTTTGTAGGGGTTTTCAGAGCTGTTTCCTGGCCACGCCCTAGTGTGGATTTCTGCTTTAGGAATAATATAGTCCTCTTGCCTCCTAGGGATAGTTTATTTGTAGGGAAGGAGAGCGCTCTCCTGTGTGGAGAGCTGGGCTTCTTAGACAGACACACTGGGTAACTGTAATGTACCATTGCACAGTGCAGATTGCAATACTGCTTGTCCTCGAAGAGCAGGGCCAGGCAGGCTAGACTGTCTTGCTCCCGGGGTGTAGAGGGACAGGGGTCTGTCAGCAGCGCTGAGACTGTCCTCCGTCTGCCCTGAGAGGGCCCCCAGGCAGCACCTGGGAGACTGTGGTTTCTCGATCCTGATTCCTCCAGACCAGAGGGTCTCTGAGAAGCGTATTTGCAGGGCCACTGTTGGTAGTCAGTGAGCAGAGCTCCGTCTCCACACTTTGACATACATGCAGCGCTTTCTTGTGCTCCCGGGAGCATTTGGTCGTGGACGCAGTAGTAACTGCTGTTTGCAGTGAGATCACCAAGCAAGCCGCGGAGGCACAGTGAAAAGGACAGAACGCACGTGCTCAGGCTTAGACTAGGGAGCTGACCTCACCCAGAGTGTCTTGTGGAAACTACTTTGCATAATTATAAATATGAAAACCTGGTAGGGAAGAAATAATGTTCTTTTTGAGGGGAAGTTGGGTATACTGAAGGGTTCTATTCACCTTTTTCCCATGTGAAATGCGAAAGTCCCAAAATAGGGTAGGGCTCTCTTTGCATGGAGAGAAACATGCTGTGTCTGTCAGCCTTTGTCGCGCTATCATTTGTCACATACTCAGCCCCTTGTGTGGGTCACAGGTATTGGGTGGCCCCGGAAACCCAGACTTTACTGAATCATGGTGAGGCGGAGTGTAAGCCTTGAGGTTAGGAATCCTGCTGCTTATCCACCAGGACATCCCCATGTGGCATGTAACAGACACTCAAGGGCAAAACATTTGAATGAACAGATGACAGGCCTGTCTGTGGGGCTCAGCAGGTTATAGTCGCCTGGCTCCTTAGGGAAGAGAGATGTGGCATAACCGCATCGTCACAAGACACCCATGGAAGCGCTGTGCTGGGGCGCCCACCAGCTGCTCTGGCAGCCCCTGAGAGAGGGCCAGCCTCTGCCCTGGTCACTTGGATTATCCAGAGCCCCCGGTAGTTGAAATGAGAACTGACGAGGAGGCACTGCCAGAGGAGGCCATGGAGGGTACTGTGGGTGTGGACGCTGTCAGGGGGCCAGCTCTGCCACATGGGATGCTGGCTGGCATAAGCCCAGCCGTGAGCTCGGTCTCTGAGCTCCTTTCTCCCTGCTGTCCACATCGTGCCACTGTTCACTTGCACTCCTCAGCATGGAACACTTCTACCATGCTGCCTTCAGGGTCAAGCTGAAACGCCACCTCTGCGCCAGGCCTCCCTGGACAAAGCAGTGTCGTGTGCACACTCCCAGGACTCACTTCGTTTTCAGAGTAGGCAGTGGTTTGTGGGTTTGTACAGCCTGTAGGTCACCTGTACAAGGACAAGGGTTTCCTCTGCAGAGATCAGAGCACGGCAAGCGTGGTGCTGGCTCAGAGGGGTAGGGGTGAGGAAGTAAGAGGGTTCTCATTCTTCCGTGCCGAAGTCATCTCCTTTACCATTCTCTCTCTGAACAAAGCCTTGACCCAGGACACCTTGGAGGTGTGCTAGTCGTCAGCAGTGCCGATGAGAAATCTTAGTATTCCTGGGCCTGGCCACTTCTGAGGAGTAACTGACAAGTGTTTACAAGGAAGGGTCCAAGACTGGAGGAGGGAGTGGCTGAGTCATTGAGATCCAGGCCTGGCGTGGAGAGCTCACACTGAGCCTGTCTGTTCATGTGTGTAATAGAAATCTAAAAATACTCTTCCTTCTGCTGCTGCGCCAGACAGGCGACTGGCTGAAGGTGGCAGGAACAGCTACTTCCTCGCGTGTGTCCGGTCTGAGATCGCGCTGTGATTAGCAGATTCCTATCATTGTCAGCGAGAACAGGCGTCTAGCTTAATCCCATTCCACCCTGCCCCTTGCCGGGTCTTTCCCAGCTCTCCAGGAAGCACAGGGGAGCGGGTGTCCTGCACAGCTGCAGGGGCCGTCCATGCCTCTGGTACCCTGGCGCTTGCTTACACGCCGTCTCTCCATTGTTCTTCTGTGGTCTCCTTACACAAGATGCCATTGTAACCTCCGTGCTGGTCTCATAGCCTCGTGCCCTCGGGTTCTCCAGTAAACAATAACCTGTTCTTGCAAGTGAGCACCCGGCAGTGGGAACATTCCCATGCAATGGGGACAGTGGAAACAGCTAGTAGATTTGGGCTCAGGCACAGCTATGCAGCCTCAACCAATTTAGTCTTGACTCTCTGGCCTTTACTTTTTCATTTGCGTGAAAAATATATTAGGATAATGATCCAGTACTTCCCTCAGAGTATTGCTGTGAAGATGGAGTGAAATGTGTATACAAAGCATCTTTTGGGAAGATGTGTTGGTTTTCCAGGACTGGCAGCTCTCGTTTCTATCTAAATAAATAAATAAATAAATACTTATCCTACAGGAAACCTGGGCTGGGACTGCAGGAAGCAGGAGGGACCCTTTGTAAGCACACTGACGATGTAGCAGTGAGAAGCTCACCTTAAAGGCCAAAACGGCTATTTACTTTAGAATGAAAATATAATGCTAAAGCATCATCAGAAAATGTGGTCCTCTTTTTCTTTACAGAGAAAGGCAGGTGCGCTGCCATTTTCCCCACCACAGTTCGGCCTCACCCCTGCCAGGCTCTTACTGGCGCAGCCTGATTCAGTCAGGAAGTAGACAGTTGGTTATGGCCTCATTTGGGGAGACTTTTCGGGAAGTCTAAACTAGCATTGGATCTGGACTCTGGGACTGGTTCCCAGAAACGTCATTTTCCTGACCATGGTTTGAAGAGGGGTTGCCTCAGGCCTGCACCCCAGTGAGCCCCCATCTTTCTGACCACCAGCTGCCAGAATGATCTTTGGAAATGCTGGTCAGATCATCCCACTCTCCACCCATTAAACTCCTCTCCAGGTCCTCCCCCACTCCACCTCACCCCCACAGCAGCTGCGCAGAGGTCCCGAAGACCTCCCTGAGGTCCAGCTTCCTGGTCATCCCGATCCCAGCTTCCCTGCCGCTTTGGGCTCCAGCCACCGGCTCTCAGTTTTTGCCTCCCTTCATCTAAAGCCTTCAGGCCTCTTTCCCTCTCCTGCATAGCCGGCTGGCTCCTGCTCAGCCCTCCAGGCCAGCCTAGATGCCCGTCTCCCGGTCCCCAGCCTTCTTGAAGTCTGCTGCCACGTGCCGCATAGGCGCGGTGCAGAGCGCTGCCTGTGAGATGCCCCATCAGGGTGGTAAGTGCAGCATCTGTTCTTCACTAGAACCTGAGCTGGAGGGGAAAACCAGCTTCTCATACAAGTGGTAGAAATGTCATGTACAAATGCGTATCGTATATAAATAGCCTGTACAAGTGATAAAAATATCAACATTGTGGGGAGAGTGGCTGGGGAGTAGTGAGCTTGTCTAGAATTAAACGCACGTCTACGGCCCACCGGCTCGCAGATATGCCTGGCGGCCTACCGCTTGATCTGCGTTTGCTTCCTCCAGCACCTCTGGGGTCTGCAGTCGGACACCTCGACACCTGGGCTTCTCTCACATTCTCACCTCTCCCACTTGCTTCTCTCTCTCTTTTCTTAGTTTTGAAAGGCAGAGTGACAGAGCTATCACCTCCTGCCTCCCAGGTGCACACTAGCAGGAAGCAAGATCAGAAGCAGACACTGCGAGGGTCAGCCAAGCCGCTGCACCACCACACCAGCCCCTGCACTCGATTCTTGTCTGTCTTCCTGCTTGTGGTCTCAGCCTCTTCAGGCCACCCAAGTGTTCTGACATGCAGGCCTGACACCTCATTGTCCTGTCTCTACTCTTTCTCTGGCTTCCCAGTATCAAGAACAGCAGATGCACAACCTTTGGACGACTCACCAATCAGAAAGCTATGTAGAGCCGTATGTGTGCTTATTAAATAAATTATAGCATGCACTGCATGACATACATAGAGAATGTTTTAAAGGGTGGGATGATAGAAACCAAACCTTAAAATAATTGTATTTAATATGAAAACCTTTTGTGTCTATGGAAACGTTTAGTCTGAAGGCCTCCGTGTCAGCTGCCTGGCTTCGGTGGCTGTCACAGCTAGGAAAGGCACCGTCCAGGCAGGAGAAGTGCTTCATGGCTTGCGTGATGTTCTTGTTACTCAGGATTCTCATCTCAGTCTTGGTCTCAGTCGAAGGATCCCTGTCTGACTTGCAGTTGTGCCAGTTTCTTCTCTGCCCCACCTCCCCTGCAGCGTGGGCACTGCTGCCCCAAACTGCACTGCCTTTGATTGCTGTGAGCCCCCGGGGCAAGCCGAGCAAGGCCTTGCTCAGCTCCTGTGTGCTTCCTGGACATGGGAGAAGTAGGCATCTGTGGATTCCCTCAGTGAAGTAAAGCAGGCTCGCCAGACCTGCCAGAGCTTCGATTCTCAAGGCTTCTGCCATCTGTCTCGTCTGTTTTTATCATCTTAAAATCAGTGTCTTTCTGGACCTCCTGGCTGGCATCCATCTGTCGCTTGGCCTGGAGGTAGGCTGGGTCAGTGACTTGGATAACCAGAACCCAAGGTGTCTTGAAAGCCCACAGCCCAGTGGTCCCTGGAGTTCACTAAGCATTTGTGAGTAGACAAGTGCCTCAGCCTCATCCCTTAGCTTCTGAGCTTTGGGGGTTGAAGTTTCATCGTCCTCTGAGACAACAAAGCAGAGAGCTGGGGTTTCCCAGGTAGATTCGACTCGACCACAGCCTGGGCCCTAAAGCTAAGTCAGCAACTCTTCTCTTATCCCCGGAGAGCATTTGGGGGTTTCACTGGAGAAAGCCAGCAAGTGGGACATTGAGTGTGGGCACCAGCAGCCTTGTCACCTGGGAGGACAGTGACAGAAGGGCACACTCTTTCTCTTACGAAGAGGAGACGCGCTCAGGACAGAAGGACACTGTAAGACCAGCAGGCTCCCTGAGGAGCGCAGCATGGATGGCGCTGGCCAGGCTGACCAGTGTGTGCCCTCCTCACTGTGGTCTGGTGAATGCCCCGGCTCCTGATGGGAAATGCACCGGGTGATGGAAAGCCGGGGACCCAGTGCGTTTGATAGGCAAGTTGTGCTGTGCCTGGAGTCGTGCAGTTACTGGCAAGTGTGCCCCACCTTCCAGAATGGTCCTGTGGGACTTGTCCTGAACCTTGGTCTGAAGAAGTGCTTGTGCTTAGCGTCATGTTCAAGAGGCTCTGAGGAGCTTTGCTCCTGCCTGGTGTGGTTGAAGCATGTATTGAGCACAGGAGCGAAGCCCAGCATGCTTTGCGAGAGAGAAAGACACTTCAGTGGAACGGGCGCTGTGACACTGCAGAAGAGAGGGTATGTTTTAGCCTTCCAGCAACACAGAGACCCTGAAGGTCACGCTCACCAGCCTGCTGTCTGCTTGCCTTCCATTTTAGTTGTGGGTTTCAGTATCTAGCAGATAGCCTTTTCCCAAGATGCTGCTTGTTTGGTCTCTGGGACCCCTTCACCCTTCAGTGAGGAGAGCCGTGGCAAGAAACCCACACGGTGGCCCCCAGGAGAGCCCCTGTAACATTGAGAGCTTCCTAGAGGCCCTCACGCTCGACTACTTCCGCCTGGACAGGCCATTTTGCCTGGAAAGTGGGGCTGCTTCCCTTCTGAAGAAGGGCCCACGGGAGTAACGGCCAAGCCCCTCCCCAGTGCGAAAACAGCACCTGGTGCTGTGCATTGTTCTGCGCTGCTGCTCCTGGTGGGTGGCTGGCTGAGTGTTGTTTTGAAGTTAGAATCCAAACACCAGCCCATCTATTTTCCAGCTGTTGTTTATCCTCCAGTTTCCTGGAATAGTCAGACACTAGGGCTTTTAAAATGAGCTTTGTGCTGTTGTACATTTTGGTGGATAATAATTAAGTATACTCCTGGGGGCTGCAGTTGGCACAGCGGGTAAAGCTGCCACCCGCAATGCTGGCATCCCACATGGGCGCCAGTTCACGTCCCGACTGCTGCACTCACAATCCAGCACCCTGCTATGGCCTGGGAAAAACAGAAGATGGCCCAAGGGTCTGAGCCCCTGCCACCCATATGGGAGACCCAGATGAAGCTCCTGGCAGTTAGAGCCATCTGGGAAGTGAACCCGTAGCTGGAAGATTTCTGTCTGTCTCTTCTCTCTCTGTAACTCTGACTTTCAGATAATTAAAGAACCCTTTAAATAATAATATTAATAACTACTGATTGAGATTTTTCACTGAATGGAACGCTGGTCACAGGCTTACAAATGGCGTGAAAGCAATGGCATTGAAAGTGCAGTTTTCCAGTCAGCTCGTCAGCACCTCAGCCCCACTACTTGGGGCCTTTTTGTAACATCCCTCCCCCTTTCCATAAGGAGTGGTCGCTTGGTCCCGCGTGTGCTCTGCGCACTGCCCTGTGCCTTCTTGGAGTCAGCTGGCAGCCATGTTAGAGAAGGCTCGTTAGCGGGGGGAGTCCCACTATAGGTGTTTGAAGAACTGGTGTGCAGATAGATCGCCAGCGGTCTCTCACCTGACCACTCCCACATGCCCGACTTTGACCTCCCATCTCCCCGGGTGTCCAGTAGTCCCTGTGTCATCACCACCCCCTGCTCCCAGAACCATCTTGATGCACTGTTACCTGCCGTCACACAAACCAGAGACCAGGTTGTACCACAACCCTGACACCTCCCCACACTTGCGGGCTGGGCCATCTGGCACCAGGCTGGCCAGTTTTGCTCCCTCCATTTCCCAAGTCACCTTCCTCATCCGCCGCTCCAGCCCGGCCTCCTCTGTCCCTCTGCTGGTTGACTTCCCAGTGCTTCACTTCATTGTCTCTGCTCATCCGCCAATCTATTCTCCACCCAGAAGGATCTTTAAAAATCACAACCCTGATTGTGTTACTGCCCCGCCTGGCACCCTTCGGTGGCTTCCTAGTGTTCTCAGGATAAAGATCAGCCTGGTAATCTTGCACTCTGGGCCTGTGTGTGCCGGTCCCTGCAGGCCTTGCCAGCCTCCACTCTGGAAGCAGCGACAGGAAGCAGTCTTGCCCGCTTTGTCGGCCGGAGCCCGCTGCTCGGCCTGCAGTGGATTCTCTCGCCGCCATCTCGGCGGCGCTTCCCCACCCTCACCCAGACTAAAGGTGACAGCACCGCCTTCTCCTCATCGTACGCACAGGTTGTCACTTCCGTTTATGTCTGCGATCGTTGGATTAATATTCGTTTTAGTTCTTGTTGATGTAGCATATAGGAAAAAAGTTTGTAAACTCTTAAGGCTCCTAATAAAATGTGATTTTTAAATTATGTGTATAAATGAAGTCAGGATATGATGGATGGTATCTGTGCTTATAAATGATGGGTGACTGAGGGAATGTCTCCCCAGGGACCCCTGGGGGTCCTAAACCAGACTACTCTTGGGTGTAGCAGCAGTATCTGGGCCAGAACACTCAAAGGGCATAGGTCCTACAGGGGTTAGTCAGATCCAGACAGATCCTGTCCTGAGGGAGTTCACAGTGCTCGATCTGTTTAAAACCCAGTGTCACCCAGTCTCTGTACCTGTGGTTCTGTTCAGGTCGCCTGTGGCATTTCAGAAACTTGTCCAATCAGGGCACGGCAGCAGCACTGCCCTCTGATCCAGGAGAGGTGAAAACCGGTGCTGCGCTCTCTTCTGCTGACTTCCCTCCCCTCCGGGGACAGCTGCTGAACGGGAAGAGGGCTGAAGCCCACCGGAGCTCGTCTCACGCCCCTGCTGTGTGGTGTCCACTGACCAAGAGCTGTCTGTCCTTTGTCCCCAGGAAACCTGTCGAAAGTGTCAGGGACTCTGGAAAGAACACAGTGGCCTCACCTGTGAAGAGCTGGCTGAAAAGGATGACATAAAGTACCGAACATCTGTGTGAGTAACGGGGCGCAAGGGGCTCGCTGGCTGCTCTCCTCCCAGCTGACCCCGAGCTGGTTCCTCATCTCCACAGCCCCACAGCTGCTTCAGAAGTCAGATGTCACATTTTATGCCTGGCATGGATGAAGTCGATACACGTTGGTCCTCTTCTCCTTACTTCTAAACAAGCAAGCGACACAGTTTAGTTCGATTAGATTGCACTTAGGTTCTGTGTGTCTGTTATAAGACACTGCAGGACCGAAACGTTAAGTAGAATTGCTAACCCCCGCACATGGAGTGAGGAATAAGTAACAGCCAGCACGCTGCTGGTGCAGTGCCTCTGCTTTGCAGTGTTCACTTCCTGCCCTGCAGTGACTTAGGTACTGGGGAAGTCTGCTGCTCTCCGTTGACAGCCCAGCTTGCCGGGCTGGTGGGCACATGTGTCCCATGAGGTCACTAGAGGATCCAGGGTTTTTAAACTCCCTGCCTCGCCATTCCCCAAGCTTGGTTTTCTTGTCTGCATAAGTGTGACTGTTTTGTGGCCACATTTGCACTCCAACTTGCAAAAGACTTATTTTGTTTATTTGAAAGGCAAAGTGACAGAGACCCCGAGAGGCAGAGAGATGGAGGATGAGAGACCATCCATCAACTGGTTCACTCCTTGAGTAACCACAATGGCCAGGCTGAAACCAGGGCTCTGGAACTCTGAGTCTCCCATGTAGGTAGCATGGGCACAAATACCTGGGCCATCTTCTGCTTTGCGAGGCTCATAAGCAGAGAACTGGATTGGAAATGGAGCAGTCAGGACTCAAACCAGCGCTGAGTGGGATGCCAGCGTCATGGACAGCAGATGAACCTGCTGTGCCACAGTGCCAACCGCCTCTCTAATTTTTTTAAAGGTTGATTTATTTATTTGAAAATCACAGTTACACAGAGAAGGAGAAGCAGAGAAGTCTTCCATCCAGTGGTTCACTCGCCAACTGGCTGCAGCGGCCAGAGCTGTACCTTTCAGGAACCAGGAGCTTCCTCCAGTCTCTCATGCAGGTGCAGAGGCACAAGGACTTGGGCCATCTTCACTGCTTTCCCAGGCCACAGCAGAGAGCTGGGTCAGAAGTGGAGCAGCTGGGACTAGAACCAGTGCCCATATGGGATGCCAGCACTGCAGGTGGCATGTTTACCCTCTACGCCACAGTGCTGGCCTCCCCTTCTGTAATTTTTTAAGTGATACGGAAATTATGTATGTCCTTCTGTTTTTGCCCCGTTGCTTTAGACTGAGTCACGGGGGCAAGCCTAACTCTAAAACAGACACCATATGTAGCCTTTAGCTGATGGCTTTATATCCAGCTAAGATATGAAGAATAAGGAAAGGATCCTGTTGCTTAAAAAATGAACTAGGGGACCAGTGCTGTGAAGTAGCAGATGAAGTCACTGGCTGCCTGCAGCGCTAGCATCCCATATGGGCGCCAGTTCAAGCCCCAGCTGCTCCACTTGTGATCCAGCTCTCTTCTATGGCCTGGGAAAGCAGAAGATGGCCCAAGTCCTTGGGCCCCTGCACCTATGTGGGAGACCCAGAGGAAGCTCCTGGCTCCTGGCTTCAGATCAGCCCAGCTCTGGCTGTTGCAGCCCTTTGGGGGTGAAGCAGCAGTTGGAAGACCTCTCTTTCTCTCTCTCTCTTCCTCTGCTTCTCTGTAACTCTACCTTTCAGATAATTTTTTTTTTTTTAATGAAGTAGGGGTGGCGATTTGTGGTAGTTAGCAATCACCAAGTCTTACCACAATAGGTACTGTTGTCCACATTTTACTAACGAGGTAGCTCAGGCACAGAGCAGTAGGTGGCATAGCAGGGATTTGAACTCAGGCTGATGGTCTGTTTGGCTGTGCTGTGCTCTAGGCCACAGCTTCAGTAGGCAAAATAATGGCTTCCAAAGATGTCCGCCCTAACCCTAGAACCTGTGAATGTTACGCTGAATGACAGAGGAGCTTTCCAGGTGTCCTTGATATGAGAATGTTATCTAGATGATCAGAGTAGACCCAGTCTTTAAAAGCAAGAGTCCTCCCCGCTGTAGAGATGCAGTGGTGGGTGAAGGACCAGAAAACACAGGACTTGATCTCCCGTTGCTGGCTTTGAAGATGGCCCACGAGGCAGCCTCTGGAGCTTGGAGCACCTCTCGGCCTACAGCCCACAAGAAAGCTGGGGCCTCAGTCCTACAAGGGACCAAATCCTGCGGACAACCCACGTGAGCAGCAAACAGGCTCTCTCCTAACATTCCAGCGAGGAGTGCAGCCCCGTGGCTGCAGGACTCGGCAGGAGCACAGCTGCTTCTCACGAGGAGGGAGTTGATTCTGCATCATCTGTGAGCTCCTTCCACAGCCTGCACTCAGCACCTGGGGCTGGCACACCCTTGGGTCCTCCTTGACCCTGGTAACCTTTCTATCACCGGTGAACGAGTGACTCGGAGCAGAGCACCCAGATGTGATACGTGTTGATTCCGAATTCCAGCAAAGCCTTCCAGGTGTGGGCCTCTTTCTCGTGGCCGAGGATGCAAGATAGAGCAGCATGAGCTTACCTGCAGGGGATGCCCTGATGCACGTCCCTGGCCTCCAGACCGCCGGGCCTTCGCAGAAATGACATGTCCCTGTGTTTTTCAGGAGTTTGTCTCCCCACTTCCCACATTCACAGACCACATTAGTGTATCCCGGAGCACTGCTCCCGCCTGTTCCCCCCACTGTAGCAGCACGTCATTTGAGTAGCAGACCAGTTTGTTGTCCTGGGAGATAACAGGTGATCCAGGTCCTTGTCAGCGGCTGTGTTCTCTTGTTACTGTACAGAAAATAAAAGCATCTTCCATCCAGAGCAGTTGCTGCATACCTGTTGCCATGGACTGTGAGTATTTGCTCTGGCAAGAAATAGCTGGACCAACAGCTGCAGTTAATCAGCACCTACATAGACGTCAAGTGACACACTGCTGTCCTGACCCATTTTTCTGAACAGGCCAAACAGATGTGGGAGTCAGTGCCTTTTCATCTTTTATTTTTTTTAAAGGTAGAGAGACAGACCGAGATCTCCCATCCACTGGCTCATTCTCTGACTGCCTGCAGAGCCAAGCGTGGACCTGGGTAAAACCAGGAGCCTAGAATTCAATCCCAGTCTCTCACATGGGTGACAAGGGCTCAAGTACTTGAACCATCTGTCACTTGCTGCTTACCCAGGTCCATATTAGCAGGAAGCTAGAATTGGGAACAGAGCGGGGACTCCAACCCAGGCACTCAGATTGGGGTGACATCTGAACCACTATGCCAGATGCCCACAGGAGTCTGCCCTGTTTTTAGAAAGGGGTGCTCCAGAGGCTTTTCTTGCCTTCTGCCACAGCATACCCTTCCTCCGTAGACCAGGTATCAGGAATTCCTAGCAGTTACCAGCTATCAGGAACACTTGAGGGGACACACAGGGTAAGCACAATGAGATGAAGCTTGATCTTAACAAGTTAAGAGCTGTATCCAGTTCATTGGTGAAAGCTATGACAGCTTCTTAGCTTGTTTTACCTTTTCATAATCTGTTGATCCCAGCACTGACCACTAAACTAATAGACTTCAGTGACCACACATGACAAAGAAAATAGGAAAAAAGGAAGAAAATATAATCATTACAAATAGTTTAGGGGCCAGTATTGTGGCGTAGTAGTAGGTTAAGCCTGTCCTTGCAGCGCCGGCATCCCATAAGGGCAGCTGCTCCACTTCTGATTCAGCTCTCTGCTGGTGGCCTGGGAACGTAGTAGAAGGTGGATGCAAGAGATTGGGCCCCAGAAGAAGCTCCTGGCTCCTGGCTTCAGCCTGGCCCAACCCTAGCACTTGCAACCATTTTGGGAGTGAGCCAGTGGATGGAAGACCTCTCTGTCTGTAACTGTGCCTCTCAAATAAATAAATAAATCTTTTTAAATCAAATATTTAAAATCTAATTTCCAATTTGTAATATTCAAAATATCTAGTTTTCAATAATCTGTATGACATACAAAGAATATATGCGCCATTCATAGAAATAAAACCAGTTGACAGAAACCATCCCTGAAGATGCAAAGGCATTGTACTTACTAGATGAAATACTTTAAAGATACTCAGAGATCTACAGGAACCCAGGGGAGCACAGTGTAGGATCAAGTAAAGACTATCAGTACAGAGAAATTGAGAAGAAAGTAGAAAGAAACAGTAGACGTAGAATTTACAGTAGCTGACATGAAAACCATGCTGGAAGAATCAAGCAGCAGAGTTGAGCAGGCAGAAGAACTGGAGGCCTTGGAGATAAATCAATTGGAATTACCCATTTGGAGGAGTAGAATGGAAAAAGAACAGAACGCGGGGACATGTAGACCACCATCGCTGTACCCATGTCGTTTAGGGGGTGCAGAAGGGGGACAGACTGAAGGGAGAGGAAAGGCTATCTGAAGAAATAATGACAACGGCAAGAAAGAACAATCCAACCACAAAACAGAAAAAGCTTTTGGGTAGATATTTCTCTCAGAAGATAAAACAGTGGCCAACAGTCACATGAAATCATATTCAATATCGGTAGTCATGGGGCCGGTGCTGTGGCACGGCCGGCTAAAGCCCCGGCCTGCAGTGCTGGCATCCCACCAGTCTGAGTCCTGGCTGCTCCACTTCGATCCAGCTCTCTGCTATCTCCTGGGAAAACAGAAAATGGCCCATGACGTGGGAGACCTGGAAGAAGCTCCTGGCTCCTGGCTTTGGTTCAGCTCAGGTCTGGCCATTGCAGCCATTTGGGGAGTGAGCCAAAAGATGGAAGACCTCTCTCTCTCTGGTTCTACCTCTCTGTAGCTCTTTCAAATAAAATAAAATCATTAAAAAGTAATAACAGTATTTTTAAAAATCAGTAGTCATTATGGAAATGCAGATTTAACCACTTCACCCCTCCTGGGAAAGCTATAATCAAAAATGAAAAATAGTGGCCAGCACCGTGGCTCAATAGGCTAATCCTCTGCCTTGCGGTGCCGGCACACCGGGTTCTAGTCCCGGTCGGGGTGCCGGATTCTGTCCCGGTTGCCCCTCTTCCAGGCCAGCCCTCTGCTGTGGCCCGGGAGTGCAGTGGAGGATGGCCCAAGTGCTTGGGCCCTGCACCCCATGGGAGACCAGGAGAAGCACCTGGCTCCTGCCATCGATCAGCGTGATGTGCCGGCCGCAGCGGCCATTGGAGGGTGAACCAACAGCAAAAGGAAGACCTTTCTCTCTCTCTTTCTCACTGTCCACTCTGCCTGTAAAAAAAAAAAAAAAGAAAGAAAGAAAGTAAGTGTTACTGAGGATATCAAGAAATTGGCACCCTTGGGGCCAGCACTGTGGTGCAGTAGGGTAGGCCACTGCTTGAAATGCCAGCATCCCGTATGAATACCAGTTCAAACCTCCACTGTTCCTCTTCTGATCGAGCTCCCTGCCAATGTACCGGGGAAAGAAGCAAAAGGTGACCCAGATGTTCGGGCCCTGCCACGCCACGTGGGAGACCCAGATGGAGTTCTAGGCTCTTGGCTTTGCCTGGCCCAGCCCCAGCCGTTGTGACCATCTGGAGAGTGAACCAGCGGATGGAAGTTTCTGTCTGCATGTGTGTGTCTCCTTCTCTGTTACTCTACTGTTAAATAAAATCTAAAAAGAAATTGGCACCCTCAAACACTGCAGGTAGGAATGTAAAATAGTCTGTATAGCCACTGTGGTAAACAATCTGATTCCTCAATTTAGACAGAATTACAGAAGTGGACCGAGCAAGTCCACTTCTAGGTACATGCCCCAAAGAATCGCAAACAGATGTTCAAACAAAAGCTTGGCCATGAATGTCCCTTGGCAGCATAATTCACAATAGCCGAAACACGGAAATACCCTAGATGTCCCTCAGCTGACGGATGACAAAGGGCTGCCGTCCATGCAGCAGAATGCTTCTCCAGAAACAGAAGCAGAGCCTGGGCAGGTGTTGTGCACAGTGGACTAAGCTGCCACTAGGGCTGCCTGCATCCTACGTTGGGCCGCCTGGCTCAGGTCTCAGCTGCTTGCTTCCTGCTGACGCTCCCGGGAAGCTGTGGAGGATGGCTGAAGTACTTGGGTTCCGCCACCGACATGGGGCACAGATGGAGTTATTGCTCATGGCTTCAGCCTAACCCAGCCCTGGCTGTTGTGGGGGTTTGGAGAGTACACCAGCAGATGGAAGATCTCTTGTCTCTCCCTCTCTGTCACTCTGCCTTTTCTTTCTTTTTTTTTTTTTTTTTAAATGATAACAGTACTAATACATGTTACAACATGGATGAATCTTGAAAACATGCTAAGTGAGAGAAACCAGGCACGAAAGGCCCTGTGTTGTACAAATTCCATTTACAGTTAGTCTCTGAATTACAACTGTTTGACTTACTACTTTTTTTATTTATGGTGGATTTGTCAGAACATAACCCCATGAATCAAGGAGCATCTACGTGTGAAATATCCATAAGCACTAGCTTATTTGCCTATTTGTAAAGCAGGCAAATCCAGGGTGGGCGTTTAGCTCACTAAGATGCCCAGGCCCTACACTGGAGTACCTGAGCTCAGCCCCTGCCTCTGGCTGCAGAACCCAGGAGGCAGATAGTGGGAGACTGGATGAGGTTGTAATTCCAGGCCCATCCGTTGCTGGGGTCTGGGGACTGATCTCCAACGGGAGCTCTCTGTTTCTCTGTCTCTCTCGCTTTTTTTCTCTCTCCTCCCAAATCAATTAATTAAAATAAAATGGTTTAGGCAGTCATTTTTAGTGGATTTTACTCCAAGAAAACCACACCCGTACATAACATGCACCTACTTATAAGATTTTCGTTGGCATACACCAGGAATCTGAAGGAGGAGTTCCCAGTGCACTGGGATAGTGGTAAGAACAAGTAATGAGGAGTTGGAGGATGCAGACAGCCGGAGAAGGGTCCTGGGCTTTCCTGTTTGAATAGAGTCAGCAGACACAGCCGCGGCTGGGGCCTCTCTTCCTGTCCTGCCCCAAGGGACACATCCTGTGGGCTGTTTGTTTCCTGCCTCATTTAGAATCTGGTTACCAAACCACCCTCCCCTTAAAAGAATCAACTATGATTTCTCCCCAGTTCAGTTTTTCACTTTTGTGTTATTAGAGCCATAGTCAGCACATCCCATAATAGCAGTCCTGTTTTGGTAAAGGCCATTGTGCCCTGTTTGGTCCTGTTCTTCTGAATGCAGAAGCAGAGGGCTTGAGTAGGTATCGGTGCAGGAGCAGCTAGCTGTCCAAACGTCATCCCAGTGCAGGCTGCGTGCGCTCCAGGCTCTCCTCCACCGTTTTAGAAGTGCCTTTTCCTCCCACACACCCACTGTGACTGACAGCTCAGTAGAACCCAGCAAACAAGGATCCCTCTTGCCAGGCCCTTGGGAGAGGGTTGTGCAGCATTGATTGTGTTCAGCTTCTCACACACTGCACACTGCAGCCTGGACAGCTGCCAGGGACGGAGTCCGCAGCGCCACACAGCCAGAATGTGGCCCCTGACAGCCAGGCCCAGCCTGGAGAGTGCTTTTACAGAGAAGGTTCCTCCTGTAAAAATCCACTTGTGTTTGCAAATTGCAGGCCTAGTCATTAAAACCTGGAATCTTTTAAACTTACTTGAAAGGCAGAATTACAGAGAGAAGGAGAGAAAGATCTTCCATTTGCTGGTTCACTCCCCAAATGGCCTCAAGAACCGGGGCTGGGCCAGGCCAGAGCCAGGAGCCTCTTCTTGATCTCCCACGAGGGTATGGGGTCCCAAGGACTTAGGCTACCCTCCTCTGCCTTCCAGGTGCTTCAGCAAGGAGCTGGATCGGAAGTGGAGCAGCCAGGACTGGGGTTGGTGCTGTGGCACGGCGCGTTAAGCCTCCATCTGAGTGCCGGCATCCCGTGTGGGTGCTAGTTCAAGTCCTGGCTGCTCCACTTCCGATCTGGCTCCCTCCTGATGTGCCTGGGAAAGCATCGGAGGACAGCCCAGATCCTTGTGCCCCCATGTCCACATGGAAGGCCCAGAAGAAGCTCCTGTCTCCTGGTTCAGACACGGCTCCGGTTGTTGCAGCCATTTGAGGAGTGGACCAGCAGATGGAACATCTCTCTCTCAATTCAAGTGAATAAATAAATCTTTGAAGAAAAAAAAAAAAAGATCTGGCTTCTAATGGCACACCACAGTCATTTTCCCAGTCCGCATAGGTCAAACCCTTGCCTGCCCAGGACTCTCCTGGTTCCACGTAGTGTTACACTGGGAGCAGTGGACAGGGAAGGCTGGTGCTCCCAGCCTGCAGTCTGCAAACCAGAACTCGGCCTCGGCTGCAGTTGTATGTGGGCTGCAGCAGCTTCTCCTGATCGCCACACTGAGGGGTCCGCAGTGCTGGCAGGGAGAACCCCTGCTTCCAGCCGTGTGCTCTTGGCTTCTCTGGAGTCTGCCCTGGCCTCACCAGCTGGCTCGACTTGTCCAGAACATACTGACGCCTCTGCCTTCAAGGCACTGAGCTTAGTAGAGGGGAGCAGACGTGGACACAGTCACAAGCCAGGTGCACGGTGTTCTACAGGAGGGAGCACCGCAGCGTGGAGGCACCTGGTTCCGCCGTGCGGCTCTCCAGACAGCCCGTCCCCACCATTCTGATCCCCTGCCCCCATCAGCTCCAGTGCTTCGGCTCCCTGCCGCTCAGAGCCTGGCTTTGTGTGTGTGAAACACAGAAGCCCACAGGATTCCCATAACAAGCAGGACAGTTTTTCTGGATGCTTTATGTCTTACCCGTGATCTTCCAAACACCACGGGAAAGGTATGTTTTCCCAATCTAGAAACAAAGAAACTGAGTCTCCAGGCAGTTATTAATTCACCCAAGGTTATACATCTGATGAACTTGACCCCAGTTCTCAGACTCCAAAACAGACTTTCAATGTCATAAAAGGCCGTAGGCATTCACTACCTGTGGAAATACTTAGTGACTGTCATGTTTTCCTCTCTCCTTCCCCGAGAGCTCCAATGGTGTTGTCTTTTTTCAGTGAAGAGAAAATGACCGCTGCCCGCATCAGGAAGTGCCACAAGTGTGGGACCGGCCTCATCAAATCCGAAGGCTGCAACCGCATGTCCTGCCGCTGCGGCGCCCAGATGTGCTACCTCTGCCGAGTGCCCATCAGCGGATACGACCACTTCTGCCAGCATCCTCGCTCGCCAGGAGCACCCTGCCAGGAGTGTTCCAAGTGCTCCCTTTGGACTGACCCCACTGTGAGTAGATGCATGGCTGCCCTCTGCTTTATGGCAGGACAGTCCCAGTCTGTTCCACGGGGAGGAAGTAACAAACTGACTCTGGGAAGATACAGGAAACTATGTGGGCTGAGATTCACAGGACATTTTTGAGAAGGTAATCAGAAGCTAGCCGTCAGAGAGCAGCCTGCCTGTTCTTTGTTTAAAGATGGATTTATGGCCGGCGCCGTGGCTCAACAGGCTAATCCTCTGCCTTGCGGCGCCGGCACACCGGGTTCTAGTCCCGGTCGGGGCGCCGGATTCTGTTCCGATTGCCCCTCTTCCAGGCCAGCTCTCTGCTGTGGCCTGGAGTGCAGTGGAGGATGGCCCAAGTGCTTGGGCCCTGCACCCCATGGGAGACCAGGAAAAAGCACTTAGTACCTGGCTCCTGCCATCGGATGAGCGCGGTGCGCCGGCCGCAGCACGCCATCCGCGGCAGCCATTGGAGGGTGAACCAACGGCAAAGGAAGACCTTTCTCTCTGTCTCTCTCTCACTGTCCACTCTGCCTGTCCAAAAAAAAAAAAAATTAAAGATGGATTTATTTGGAAGGCAGAGTCACAGTCAGAGGGTGGGGAGTCTTCCATCCTCTGGTTCACTGCCCAGATGCCACAACAGCCGGAGCTGCGCCTGTCTGAAGCCAGGAGTGCCCTCTGGGTCTCCCACGCCACAGCGCTGGCCTTGGTCGTGCTTTCTGTTTCTTACTGTTTTAGACGATTTCAAATCTGCATTTTAAGGACACTCGCCAAAAAATCTGTAGTTTGCTTTGTGAGGGCTGTCTGTCAGGTTATAATATCAACATGTTAGTTTGATAGAAATACATGTGCAGCTTTTCTTTGCACTGGAATTTTTGCATGGCATAAAAAGTTATTTCCTAAAGGACTGAAGATTTTGCTTATGAAAAATAGGCAGTGCTGGCATCCTATATGAGCACTGGTTTGAGACCCAGCTGCTCCACTTCAGATCCAGCTCTGCTGCGGCCTGGGAAGGTGATGGAAGATGACCCGAGTCCTTGGGCACCTGCACCATGTGGGAGACCTGGAAGAAGTTCCTGGTTCCTGGCTTTGGATGAGCTCAGCTCCAGCCAGTGCAGCCATTTGGTTAGTGAACCAGAGGATGGAAGACAACTCTCTCTCTCTGCCTCTGCCCCTGCCTCTTTGTAGCTTTGCCTTTCAAATAAATAAATCTTTAAAAAAAGACCACATGAATTTATTCCAGAAATGCAAGGATGATTTGATAGTAACAATTCTGTTCATGTAATAGAATGTATGGTATCTTTCTTTTTAAATTTTTACTTACTTATTTTCATTTTATCAGAAAAACATCTCCCATCCACTGTTCACTCCCCAAATGCCGGCAACAGCGGGGCTGGGCCAGGCCGAAGCCCAGAGCTCAGTCCAGGTCTCCTGCATGGCTAGCAGATACCCGACTTCTTTAGTCCTCACCTGCTGTCCCCCACGACGTATGTCAATAGAAAACTATAATCTGGAGCAAAGCTGGGACTCAAACCCAAGTGCTCTGATAAGGGGTGCAAGCCTCCCCACCATAGCAGCTTAACTGCTGTGCCAGGCCCGGAACCTCAGTAACCTAGAACAGGACCACAGGATCAACTGGAAAACTATCAGAAGCAGTCCAAATAAATGTGCTGAGTGCCATTCACAATAGCCGTGTAAATCATAAAGTAGCCTAGAAATGAAGGTTAACAAGGGATATGTAGAAAACCATCAAACTGTGTTGAAGGACATAGAGAGACTTGAACATGCAGAGAAATACACCTTGCTCTTAAATGAGGTTGAATACTTAGAGGCATCCATTCTTTTTTCCTGGTTTGTTTAATATTATTTTTCCAGCGACTTGAAAGGCAGAGCAACAGAGAGTTCTTCCATCTGGTTCACTCCCAAGTGTCCACAACAGCTGGAGCCAGGAGACCAGAATTGCGTCCTAGTCTTCCTTGTGGCTAGCAGAGGAGCCAGGGCTCACACTGGCACTTTAATATGAGATATGGACACTAAGCAGCCCTGTAACCTGCTGAGCCCAATACCCCACCCCTAGGCATCAGTTCTTAAGTGATTTTTATTTTTTAAAGGTTTATTCATTCATTTATTCATTTGAAATCACATCAGGGAGAGAGGGAGAGATCTCCCATCTGCTGGTTTATTTCCCAAATGCCCATAACAGCAAGACTGGCCCATGACAAAACCAGGGTCAGGAACTCCGTCCAGGTCTCCCCTGTGGGTGGCAGACAATCATCTGCACCCTTCCCCAGAAGGAAGCAGCAGGAAGCCAGATCAGAAGCAGAGCAGGCAGGACTGAGCTCAGCACTCAATAAGTGATGCAGCACTGCAGGAAGCAGCGCAACCACGTGTACCCCACAGCAGTGCACTCAGATGATTTTGTTAAGCTGGAAGTAAGCCCAGTCAGTTGTAAGCTGCCTGCAAAGGTTATCTGGTAACAGTGTGGGGCTTGTTCTACCACGTGGTGATCCCTGCTTGCCTTTGAGCAAATGCACCAAGGCTTAGGGGGCCACGGACGGGGAGAGACCCTTCCCAGCATTCACTGCGGAAGTGTGGGTGTGGCTTGGCTGTGTCATGGAGACACTGCACCATCACCAGGAGGTTGTGTGCTGTTGCACAGAGATCACTTCTCTGCACGATCACTCGCCTGGGCTAATGAATGGAAGGTCTCTCTCTAACTCCGCCTTTCAAATAAATAAAAATCTTAAAAAAAAAAAAAAAAAACAGGGATCAGAAACAGAGTTATAGAGATTTAATGGCATTTCAAATCACTAGAGAAATGATAGATTCATTCATTTTTTTATTGAAAAAAATACTTATTTGAAAGTCAGAGTTATAGAGAGAGATCTTCCACCTGCTGATTCACTCCCCAGATGACCACAATGGCCGGGGCTGGGCCAAGCCAAAGCCAGGAGCTTCATCCAGGTCTCCAACATGGGTAGCAGAGGCCCAAACACTCGGGCCATCTTGTGCTTTTCCCAGGCTCATTGGCAGGAAGCTGGATCAGAAGTGGAGCAGCAGGGACACGAACCAGCATCCATATAGGATGCCAACATCGCAGATGGCAGATTTACCTACTGCACCACAATGCTGCCACTGCTGCCAGAAGTAGTCTGAGCAGAAAGCCAGCCTGTATCCTCGAAGAGTTTTCAGTCATACATACTCCAAAACAAGAGCCTTTGGCGTGTTTGTTGCTGTTGAATAATGAGGGAGGTGAGGGAAAGCCACAGGAGCTGGAGGAGGCTGTTACATGGGGGGACATGAGCAGGTGTCCTGGGCTGGGGAGCAAGGCCAGCTGAGACACAAAAATCAATAGCCTTTGTATACACAGACAATGCCACGGCTGAGAAAGAACTTCTAAGATCGATCCCATTCACAACAGCTACAAAAAAAAACCAAGTACCTTGGAATCAACTTAACCAAGGATGTCAGAGATCTCTATGATGAGAATTACAAAACTGTAAAGAAAGAGAGGAAGATATAAAAAAATGGAAAAATCTTCCATGTTCATGGGTTGAAAGAATCAATATCAATATTATTAAAATATCTATTCTTCCAAAAGCAATTTACAGATTCAATGCAATACCAATCAAAATAGCAAAGACATTCTTCTCAGATCTGGAAAAAATGATGCTGAAATTCATATGGAGGCACAGATCTCGAATAGCTACAGCAATCTTACACAACAAAAACAGAGCCAGCAGCATCATAATACCAGATTTAAAAGCGTACTACAGGGCAGTTATAATCAAAACAGCCTGGTAATGGTATAGAAACACATGGTTAGACCAGTGGAATAGAATAGAAACACCAGAAATCAATCCAGACATCTACAGCCAGCTTATATTTGATCAAGTAGCTAAAACCAATTCCTGGAGCAAGGACAGTCTATTCAGCAAATGGTGCTGGGAAAACTGGATTTCCACGTGCAGAAGTGTGAAGTACTACTCCTGAAAAAATGCTCAGGATCACCAGCCATCAGGGAAATGCAAATCAAAACCACAGTGAGGTTTCACCTCGCCCGGTTAGAATGGCTCACAGACAGAAATCAGCCAACAACAGGTGCTGGCGAGGATGTGGGGGAAAGGACACTAATCCCTGATCTGACAACTAACTGCACACCTAAAAGGACACCTGCGGAAGTGGAACGGACACCGTGAGCAGCCGTGAGTGGTCAGTCCTTGTCCTGACTGCTGAGGGCCAGCTTACTGTTCTATCCTTTTTAGTATTTTCTTTTTCTACTTCATACCATTGGTTGAACTCTGCTTAACACAGAATTATTCTTAGGTGCTTAAACCCAATTGAAAATTGATCCCTGTTAAAAATGAGAGTGGGAATAAGAGAGGGAAGAGATGTGCAGTTTAGCACCTTCCCTCGGACTTACCCCTAAGGGTAAATCTAAAAACTTGCCATGTGACTCCAAATCCCATTAAGTTGGCAGGTACCGATGCCTTCTTACCAGTTCAAGTGATCAGCTTAAGTGCATAACTGATCATAAAGACGGGATTAAGTGTCAAAGGGATCACATAGATAAGACCAAGTGTCTGCTAGTAATAATGGATAGAATTAAAAAGGACAGGATGATCCAACATGGGAAGAAGGCCACACAGCATGCTCATAGAGGACAAACATCTTAAATTGTGTGTGTGAGTGTGCGCCTTTTACATAAATAAAGAATTGCAGATAAGCGAACGTGCTTGTTAGAAGCTGGTTGTCTTTCTGCTTAACCACAGCTGCTTGTGTAACAGCTGCCCGTGATAATCAAATACGTGGAAATGAGTGTCACCTGTCCGCATTGATACCCACGTCGGTGAGGACATGGGAAAGCGGGCCTCTTATACTCTGTTGATGGGAGTGTCATGGGTCAGAGTGGGCAGTTTGGCTGCACAAAATGTCTGTACACAAAACTGGTCCCTAAGTTATGTAAAGTAGTGCAGAGTTAGAAACCACATTTAAATATTCCCCCAAATAGGAGAGTGGGTTAATTTTGTATGTGTTAGTGTTAGAATGGTACGAAAACTAATGCTGTCTGTATTTTAAAACATGGATCTGGCCGGCGCCGTGGCTCAACAGGCTAATCCTCCGCCTTGCGGCGCCGGCACACCTGGTTCTAGTCCCAGTCGGGGTGCCGGATTCTGTCCCGGTTGCCCCTCTTCCAGGCCAGCCCTCTGCTGTGGCCTGGAGTGCAGTGGAGGATGGCCCAAGTGCTTGGGCCCTGCACCCCATGGGAGACCAGGAAAAAGCACCTAGTACCTGGCTCCTGCCATCGGATGAGCGCGGTGCGCCGGCCGCAGCGCGCCAGCCGCGGCAGCCATTGGAGGGTGAACCAACGGCAAAGGAAGACCTTTCTCTCTGTCTCTCTCTCTCTCTCTCTCACTGTCCACTCTGCCTGTCAAAAAAAAAAAAAAAAAAACATGGATCCCCGAAGGGTAAAAGGAAGATGGCAAGATTTGCACATAGAAAACAAGCAGGGGCCGGCGCAGTGGGTTAACGCCCTGGCCTGCAGTACCAGCATCCCATATGGGCGCCAGTTCTAGTCCCAGCTGCTCCTCTTCCTGAGAAAGCAGAAGATGGCCCACGTCCTTGGGCCCCTGCACTCACGTGGCAGACCCAGAAGAAGCTCTTGGCTCCTTGCTTTGGATCGGCTCAGCTCTGGCCGTTGTGGTCAAACTTGGGAGACCCATATTGAGTTCCCAGCTGCAGCCCACCAGCTATTGTAGGCATCTGAGGAGTAAACCAATGGATGGGAGATCTCTCTCTCCCCTTCCCTCCCTCCTTCTAGCCTGTCTGTCAAATAAATTTTTTAAAGCCGAAAACAGCCGAGGGAAGCCAGGATCCCAGGGTTGGGTGGTACCAGCACTGACTTAGGAGTGCAGTAGGGCTGTCTAGGACACTGTAGGGTGTGGTGGGAACTGTGGGAGAAGAGAGGTTGGACACCCACAGAAGGAGCTGCCTGCCACTCAGCTCTTAGTTTTTATTTTATTCTGCTTATTTAACAAAGAGATTGTCCACCCACTGATTCACTAACTAGACAGACAGCATGCCAGGGCCAGGCTAAAGCTAGGAGCCAGGAACTTCATCTGGATCTTCCACATCGGTGGCAGGGGCCCGAGGACTTGAGCCATCATCTTCCCAGGCATGTGACGAGGGGGCACCCAGGACTGGAAGCAGCACCCCAGTGTGGGCTGTTGTCTCAGGTGGGGACTTAACCCGCAGTAGCAGCGCACCTGCCCCAGGAACTCTCTTGGTCTTAAAAATTGGCCATTTAGAGGTCAGCACCATATCTCTCTGCTCTCTGTAACTCTGCCTTTCAATTAAGTAAATCTTTAAAAAATTGCCATTTACTAATCTGTCGGTCCTTTGGCCGCAGCTAATCAGTCTTCAGTAGACTTTTACTTAGAAAGAGTGGGGGACAGGGAGAAGGGGGAAAGATGGCGCACGCGTTCCCTCTCCCGCGGTCCGCTTATATACAGAATTCAACCAATCATGGTCCATGCACGGAGCTCTCCAATCCGGCACTTGATCACGCTCAGCTGTGGAGTCACGCAGAAGCTATATCAGCCAGCTGTGGAGTCACGCAGTGAGCAGGGCATTAACGCCATCTTGTTGTTTACCACGATCCTCAGCTAGATGGAAAGTTCAATCAGCTGCTACATCAAGATCAAAACTAGAAACATCCGCCTCGGCATATGGCTGTAAGCTAAGCCCAGCATGGGGGGTCCCATGGCAGGCCTATCCATGGGTCCCCACACTAATCTCTCCAACATTGTTCAAGCCAGCACTGCACATGCTGGAGAAGAGGTTTCGGCAGCTGCCGGTCTTCCCTGGTGGTGTCGGCGGTCTCCAGCATGCCTCCCAAGAGGATGTGGGCCTGCAACACAGGAAGGCTGCTGTGGAGGTCACAACAGGCCTGCCCGTGGCCACGGCTGGGGTTCTGGGAGGCCAGCCTCAGGTGGTGTTAAGGGAATTCGGAAGAAATACAAACCCCTCAGCCACACAGGGTTTTGAAAAGCTGGAATTCCCTGTGGAAACTAGGTGCCTGGGTTAGGAATGTTGTGTCGGGAGCAGGCTCCCCTCGGCAGGAGGCCGGGCCCAGGGGCCTCAGGAATTGTTCTCACCTGGCTTGTGACACAGTAAGACCTTCAGCGTGCCTGTCCCCTCCTGCGAGAAAATGTGTGGAAGAGGGGAAGAGGTTTTGGGTAGAGCAGGAGTCCTCTGTGGCTGACGGAGTGGAGGGGTGGCCCTTAGGGGGAAGTATGCACCAGGAGTGCTCATGGCCTGCGTGAAAACCTCCCCAGGGCTTAGCCGTTCTGCTGACTTCCTCCTTGGTGCCCCGCAGTGAGAATCTCTGGGCCCCTGGTGCGGAAATAAAATAGGACTCTTGTCTTGAGCTCAGCTCAGAGGATCCTTGAGGCTGGGTTGCATCTTGGAAACAAAGCAGAGGGGGCCTCACCGGCGAGGACCGGGACCCCAGGGTCTGCCTGTTTCCTGTGTGTGGATCTTCTCCATCTTGTCCTTGTTGCTCCTCCTCCTGCCCACATTGTCCTCCCACGTGGAAAAAATTACGAAGGTTTCTCGTGGATTGCTACCTCGCTTGGGTGCCGTCCCATGCAGCTGCCTCGTCGTTTTCTTGTTGAGTTGCCATCTTCTGTCCTGAGAAAGGTTCTTTATTTGCTCAAAACACAGTTTGAAAGGAAGGTCAGGCAAATACAAATCCCTCCGATTTCCCCGGGCAGCCATAACGGAGATTTTGTTCCATGTGTCCTGTTCCCATCAAAACTGGGATCAGCCCCGTTTCCTTGATTCTCACCAGGAGGCTGATTGAATTCCAGCCCAGCATCTGTTGGGGCTTCTGAGAACACAAAGCCATTCAGAAGTTGAGTGAGACAAAGCATTCACTGTCATGAGAGTCTGTTCTCTGGCTTAATTAACCAGCAGCGTTGGGAAGAATCTCTTATTTGTCAGCGAGGGAGTTGTCCCTCCGTGGTTTGGAGAGAATGCAAATTTTCATCTTTAATGACTGGAGATTGCTTGGGAACCTGAAGTTACTCTGATGAAGTGCCCAGATAGTGAATATAACTTCCTTTCTGCTACTTACCAAAAATAAGCCAAAAATCAGACTCTTAGGAAAGAAGATGGCTTCTCTAGGAAAGCTGAGAAAGAGAAGCAGCAGTCAGCACAGGGCACAGTGCACGGCCGAGCCTCACGCACAGCACAGCAGGCGCGGCTGCGGGGGCGTTCCAAGCCCCTGTACTGCCTGTCTCCTGTCCGTGAGTGGTTGCAGAAGGGTGAACGGGCAGTCACTCACAGTCAGAATTATGGCAGAATCCCAACAGGTGTTCTCTTTATCCAAGTCGGTGTTTGTCTTAGGTTTTGGCTGCAAGAAACCACAGAGAGTTGTTTCTGCAACCTCTTTATTTTTTGAATATAATGGTTTGAAGCCTGTTCAGTTCAAAGAAAACCTCAGGGCTTTTAGGAGCCGCTCACAATTTGGTAGAATTATTGCCTGGCTCTTAGCGTAGGAGGCACATTCATCCCTCATTTGTCTGTACACCTACCATGTGTTCATTCTGTGCTGGGAGTGCAGGGCAGAGCCGATGTGCCAGCCTCAAAGACGACAAAACCTGTTGAACCCGAGGCCCGGCCATTTTCCCCCAGACCTGCCTTCTCCCCGACGACTCCAGCCTACCAGGCCGGGCTCCGTGTCTGGGGAGCGCAGGGGCTTCCTGTGCCTGAGCACACTGCTGGCACTTTTGAGAATTTCACTCGATGGCAGGAGTCAGGAGAGAGTAAAAGGATGTAGGAGAGGATTGCTGAGAACGTAGAACTCAGCAAGGGAGGATCTTCTGTGCTTTAGGTTGGAAATTGATTTTTGAAAGAGTTACAGAGTGCGCGGGAGAGCCGGAGAGAGAGAGACCTTCCATCTACTGGGTCACTCCCCAGATGGCCACAAAGGCCAGGGCTGGGCCAGCTGAGGAGCTTCTTTCTAGTCTCCCAAGTGTGTAGAGACCCAAGCACTTAAGCCTCTTTATTCTGCCTTCCTAGGAGCATTAGCAGGGAGCAGGGATTAAAAGTAGAGCAGCTGGGGCCAGTGCTGTGTCATAGCGGGTTAAAGCCCCAGCCTGCAGCATCGGCATCCCAGCTGCTCCTCTTCTGATCCAGCTCTCTGCTATGGCCTGGCAAAGCAATAGAAGAGGGCCCAAAGCTTGGGCCCTGCACCCACGTGGGAGACCCGGAAGAAGCTCCTGGCTCCTGGCTTCGCCTGAGCCCTGCCTGTTGTGGCCGTCTAGGGAGTGAACCAATGGACTGTCTGTCTTCTCTCCTCTCTCTGTAACTCTGTAACTCTGCCTTTCATAGAAATAAGATAAATCTTTAAAAAAAAAAAAAAAAAACAGAGATAGTCCACGTGCTGCCCATCACTCAGCCTCCGTAGCTGGCCCGAGCTTTTTATTTCTAGCCTGTGAGTGAGTCCTGTGCCCGGACTGTCATCGGAGCTGCCTTGAGCCTCTGTCTTCCGTACACCCACGCTGTGCCAAGTGCGGAGGGTGTGAGCCCCCACTTTGCAGATGAAGGGAATGATGTTGACTCACTCGCCCCGCCTGCTGGGGCGTGGTATCACTAGGATGCAAACCCAGGTCTCCTGACCAATGTCCGGCTCCTTCCACACATGTGGAGATGCCTGGGAGCTGCCTCCATTTTCCCCTGAGCCCTGTGAACCAAGGTAGACCTCACAGAGGCCGGGGGACCATGGACTCTTTCCCCATTGAGCAACTTGCAAATGGTAGAGAGGAGGTCCAGCAGCTCCAGCAGCTCGACAGTGTCCCTGTTGGGGGTCAGTGTCAGTCGAGGACTTGACCACGGAGGGCTGGCAGCACAGCCCAGTGAACTCTGTGTTGGTGTGCATCAGTATCACGGGGCCTAGGAGGCCCCAGCCGGCACACTTGACCCTGCCAGGAGCTAAACGTTCCTCCCCCAACCCTACGTTTTTGTGCGGGAGGTCCTCTAGACAGAGCGGCGTCTGGGTGCTGGACCCCTGACCTGAAGAGGTAGCCAGCCTCCTGCCTGTGCCCCTGTGCCCCGCCCCGCCCCGTTCAGCCCCAGCTGCAGAGCCTTGGCTGCGCCGGGCAGCCCCTCCTGCTGCCTCCTGTTTCCTGTCACAGGGGATGGGTTCAGGGTTGCTGTTGCCCAGGCAGTCTCAGCTGGCCTGGGAATCTGCAAATGGAATCTCCAGCTCTCGGAGGCCGTGTCATGCAAGTTTATTAACAACAGCTGTGGCCACACATGACCTAGATAGAGCCTGGCCTGCCCCACCCCCAAAATTAGGGGAAGGGACACAGCAGTTGATGGCACAGATTCCCTGTCACCTTTTAAAGGGAGAAGAGAAGTCACCGCCCTTCCTCCGTGGGTGTGGCAGCCTGCCATGTAGGCACGCAGGCGGCCAGCCCTGGTGACCGGTAACGGAGAGCAGGCTGCAGAGGGCCCTGACGGGCGTGACAGGAGTCAGTGGCACGGGCTCAGACACATCCTTGGAAGCCGTCAGCCTGGTGATGCCTGGTGACACCTGGCCGGGCCGTTCTCCCTCTCCCTGCGTGACGCTGTAGCTCCTCTCCCGTGGTTTTTTCCTTCCACACCCTGCTGCTGCACGGACAGAGCTGGGGCTTCCTGTCGAGGGACGAGTTAAGGGGTGGTTTTGTGTTCTTTAGTACATCTGCCTGGTGAACGCTACCAGTCCTGGGGCTGACTGAGCCCCTGCCTGCCCCCACCCTCACCTCTTGGTGGCCCTCCTCCCCTCCCCAGCCACTCCCGCACGTGAAGCGGTACTGCTGGAGTCCCCTCTGCGCGGCCCGGCGCTGTCTGTGTCCTGCTGCTCAGGGGGGCTCTGAGACCTGCACAAGCCCTCTCCCTGTTGAGATGTGTTTCTGTGTTTAAAGTGTTCTTCCAAGTGCGCTGGATGAGTGAGGCTCCGTTGCACAGCCTCCGCCTTCTTGGTTCTAGTGTAATCCTGTTGCGATTTGTGGGGATGCTGGCTGACTCGCTTCTGCTCCAGCCTGGTGTGCCATCACTTTTTTTTTTTTTTTTAAACATACTGAAGGAGAAAAACCATATGATGATGTCAATAGAAGCAAAGAAAGCATTTGATAAAATACAACACCTTTCATAATTAAAACCCTAAGCAAGTTAGGTATCGAAGGACCACACCTCAGCACGATCCAGGCAGGTTCTGACAAACCCACAGTCAGTGTCCTGTTGTGGGGAAAAGTCGGAAGCGTTCCCACTCACTCACTCACTCACTCCATTCTTGAGGTTTCTCCCCCCACACTGTCTGAGACCTTGCGTGACGTCTTGGTCACGGCCAGATCCACTCTTCCATCTAAACCTGGGAGGTTCCTTGCCCATCAGAAGTGGATCATTTGAAAGTTGTCAGAGACTGTAAGGAGCCAGAAAAACAGCAGAGAAGGGAACCCTAGACCCTGACAGCCCCAGCTAAAGGCAGGGCAGAGGATGCTGGGATGTATCTCGCACAGAGGCCGCTGGTCAGGGTGCACAGGCTAGGGGAGTGCTCAGGTTCCCTCCACCCTGGTCAGGCCAGAGCCTGACAGCCCAGCTGCAGCCCTGCACGTTCAGAGCTCCTGCTCAGCCCCTCCCCCGCCCTGCACTCTTCACTGGGCTATCTTCCCATAAACCCGTGCTTATCCCTATGTGTGAACTCAGTACTGTGCAGGGCAGCAGGACCTCGCAGGTGCAGAGGACCCTCAGTGGGCTTGGGACGTGAGCTGTGGATTTAAAAATAGCCAGTGGGAAATGTATCAAAACTTTTCCAGGAGTTCTTTCTTGTGAGTAGTGAGGAATTATTAAACATTTCCGATGGTTGCTTGAATGGATGTATACTATTTTAATTATTAGAAAACTAGTGTCATTTTTCACTGTGTATGAGAATCAGATTTCTTTGTGTGGGTTTTTTTGTTTGTTTTTTGAGTGAGTTTCAGAGGAGGAGGGACAGAACCATCCACTAGTTCACTCTACAAATGGTCACAGCAGCCATGGCTGGGCCAGGCCAAAGCCAAGAACCCAAAGCCTCCTCTGGGTCTCCCATGTGGGTAGGGCACAAGCACTTGGGCCATCTTCCGCTGCTTTCCCAGGTGCATTAACAGGGAGCTGGATTGCAAGTGGAGCAACCAGATCATGAACCAGAGCCCATATGGGATGCTGGCGTTGCAGACAGAACCTAGCTTGTTATACCGCAAAGCTGGCCCCTGGATCCCTGTTTTATTTTTTTAAGATGTATTTATTTATTTGAAAGAGTTACACAGAGAGAGGAGAGGCAGAGAGAGAGGTCTTCCATCCGATGGTTCACTCCCCAGATGGCCACAACGGTCGGAGCTGCACCGATCTGAAGCTGAGAGCCAGGAGCTTCTTCCCAGACCATGGCAGAGAGCTGGGTCGGAAGTGGAACGGCTGGGTCTCGAACCAGCGCCTATATGGGATGCTGGTGCTTCAGGCCAGGGCGTTAACCCGTTGCACCACAGCACCAGCCCCAAGGATCCCTGGTTTTTTAAAGCAAGAAGTCATCAGAGGGAGAATTCTTGGAACCTCACCACACTCCAGTAACCCAGTGGCCTTGAGAAGACTTGCAGACGCGGCAGCCCTGATGTGGTGGTTCGCATTCTCTGGTCAGAGGCGGCCAGAGCCTTTGCCTCAGCGGCTGACTGTGGTCCCCAACTTAGGTTGCTGGCTCAGCAGGTGAGGCTCAGGGGGCTCCCTGACGGCCCCTCTGTAGACACAAGGGATCCGCTGGCTTTTATCCCAGAGGCAAGTGTTAAAGATAATCAAGGGGTTGGCACTGTGTTGTGGCAGGTTGATCCTCCACCTGTGGCCCCGGCATCCCCTTTGGATGCCAGCTCTCTGCTGTGGCCTAGGAAAGCAGTGGAAGATGGCCCAAGTGCTTGGGCCCCTGCACCTGTGTAGGAGATGCAGAGGAATCTCCTGGCTCCTGGCTTCAGATTAGCCCAGCTCTGGACATTGTGGCCATTTGTGAACCAGCAGATGGAAGAACTTTATCTCTGTCCGTCACCGTATCTGTAACTCTAGCTCTCAAACAAATAAATAAAATAATAATTAAAAAAAAAAATAGGTAGGTAAATAGGTTGTTTTTAAGGGATGTGCATTTCAGGGAGAGCTGAGTCCAAGAAAATATAAGCTACTCACTAAGAACTTCCAAGGAGATGCCCCTCTCTCTGTTAGCTGTTCATCTGCTTGGTAGAGATGTTTTATGTGGTGTTTTTCCCTGTTGTATTTAGGAAAGGAGATTTTAGAGCCCTCTTTTGTTTCAGGGAGGACCAGCTTCAGATTTTCTAGAACAAAGCAGAGTCTTAAAATAGCCTGGCACTGAGGCTGTGCAGTGACACCTCCTGGGCTAGAACTCACTGCCCCTCAGATCCCCATCTGCAGGGGGAGGAAGTTAACCCACCTACTTAGGAACAAGTGGGCTCCAGCTTAGGCGGTAGCAGCAAGGGCTCTTCCCAGTGTCCCCACAGCTTCTGGGGAGGCCAGTGCTGCTGTCAGGTCACGCTGGGGCCTGTGTCCAGCACTGTGTGCCGCCCGGCTTTCCTGTGCCTGAATCAGCCTGGGGAAGGGGACATTTGTTCTCTGGTCAGCTCGGCTTGGCTCTCCCTCCTCTTTCCTCCTATTGTTACCGTTTCCAGCAGCTGGGGTGTGGCCTAGATTTGCTGCCTGGCCAGCCTCTTGTACCAGTGTCGCTCTTCATGGGGCCAGTGACACTCAGGATGCCTGGAGTGTGCCCTGAGGGAGCCTGCATCCAGGAGGGACGCACAGCCCATCTGTCACTCACCCAAGCCATGAGGGGCCGGGCTTCATGTTCAACCTCATAATCAATCCTAAACTGCTACCTTGCCTTTTTCCTAAAAAGCATTATTAATCCTGTGCAAGTCATGTAAAATTTAAAAGACTTTTAATTCTTTTAAATTGAGTAGTCGGCACTGTGGCTTATTGGGTAAAGCCACCACCTGCAGTGCCAGCATCTCATATGGGCGCCAGTTCAAGACCCGGCTGTTGCACCTCCAGTCCAGGTCTCTGTTCTGCCTGGGAAGGCAGTGGAGACGGCTCAAATGCTTGGACCCCAGCACCCACATGGGCGACCCAGAAGAAGCTCCTGGCTCCTGGCTCCTGGCTTCAGATCAGCCCAGCTCCAACTGATTGCAGCAAATTGGGGAGTGAACCAGCGGATGAAAAACACCTCCCTCTCCCATCCCCTTCCCCCCCTCCCCCACCTCTCCTTCTCTCTGTGTATAGCTGTGACTTTCAAATAAATAAATAAATAATTTATTTTTATTTATTTGAAAGGCATAGCAACAGAGAGAGAAAAAAAATCTTCATCCACTGGCTCATTCCCCAAATGGCTGCAATGTCTAGATCTGAACCAGGCCGAAGCCAGGAGCCTGGAACTCGGGGGCACCAGGGGCCCTAGCACTTGGGCCATCTTCCATTCCCTTTCCAGGTTGTTATCAGGGAACTGGATCGGAAGTGGAGCAGCTGGGACACGAATCAGCGCCCAAATGGTATGCCGGCGTCCCGGGTGGCAGCTTTACCCACTGTACCACGATGCTGGCCCCCCGTCTCTTGAATTCCTGCTGAAGTTACTAAACACGGTGTCTTGTGAGCCCAGCCAGTTGGGAAAGGTTGAAACCTAAACATCCCGCCCCTTTCCCAGCTGTAACGTTACTCAGTTTGTGGTGAAAATCACTGTTCACCTGACTCAGTGCCAGCATGTTGTGGGGAAGTGCAGTCTAGACTGCAAGGGCACCGGTGACCCCCCGAGACCAGCGCTCTCAAGTCCACTTGGCACGTCAGGGGAACCAGAGCCAGGGGACTTGTGTGCGCGGTGGCAGCAGCTGCACCTCCTCCCCGAGCCGCACTGAGTGACAGACAGTGCAGCCAGTGACCTGCCTCCCCGCCCACGCAAGCACCTTAGCCCCTCCTAAGGGGCTCTCGGGTTGGGCTCATCCAGGAACGTTTGAGTTTGTTAAAGAAAGCTTAGTGCTAAGAATCTGGCCGTGCACAGGGGTCTGGAATCTTCTGTCCAAAAGCAAGGCCTCTTGTCCCTCATGTTTCATTTGTCCTGGCAGAGAGGGAGAGCAGGGCGGGTTGGAGGTCGGTCTTGAAGGCTGTGCAACTGCACAGCGTTAATGGCATTTAAAAGTGTAATCCCAGCTCAGTCTGCACTCACAGCAGGCAAGTGTCTGCTCTGTAGGGGCGGGACCACAGCTGCCTCCACCTCTGCTGCCTCTCCAGCATCAGATGGGGTGCCGTGCTGGAGTTCTGACGCATGACCGCCCACAGGGTTCCTCCCCGCACTGCCATCCTGTGATGCACATTTCACAGCTTGTAAAATGCATGCTGGGATCTTGACCTGTGTTACCTGCCCTTCCTGTGCCTTGCTCAGAGCATCTGCTGAGACCTGGGTGTACAGGATCTCAGATACCAGGATTAGAAAGAAGCTTGTGGAGCCAGCGACATGGCTCACTAGGCTAATCCTCCACCTGTGGCACTGGCATCCCATATGGGTGCCGGTTCTGTCCCGGTTGCTCCTCTTCCAGTCCAGCTCTCTGCTGTGGCCTGGGAGTGCAGTGGAGGATGGCCCAGGTACTTGGGCCCTGCACCCGCATGGGAGACCAGGAGGAAGCTCCTGGCTTCGGATTGGCGTAGTTCTGACCATGGCGAGCCATTTGGGGGGTGAACCAATGGAAGGAAGACCTTTCTCTCTGTCTCTCTCTTTCACTGTCTAACTCTGTCAAATTAAAAAAAAAAAGAAGAATAAATAAATAAAAATGATGCTTGTGCTATGGGGCTTGGAGAATGTGAGTGGATTTGATAGGGTCTCAGTGTTGCCAACATGGTGCCCTGTCACCATCGACTCTCCCAAGCCAGGGGAGCGTGTTGCCCGACTGCCCAGTGATCCGGTGTGTGTGTGGCTTTCTGTTTGTGTTGATCTGGAGTTTAACTAGCAAGCGTAGGACAGTGTTGTGCACAGTCGGCACTGAGTAGACTTTACTGGATGAAATTCACGACTCTACCCTAGGGTTGATAGACACCCATATGGAGATTGCTGTCTGGGCTGTGGCTCGTGCAACCTCCTGAGTCACTGTGTAGATTCCACTGCCCAGGCCAGGGCCAGGGCCACCGCGTCCCCTGAGTCGAGGGGCTGAGCTCCCTGCACCTCACGAGTCACTGGGGCCCCGCCTTCACATCTCAGTAGGTCCACATCGAGGCTCGGTGACAGTAGTGCACCCACAGCACAGAAACTGTCCAGGGGGACAGGGCAGCGCCTGTCTGGGGAAATAAACCGTGTGTATTTAAGACTTCTCTTGGGGCTGGAAGTCGCTCGCCCTCCCTAGCTTGAAGAGGCTGCTGGAATTCCCCAGGAAACAGCACCTTCCAGTCGGTCCTGTCTCTTACTCAGGGGCAGAGCCTCCTCCCACGGAGGCCGCAGTGACCTCCAGCTGTGACTGCGGGGACCCAGTGGCCCAGGAAGAGGTGCACTACCTTGCTGGTTACTTTTCAACTCAGTGAATGTTCTCTCCATCCTGTGTTAAACTGGAAAGTCTCCCTCTCAGGACTGGGTCGCGCCCAGCACGACGCAGAGCCCACAGGAGGGTCAGAAGGCCTGACCAGGGACTGCTCTCGGACTTCCCTGAGCTTGCCTGTACTCAGAGTGCCTCTGGGGTAACGCAGGTGTGAGGTGAATTTATCTTCTCTTCTGGCCGACCAAGTGTTTGTTTTTGTTTAGATTTATTTGTTTATTTGAAAGTCAGATTTACACAGAGAGGAAAGGCAGATGGAAGTCTTCCATCCGATGGTTCACTCCCCAGTTGGCCGCAATGGCCAGAGCTGCACCAATCCAAAGCCAGGAGCTTCTTCTGGGTCTCCCACACAGGTGCAGGGGTTCAAGGACTTGGGTCATCTCCTACTGCTTTCCCAGGCCACAGTAGAGAGCTGGATCGGAAGTGGAGCAGCTGGATCTTGAACCGGCACCCATATGGGATGCTGGCAGTTCAGGCCAGGGCGTTAACCTGCTGTACCACAGCACCAGCCCCACCCCCGACCAAGTATTGATTTGGGCAGGAAGATGGGTGCATCCCAGTGCAGGGTCAGCAAGACCTCCTGGGTGTGTGCAGTAGTCAGTCTCGGGCCCACCCTCCAGTCCCTCTGCTTGTCCGAGAACAGCTTCGTGCCCTCCTAGCCTCCTCCAGGCGTCTTCACGGGACCGGGGCTCAGCCAGGCTCCTGCGGCCTCGCCTCATGCTCCCTGCTGCTCTTTCCTAGGAAGATGACGAGAAGCTGATTGAGGAAATCCAGAAGGAGGCGGAGGAGGAGCAGAGGAGGAAGAGCGGAGGCAAGTGCACCGCCCGCGCGGGCCCGCGGCACCGTCTGGGCCCACAGGGTCGAGGGGCCGCTGCTCAGGCTGTGGGGGTGCCGAGAAGTCTTGGCTACAGTGCAGGCATCTTCTGGGCAGTGAGGAAGGCCCAGAACAAGTAGAAACCAGGCCTGACCCAGGAGCCAGGAGCTGCCCTGAGCCCTCTGATTGAGGCAGCACACAGGGAGTGTGGGCGTGGCCTGCTGGCTCTGACTGAGCAGAGGCCTCCCCGAGGCTCTCCTGTCCCACAGTTTCTGATGCTGACCCCTGGTGGGGGGGTGTCTTCGCATCTCGGGATCTACTGGGGAGCCACAGCTCTTGATGCAGTCAGTGTGCGAAAGGTCAGAGGTCAGCCCCTTAACCTCCCGCTACAGGCTCTCCCTGGCTGCCCAGCCTTGGCTGGGGCCAAGGTCCGTTTAGAGCCCTGGTCCCAGGTTAGATTCCAGCATAATCGGTTCATCCTCTTTCTCTCAACCAAATCCTGTCTCCTTTTCAGAGAACACATTCAAACGCATCGGACCCCCGTTGGAGAAGCCCCCTGAGAAGGTGCAGAGGGTCGAGGCCCTGCCCAGGCCGGTCCCGCAGAACCTGCACCAGCCACAGGTGCCGCCCTATGCCTTTGTGCACCCACACTTCGCTCTGCCGCCCGTGCGGCCCGTGTTCAACAACTTTCCACTCAACATGGGCCCCATCCCAGCGCCCTACGTGGCCCCTCTGCCCAACATGCGGGTCAACTACGACTTCGGCCATATCCACGTGCCCATGGAGCACAACCTGCCCATGCACTTTGGTCCCCAGCTGCGGCATCGCTTCTGACCCAGCGCTCATGGCCGCTGCTGGGCAGCCATGGAGCCCCTCAAAGGCTCATGGTTCTGCTCATGCCTTCAGTGGGGTAACAGGCTCGGCTCCTGAGAGGGTGAGATGGTTTTCTTCTCGCTCCTTTCTTGGGAAGGGCCCTACCCATGGAGCGGCACTGCGGGCCGGTGCCCCCTGGGTGCCTGTAACAGGACTGTCTGGCTGTCAGTAGGCCAGAGAGAAGAGTTCTGCCGTCTGCGGCCCTGGCCGCGAGGTAGGCCTGTCTGCCACGTCACTCAAGTCCCTGCAGGAAGAGGTAAGGAAAGAACTGGCCTCTGTTCCCTGCCCCAGCACACGATAGGAGAAGCCGTTCAGAGTCGACACCACGTAGGCCTTGGTTCCCACAGCAGTCGGGTCCGTGGTCAGGGGAGCCAGCAGCTGCTAGAGGTGGGGAGAACCAAGGGATTGGGACTGGCCCCAGCTCTGGCCCCGGCCCAAGTCCTGTGCTGCAGGAGCCCCGCCGCTGCCGGAGGTGCTCAGCTGGGCCACAGGCTGAGGCGGCAGTGCTGGGGTGGGGCGCTGTTGACTGCGGCCCAGCGGCCACTGCTGCAACTCCATAGGGGCGAAGCGTGCCCACGGCCATCCCATGACCATTCAGGGTGTCCCTCTTCCTCCTGACCCTCTCACATCAGCCGGCAACAAAGAACCATGTCCCATCTTCCGTGTCCACCTGGTGCCCACTTCATGGGGGTTTTCCCTGGCCTACTCCCCTTGTCTCCTGGGCCCTGCAGAGTCAAACTGAGACTCAGTGAGCCCATGCCAGGCACTCCTGAGGGCCAGGCGGTCCTGAAACTGGGCAGATAGAAGATCCTCTTGAGGGAGCTGGGCTGGTGGCCTGCCGGGAGAGTCACCGCCCGGGGATGTCCCCTGAGGTGTCCCCTAGAGCTGCGGATGGTGCCAGGAAGCTCGCCCACCCTCCACATACCCTCAGGGAGAAGGGCCAGGCCTCGGCCTGCGTGCAGAGTCCCCGGAGCGATCCGCCACCACGTCCCATCCTGTCCAGTCCGTCTGGAGCCCCTACTCTGGCCATCTGCTGAGTGAGGGGCCCCTCCCGGCAGCACACGTCACCTTGACCTGGGTCTGCTCTCCTGGTCCCCTGGCCAGCACAGCCCCTTATGCCGGTGACTCCTCAGACGGGAGGGAGAAGGCCTGCAGACGCCCGTTCTTTGTGCCTTTCTCAGGATGCAGGCTTTGCCGACAGGTGGTCATCTGGGCACTGGGCCGCTGTGTCTGCTGCCCGGGAGCCCCTCGGGGCCGCCTGAACTGTGCTCCTAGCCTGAATGACAGTGCCTTGGAAAGGCGGGCTCCGTGTGGCAGTGACAGGGTTCTCTGCCTTCAACACGTGTTCCCCGCGCCTCTCCAGGGAGGACCTCTGAGAGCAGAGGGCAAGAGAAGGCCCACAAACGGGAAACTGACCCCGGGTCCTTCCCTCACAGCCCTCTTGAGCCGAACCCATTCTCCCAGGAGCTCGGCTCCAGCTCCAGCCCCAGCCTGCGTCCCGGCCCCTTGGCTCCATCGAGGGCCCGAGGTAGGACAGGGAACAGGCTGCTGCAGAGGCAGGTGCTGGCCCCAGCCCGCCAAGTGGGGACTAGAGATGGCCCCTGGACTGCTGAGCATGTGTCCTAGCTGTCTCCAGCCGCACCCAGCTGTGGGGAGGGAGCTTTGGCCTTTGTCCCCCAGGGCACCTGTCTGCTGGCCGTCTCCTGAGTCCCGCAAGGCCCTGCATGACCACCTCAGCCTCCAGAGGCAGGGTCCCCGGGGAGAGGGGAACTCAGCCTCTGGCCAGCAGGGCAGTCCTGTTTTACTTGCCTTAAAACTGGAGAGAGGAACCTAGTATTTGCACTTAGCAAATGATTGAAAAACAGGAAACAAAAGTGTGCATGATCTGTCACTTTGTATTAAAATGACTAGTTCATTCCATTGTTTTCCTCTACCTTCAGGTAGCAAAAATAAAATAGTTCTGTTGCAACTGCTGTGTAAGAAGCCTGTATCATTGTAACTTGCACTTTTTGTAAATAAATGTCTGTGCGCTCTTCTTGCTCTGGTCTGTTTCTCAAGCAGCCCTTTGCTGGCAGAGTCCCAGGAGAGACTGGACCTCACTAGCAGCCCTCCCCTCAGCGAGGAAGCAAGGGTCGCGGATCCTGGCCGGCAGCGGGAGATGGGGATCTGGTGGGCAGATCCTGCTGGGCGGCTCCCTGGGATGCTCTGTCAGCCCCTTGTCCCGTGGCCTTCACCACACAGAGCCAGCCTGGCCCCCGGAGAGCAGTGAAAATGACATCTGCTGGGCCCGGGAGGGGCGGAGGTCCCAAGAGCAGGAGGTGCCTTCACTGTGGAGCCACAGCCGGGGTCCTTGCCTGCCTGGCTGGAGGGGCTGCAGCCGTGGGAACTGAGCTGCCCCTTGCTGGCAGCACGGCCCCTCAGCACCTGTCTTGTGCCAGGCAGGCAGGCTTTGGCCCTGCGGCTTTGGAGGCAGTGCTGAGCTGACTCCGAGTGCAGGTGGCCCACGGCTCTTTCGTGAACCATGGGCCATCCTGTCCTGTTGTTTATAACTGCTGATCAGTGTGTCCCTCTAAAAAATATTTACTCATTTTTACTTGTGATTTTTCCATCCAGTGGTTTATTCCCGAGATGCCCACAGCAGCTGAAGCCAGGATCTGGGAGCTCCATCCAGGTCTCCCTTGGGGTGTCAGGAAGCCAGGTGCTTTGGCCGTCTGCTGCCTCCCAGACACGTAAGCAGAGCCCAGTCCCCTGCGCTCAGGTGTGGGGTGTGGACATCTCACACCAGTGGCTTAGCCCATGGTGCCACATGCACACCTTCCCTTTCATTAATGTGTCCAGGAAGACATGACGAAGTTTCGGGGCATGAAAGTGCCCCGCTCACACTCTAGACCGGTCAGCGAGTTGCTGCCCACCCGTCGGTCCTCTTCCTGTGCCGTGTGTACCCTGCGGTTTCGCTAAGTGAAGGCTGTCCTCCCGGGGAACCTGCGGCACCTGCTGATCCCCACCCACTGGTGGGTGTGCAGGGCCTCCTGCCACCACAGCAGAGGCTCCCCGCGGGACTGGTGCCTGGGCGTTAAGTCCCTCAGTGCAGGATTCCTCTGCAGCCAGGGGGACGCCCAGCCTGGGCCAGGGGCCTGCCGGTCACTTTGTCCCCTGCACCATTGTGAAGGGCAGAGTCAGGGAAGGAGAGACAGATCTTCCATCTGCTGGTTCACTCTCCAGGTGGCTGCAATGGCTGGGGCTGGACAGGGCTGAAGTGAGGAGCCAGGAGCTTCTACCGGCTCTCCCGTGTGGGTGCAGGGTCCTCTTCCAGCGCTTGGGTCCTCTTCCACTGCTTTCCCAGGCACACCAGCAGGGAGCTGGGTTGAAAGTGGAGCAGCCAGGTCTCAAACTGCTGCCCTTATGGGATGCTTTCCATCAAAAAGTGTCGGGGGATGGGAGGGAGAAAAGGGGGCTTATGTGTGTGTGGCAGAGGCCTACGGAGCTGACGTCTAGGTCCAGCATCCCGATAACCTTCCAGCTGCAGCCCAGTATCTGAGCCTCTAACGCCCTGCCCGGATCCTGATGACCTTCCTGGGGCTCCTGCCCCTTCTACCCGATAACCCTCCTTCCTCTAAGGCGGGATGACGCCAGCCAGGCTTCCCCCATCTGATAACTTCAGGGGGAAAACTCAGAAAGGAATTTTTCGTATTTACATCCAACAAATCCTTTGTTCAGGAGGAGAGGGGGAGGGAAGGCAAGACCCATCCCCTTAAAAGCCCCAGCCTAAATGTGCACTCTGCACTCTCGGGTCCTGTCTGGACAGGTGCCTGTCCGTTCCTACGGTGTCCCTACCCTAACCTTGCCATGTTGCTTTCCCTGCTCTCTGTCTCACTGCTGAATTCTTTCTTGTGCAAAGACAAGAACCCTTTGCTACTCCGGTAACACCTGCACACGTCCACAGATGCCCGCCGCTCCGTGAGGACCCACCACCTCGCCCTGGGCACCCAGTGGCCAGCAGCATGTTGGCTTCCGGGGGGCAAAGGACAGTCTCTTGATGGGGCGGGGCTTTGGAAGCATTTTTCACAGATGTATTTGAAAGAGGGGGAGAGAAAGAGACAGATGTTTTTCCCCTGCTGGTTCGCTGCCCAAATGCCCCCCAACAGCAGGTCTGGGGCAGGCTGCAGCCAGGAGCCAGGAACTGCATCTGGGGCCCCTAGAGGGTGGCAGGGGCCCAAGCACTTGGGCCATCCTCTGCTGCCTTGGCAGGCGTGTTAGCTGGGCGCAGGATGGGAAGTGGAGCAGCCGGGGCTTGTACCTGTGGCACCCCAGTGCCGGCCCTCAGTGGCTGGTTCACGTTCGCTTCACGATTTGTTCTCAGGAAATACTTGCTGAGCAGCCCGAGCCGGTGCTGGGGACATGGTGCCGAGCCACGCGGCACGCTGGGCACTATCTGGGACGATCAGCGTTTCAGATGCAGAAAAGAGGTCAGAGCCCTGGGACGGCGTTGAGCTGGGGCAGCCGAGTGCCTGTGCGCCCGGGGCCTTCCCAGTGGGCACTGCGGCTCATCACAAGGCAACAGGGCGAATCCTCTGGGGGAGGTGCCGGGAGCCCCGCCCAGGTCTGGGGCTGAATGTGCAGGCTCAGGAGCCCCGTGATGCCGAGGGACAGGCGAGGCGGCGCCAGCAGCACACACAGGCCCAGGTGGCCCTGGCTGTGGCTGTGCAGAGCGGGGGAGGGGAGGACAGGACCTTCAGGGCGGGCTGTGTGTGGTGGCTTGTCTTTCCCCTGCCTGTGGCTGGCTGTGGCCACCAGGGCCCCGTCCACAAGCTGTCCTCGCTGATGGCGGCACCCCGGAGCCTCTCGTGCAGCGGGAGCCCGTGGTCAGCCGCGACGTGCCTGTGTGGTTTTACTTTGCAACAGGTGCCTGGGTATAGGGGGTGGGGTGGGGACAGGAGGGGGCGGGTCCCAGCATGGAGGGGCTTTGGGGGCCGCACACTGCTGGTCCCCTCGCTGCTGCTGCTGCCTTCCCTCCTCCTCCCCAGCTGCTCTGCACCTGTGTGTTCTGGAATGCGGCGTGGGGCCCGGTGGGGCCCGCCCCCTGCCCCACTAGCAGGGCCTTCCTAGCCATACACTCTGCCTCGGTACCTCACACTCCCGGTCGTTGCCACTGCCATGCTCAGGCCTTTGGGCCCCACTGACCAGTGGTCTCTGCCCCCGACTGCGGTGCCGGCTTTGGCGCCTCCACTCCGAAGTGCTTCCTGCCCTACACTCCTTCCACTGTACCGAGCCGCCCCTCCCCACCAGAGGCCTCTGCCAGGACCCAGTGTCATTCCAAAGATGAGATTTAAAATGCACATTGCAGGCAGCCACGCAGAGTGGTGTCTTTCTGGGGTCCAGCGTGGGGCCTGTCCCCTAGGTCTGCTCAGAGCGTTCGCATAGCTGAATGCAGGGCGTGGGGTGGGCTGGGTGCCTCCGAGGGCTCCCATGGGAGTAGCTGGCCTGATGCCCATGGTGTCACAAGCTGGTGTCAGGCCACAGCTGTGAGGGTTTCCGTGGTACCTTCCACAGGGCAGCAGAGCCAGGGCCGTGCTAATGCAGGGAGAGGAAGCAGCAGGGAGCCGCCGGATGCTGGCCTGGAAGCAGCCATTTCCCCAGGGCCCTGGGGTCAGAGGCGGAGGCAGGCAGGCGGCACCCCCTCGTGCCCCCCAAGAGGTTCAAAGAGAAAGCGAGCGGAGGCCGGGAGGCAGGAGCTAGCTAAGAACGCCCTTCCGGAAGCATGGCACCCATCTTCGTGCTCCAGGGATGGAGAAGCCAGAGGAGCGCGGGCACCTTCCTGCTTCGCCGAGAAACCGCACGCGCCACGGCACAAAGCACAAACACTGAGCTTTAGCTAAGGGAGGGGAGACGGAGCCAGTGACGTGACACACACACCCGGGTAGGTGCATGACAGTACCGTACTCACCTCGCCAGTCCTAAGCCATAGTGCCACACGTGTCACCTCACACTGTGGCACGAGCTCCAAGTCAAGTCTGCCTGTGGAGTGAAAGAAGGCGGTCCCACAAGACAGACACGCACGGTCCCACCTGTACGAGGTACCCAGAGGGGCGGGCCACCTGCTTGGGACACCCGCTTGCAGGGAAGAGTTTCAGTCCCCGCTGCTCCACTTCCAATCCAGCTTCCTGCGAATGCACACCTCGGGAGGTTGCAGCTGGGGATGGTTCGAGTACTCGGGCCCCTGGCGCCCACTTGGAGACCCGGATGGAAGTCCTGGCTCCTGGCTTCAGCCTGGCCCAGCCCTGGCTGCTACAAACGTTTGGGAGGTGAACTGTTGGTGGAAGATCTCTGTCTCTGTCTCTCTCTGACACTCAGCCTTGCAAGTAGATGAAAAGTAAAGAAACAGTTTTTAGAAAGTGGTGCCATTGTAGAGTGGTTGCCTGTCCCCAGGGGCCAGGGGTGGGGCCGGGGCAGCTGGGTGAACGCCCCAGGGCCTCGCTGGAGGGGACTCCACTGGCTTCCTCCTCTCCCTGTTTTGGGTTCCCCTCCCCCACCCGTGTGTCCCCCACCCTGCTGAGAAAAACCGCTTGGCCTTGGGAGCGTGCCTGTTTCCAGGAGAGCCCGGTCCCAGCCTGCGCTTGTGCACACATCGTGTTTTGTGGGTTTTTAAAGATCGAGTCACTCATTCACTTGAAAGGCAGAGTGACAGAGAGGAAGAGACAGAGGGAGCTCTTCCATCCACCGGTTCACTCCCTAAATGCCCACAGCAGCCCGGGGCTGGGCCAGGCCAAAGCCAGGAAGAGCCAGGAGCTCCATCCGGGTCTCCCCAGTGGGTGGCGGGGCCCTACTAAGCGCTTGGGCCGTCCTCGCTGCTCTCGCAGGTGGCGCGGCTGCAGGGAGCTGGTTGGGAAGAAAAGGAAGCAAACCTTGAGCCATTGCTCTGATGTGGGATGTGGGTGTCCCAGGCCAAGGCTGCACCTGCTGCGCCACGCCCCCGCCCCCGCCCGCCTTTCCGAGGAGATAAACCGCAAGCTCCTGGACGCTCAGACTCTCAGGGCGCCAGGGCTAAAGTTCTGGCCCGGTGCCCTTTGCTGTCCTACCTTATTTGTTTAGGACACTGATTCCCCAGAACCGCATTGCTGGCAGCCACAGGGGCCCTCGCGGAGCGCAGCAGGGGTCCCCACAAGCTGGTTCCCCTCCTCCCTCCACCCCTCCCTTCCTGGGACAGGGAGGGGACCATCCCTTGGTGGCCCCTGTCTGCTTGTTGCACACTTGCTGTAGGGGCAGCTGCCCTCCCCCCCAGGAGCTTGGGTTTCAGGACAAACTGCTTGCTGGCTCTGAGGCCCCATCAGCTCCTTCAGGGTCTCAGAGCCCCTCCCCCACGCAGACGCTCGTTGGTCCAGCCCAGGGAAGCCGGAACCCAGCTGCCCATTGTTCAAATGGACACACTGAGGCCCGAGAGTGCCAGGAAGCCCAGGACTCTGCCGGCGCTGCCTCCTGGAGTTAGGCCAGCCCCGGCCCCAGCCGGAGAGGGGCGCAGGACGTGGGCCCCAGCTGGGAGGGATGGGGAGGGGCAGGGGTGTCGCTGTGAGGCTTGCTCCCCAGAGTCCTGGTCCCCGGCCCAGGGAGGCACCCCGAGGGCAGGTATGGGAGGCTTGTGGCACACAGAGGAGAGGCCCTGACTGCTGTGGGCATCCCCCACATCGGGGACTTCCGGGCCCCATGTCCCTGGCCAGGGAAGGACCCAGGGGGCTTGCTGGGGTGAGCGGTTAGGACCCTACCTGTCAGCATGCTTGGTCCCGAGGCCGGCTTCCTGCTAACCTGCACCTTCAGGGCTCAAGCACGGGGCTGCCGCCCAGTGGGTGGAGCTCCTGGCTCCCAGCTCCTGCCTCTGGTGCGGCCTGGCGCAGCCCTGGCTGTGTGGGCACTTGGGGAGTGAACCAGTGGACGGAAGACCTCTCTCTCTCCCTCTCTCTCTCCCTCTCTCTCTCCCTTTCTCTGAGGATCCCAGTTAAATTACTGAGTCACTTGGAGCCCTGGCCACACTTGCTTGCGCTCACTAGCCTCTCAGGCCTGTTATCCTGTCTGAGCAATGGGAGGTGGGACTTTTGCCACTCCCTTCAGAGCTGGTGGACCCGGGGGGGTACAGGGATGTGTTGCCGACCCTCCCAGCCCCCCCCCCCCCTGTGCTCAGGCTGTGGGTGCTGCGGCTGGGGCTGGTGGTTCCTGAGGGCCGTGGGGCCTGTGACTGTGTGTGCCCGCGCGTGCGCACGGTCTCCGCGTACAGGTTCACACCTCCCTCAGTGGAGAATCCTGTCTGCAGCAGCGGCAGGAAGTGCCCCGCCCCCGGGAGCCAGACCAGAGCCGCCCTCCTGGCTCCCCCAACCGGACCTCATGGAGGCCGAGCTCGGCCGCTCCCTCCAGCCCCCAAGTGAGCCACGCGGGGCGGGAGGTGTTTGCAGAAGGAACCGAACTCAGTCCCCGCGGGGCTCCGAGGACAGGGCCTCTGGGGTCTCCCCAGCCAGCGTGGGCCCGGGGGGCGGGGCGGAGCTGCCCCTCCCCCAGGCTCTGACCCCCGGCGTCGGGCGTCCATCTGCGCCTTTCCGGGTCCTGGAGATCCGCCTGGCTTCCGGCTGGACGATAATGGGGCAGGGGCGGGGTGGCCACTGGGACCCCGCTGGGGGCCTGGCCTCCCTTTGTGGCCTCCATCTGCTTGTGTCAATCTCGAGACTCCCGCCCCCAGGGACCACCAATCACAGCGCGGGCCTCGCTGTTTCGTCATCAGCAGCCAATCAGGGCCTCCGGCCGCCCTCGTTGGAGCTCTGACCTCTATGTCCCAGGTAGGGGACACCTGGGTACCCTGGCCCAGCCCTCCAGGCTGCACCTTGCGGGGGCTTCGCCTCAGTTTCCCACACAAAAGGGCCCCGCCCAGGGCCCGGCAGCCCGGTGGGCTCAGCGTCCCCGCCCCCGCCGCCTGCAGCCTCTGGGGAGTCCAGAGCTCCCTCTGGGCTGAGCCCAGCCCCAGGGCTTCTCTGCAGCCTGAGCAGCCCCTGACCAGCCTGGTGCTTGTGTGTGCATGTGACAGAGCGGCGGGGGACTTCAGTAACACCCCCAAGTATGGGAAGGGGCGGCCCCTCCTCCAGGCTCCCAGTCCAGGAGCCCCTGCCCAGCGAGGGCGGATGGTGCAGGACATGCCCCCAGCCACACCCTGCGTGGCTGTGCCATGGGGGCTCTGGGCGGGCGCTGTCCTGGTTGCAGTTGAAAGACCACCCACCAGAGGTGCCAGGGATCTCCCCCCCACAGGGGCACCCCCATTGCTCAGCCTCCCCCCCACACACAGACACTCGTGGGCTGCAGACTCCGCAGCGTTTTATTTTGCTCTTTCCAGTTTGATGCTAACTATCATGGGCATTTGGAGTTATACAAATGACACTTACAAAAAATAAAAGACCAAGACACCCAGAGGGAGATGGAGGGCGTGGGGGAGGGGGCTGGGAGCCTGGGGTCCCTGCACCCGGGCCCAGGACTCCCGGCTGAGGGCGCCCCTGGCTTCACCCAACCCAGGAGACCCCCGGGGTCCAGTCAGACTCGTGGAGCACCGATCCCAGCAGGGCTGGGGCTGGGCGGGAGGGCGGGAGACAGAGGGGACAGCGTGGAGGCAGAGGCAGCCGCCCGGGACCCCTCTCTGGCCACTCACGGCTACAGCTGGCTTTGCCCAGGGTGCCTCCAACAATCACAGAGCATTAAAAAGAAAAAAAAAAAAATACTGATTTGGTCGATTTCTGCTTCCAGTCAGGCCAGGGTAAGAGGACAGAGACAGGAGCAGGGGTCCCCCATGCCATCCCCGGCACCCCAGGGAGCCAGGCTGAGCCTCTGCAGGCGGAGGGGGGCGGACACAGGCCTCGCCCTGCTCCTAAGGGCTCCCCCTCCAGCTGCACGGCTGGGTGGGGTGGGGCAGGGCGGGGGCGAGGCAGAGGCAGAGGGGGCGCCCGGGTGGGCAGAGCCCCCCATTCCAGTTTTCCACCCCGCTTTCCTGGGCCACCTCCACAGGTAAGGCTCAGAGTCGTCTGAGGTCAGAGGAAAGAGGTGCCAGCCCCGCCCGCGGCAGAGAAGGGGGCGCAGGGACTGAGACCCTTCCGAGAACAGGCCACGGGCCAGAGGGATTGCGGGGCGGGGTCCACGGCGGGCGGGGGGGAGGGGGCACCGTTTTCTCTGGGGGTTCCAGTTCGAAGGCAAGGGGCTCCTCAACCTGGGGCAGGGGCGGGGCGGGGCGGGGCGGGGGCGGGGCCCTAGTACTCCCAGAGCGAGGCGGGGTCCACGGAGTCGGCGCAGGCCTTGAGGACCCCCGCGTGGTCCCCCTTCAGGTAGCGGCCGCCCACCTTGATGGCCACCTTGTTGTAGTCGCAAAACTCAAAGAAGAAATCCACGGGCGTGTCGCTGCTGCTGGTCACCGAGGAGTCGCTGCCCACCGTCCAGTACTTGCCCGTGGAATCTGGGGAGGGGAGACCCCGTCAGGCCCGGCCTCCTCCCCTCCGCCAGCCCCCATTCGGGTCCCTAACCAAGCTGTGCCCTTTCCCTGCCGGGCACCTGCACCCCTGTTTGGGGGGGCGCGGTAAGGACCCCCTCTCAGCAGAGGAGAGGAAGGGGCTGCTGGGGGGGGGGGGCACCTGCCTTTGATGTTGTAGGCACCGTCGTTGAACTCGAGCTGGAAGACGTCGTAGTTGGAGCGGTTGGCGTCCAGGGTGCCCGTGACCTTGCGGCAGCCAATGAAGCCGTGCTCGCCGCGGAACACGATGATGGGCCGGTTGATCAGCTTCATAAGGAACAGCTCCGCGTCCCCTGTGCCGGGAGCGGGCAGCAGGGTGAGCCCGGGCAGGGTGGACGCGGGGCCAGCACGCATGCGCCGCGCAGCGCCCCCGCCCCCGCCCAGGCGGTCAGCCCCGGTTCAGGGCGGCTACCTGCGGTCTCCACCGAGGCGGCCAGCTGCCCGTTCTTCTTGGCCGTCACGAACTTGCCGTTGGACGCCCGCAGCGTGATGCGACGGTCCCGCCACTCGATGTCAAAGAAGCAGCTGGCATTCCTGGGGGGGTGGAGGGACAGCAGGAGAGGGCTGGGGGGCGTCCCCGGGTGGGGGCGGGGCGGGGCGCTGGGCGGGGGCACTCACTTGGTGGACGCGGTGGACTGCACGCCCCCGGTGGCCGTCAGCGTCCAGTACTTGCCCGTGTGGGTGCGGAAGGCGCACTTTTTGGTGTCCCTGTCGATCTCCAGTTGGAAGGTCTCCTGGTCCGTCTCTTCGTCCTGATTGGCCGACAGGTCCATACCTGCGGACAGTCGGGCCTGTGTCCCCATTCGCGATGGCCGGCAGAAACCGGGGCGCGCCCGCGCCCACCTCACTCTCCCTGCCCTGAAACCGGCCGCCCCCGTGCCGGGCGGGGGACAGGAAGAGCGGCAGTGTGGCGCGTGGAGACGCGGCAGGATGGCACGGATTTGCCCGAAATACCACCAAACGCGCCGACAGGCGCGGGCGGATGGGCTCATCTCCTCCCCGCCTCTGTGATGCCCAAAGTGCTCCCAACACTCAGCAGCACCAAGAGGAGGCACCCCCCCACCCCCAGGGCGGGGTGCGCCCTCCCAGCCCGACCGCTGTGACCCCGCGGGCAGTGCTGTGACCCTGGGCCTTCGCCATGTCCCTGCGTGATCCCAGGCCACCCCTGCACGCCGGCGGGGGCCGGGCGGGAGCGTCCCGCCCCCGCAGGAGCTATTCCGGGCCCCACATCCGAGCCGCCTCCGCTCCGCTCGCACCTGGAGCCGGGCCTTTGGTCCCAACAGAACTGACTCCCATCCCCCAGACGCCCTGAGCAGGGCGAGCCCCCATGTGCCCAGTCCCCCAGCCCACCCCAGCGGCGGGTGGCAGGTGGCAGGAGGCTGGCGGGGGTGGAGCCTGCACCCAAAAAGACCCAGCCTCAGTTCTCCAGCCCCCCCATCCTGACGCCATCACCCCCGCTCCATAAAGAGGGCTGGGAAGGGGCCCCGGTGGGCGCAGAGCAGAGGAGAGGGCAGACCCCCGTCTTCCCGAGCGCGGATCTGCACACGGGGTCACCCAGGGCCCTGCTGCGACCCCCAAGGTCCTCACCTCTGCGTTGCAGGGGAGGTACCCTCAGACCACTCAGGCCACTCCCCAGGGGCACAGAGCAGGGACGGCCACGCCCACCCAGCCACCCCTCGCTGCTGAGTCGGCAGAGCAGCCACACCCTGCTGGGTGCCCGCGAGGCACCACCCACCCAAGGCTTGGCCAGAGGGGAGGAAGAGCCCCTGGGGGCCCCGGGACAGCAGGGCAGGCAGAGGGGGCTCCGAGCGGCAGGAGGGGCAAGGGGCAGGGGAGAGGGGAGATGCCAGGGGCCTGGAAGCCGCATGGCAGCACAGCCCGGTCTAGGGGCAGCAGGCCGAGGACACAGGCGCCGAGCCCAGGCAGGGGCTCTCTGGGGGCGGGGCCGGCCCAGCCGCTGGCTGCTCCCACCTCCCCCCACCCCCCGCTGCTCATGCAGACCGGAGAGGCAGCCGTGAGGGATCACGGGATAGGGCTCCCGCCACCCACGTGGGAGACCTGGCTTGAGTTCCAAGTGAGGCCCAGTCCTGGACAGTGTGGGCCTTGGGGGGCTCTGCCTGCTCACCTGGCAGCCATGGGGGAGGGACCCAGCACCCCCGTCCCCATAGGCTGCTGGGACCTCATTCAGCACCTGCCCAGCGGGTTTGGTGGAAAGGCCTAGACCAGCGTCCCTCTCACGTCCAGCCTCGGCTTCCCTGCCTGTCCAGAGGGTCCCCGCCCCCATCAGACAAGCCGAGGCCCCCCTTGGACCGGGAGTCTCCGCTGGAGCCGCATCTCCCTGGAAACAGTTTTCTCTGGGATTTTTCTGTTCCTCCCCAGCAACAACCTGAGCGGGCGCTGCGGCCAGGAATCCCTGCCCCCCACCCCGCACCGGCCCCAGGGGGGCATCCCTGTCCCCAGCTTCCGCTCAGAGGCCCCTCCCCCACCTGTCCTGCCTCCCAGCCCCCACGCTGGGCTCTTAACAGGTCCCAAATCCCCCAGCCCCCTAGTGGCACTGGGGGGGGGGGGCTGGCCCTCCTGTCCCCCTCCCCCGCCCTCTCCCCTTCCTCCCTGTACCAGCAGGGCCCCGCCTGGAGGAAAGAACTCTTGTTCTGCAAAGCCCCATGTGAGCCGCTCACCAGCCCACCAGCCCCTGGAGTGGCCAGGGCAGGGCTCCCCCAGAGCCAGGCTCCCATCCAGGCAAGGTACCCCAGAGCCAGGAGGCTGGAGGCAGAGGGCCTGGAGGGGGCAGCAGGGGAGGGGTGGCTCCACAGACCCCACTCCACTCCTGGGGAAGATGTGGGCGGGACGAGGCAGTGCTCCCCGCCCAGCCCGGCCCCTCATGGACCAGGGCCGGGGACACGGAGGCCAGCAAGCAGGCTGCGGGAGCACCCCGGCCCCCCCCCACTCACCACAGCAGGCCTGCAAGGCTGACTCACCCCCCCCCGCCCCCGCCACAGGCTGGGCTCCAGACCCCCTCCCTCCGGGCTGCAGCTTCCAGATGTGTGTGAGCAGACCCCGCCCCTTGCCACGCAGCCCTGTCCAACATGGCCCCGGCGGACACACCCCCTCCCCTCCCTGCTTCAGGCTCAGGAAGGCCCACGACCCACCCCAGGTAGCCCTGGGGAGGGGGACGGCCACCACAGGACCCAGGACCTGAGGCTAGCGGGGCCCTCACCTCCGCCCCGAAGCCCCCCTTCCCGCCTCCACCTCTGGAAACTCAGATGAGCCACACCACCGTGTACCTCCCAACTTCCTGCCCTCCTGCCCCATCAGCCTGAGTCACCACCAGGTCGGCAGAGAGGGGGCACCTGCCCAGGCTCGCCCCAACACCCTCAGGCTCTCTGCTCCTGCCTCTGTCTCCCCAGGGCAGATGGGGGCTGCTCCACTCCCACCTCCCAACGCCACCAGATTCCCAGCCACACTGGGCTTCATGCTGCACCCACCTGCCCCAGGGCCTTTGCACAGGCCACACTTGCTGCCTGGGACTGTTCTCCCCCCACCCGATGCATCGTCCATCCTCCAGGTCAGCTCCAGCCGGGACCGACCCCTCCATCGGACCTGTGGGCCCCCCTTTTCTGGCCGCCTCAGCCCTGCACTTATTTGCCACCCGTCTCAGCACCGAGCCTGCGGAATGGGTGGGGAATCCTGTCCCACCCGTGGGAGAGGAGAAAGGGGCTGAGAGGCAGCAGGGGTCCAGATAAGAGTCCATTCTGGAGTCACGTGTGCCCAGCTCTGCACCCTGCTTATTTGCTGTGTGACCTGGGGCCAGTGGCTTTCCCCCTCTGGGCCTTGACACAGCAAACTCAGGCACAAAACGGCCACTCCCTCTGCCCCCCCCCAGGGCTTCCTTCCCCAGGAGGGAAGGGGAGGGGAGGGGAGGAGCCCATCGGCCTGGTTCCAGAGCCAGGACCCCACCCCACCCCACCCCCCCCACCCCCCACCCCCCCCACCCCCCGCAGGCCCCTGACGCGAGGCCTCAGGCTGTGCTGTGCGCAGTCAACTGGCTCTTGGCAGAGGAGGGGAGAGCGCCCGGCAGGGAGGGGCAGAGGGAGGGGGAGGAGGGGGCTCCATCCCGTGCCCAGGCCAGTCGGAAATGGCCAGGCCTGCGGGAGGCCCCGGAGGGGCCAGATCGCATTGCAGCCAATTGTTCCCGGCGAGGGCCCTCGGGGATGGGTTCACGCGAGGGTAGGGGCTTCCCAAGGGAGCCAGGCTGGGGTCTCGGGTTCGTGCCGAGCGGAGCGGAGGAGCGCACCCGGCGGGAGGCGCGCGGCAGGGCGCCTGGCGAGCCGCCATCCGCGCCACGCCGGTCCCCGGGCGGGAGCGGGGAGAGGCCACCCCCTGGGGAGCCCCCTGACCGGGCACCGGGCCTGGGGGGGCGGCGAGGACGGGCGGGGCGCCCCCGCAAAAGCCGAGCCCCTCCCCGGCCCGCGCCCCGCCGCATCTGGTTTCCCCATCTGCAGAGACCGAGCAGGACAAAGGGGGCGCGGGAGGGCCCAGGCGAGGCGACCCGCCCCCCTGCGCACAAAGGCCGCGGCCTCCAGCGCGGGGCAGACGCGGGAGGAGGCGCCGCGCGCACCCCGCGGGGATCAAAGGGCCCGCTAACCTCCCCCACCCCGCAACCCGGGGTCCGCCCCTGGGGAGAGGCCCCGCAGCCCGGGGGGAGGGGAGGGGAGAGGCGGGGGCCCCCTCCCCAGGCGCGGGCCCGCCCATCCGCCCGCGGAGCGCGCGCGGGGCCCCGGCGCCCACTCACCCTGGCGCGTGGACACGTTGCGCTCGTTGGCCGCCTGCAGCACCACCTGCGCGCAGCTCTGCTCCAGCGCGAACAGCTCGTCCTTGCCCACCTTGGTGGCCTTGCCCGCCTTGAGCGTGCCGCTGGGCCCCGACGGCGCGAGGTAGCGGCCCTCGAAGTCGCGGAAGGCCACCCGGCCCGAGCGGAACTCCAGCGTGTAGCCGGTGGCGGGCTCGGGGCGCGCCACCAGGCGGCCGTCGTGGCGCAGGAAGCGGTGGTCGGCCGTCTGCACGCTGTAGCGCTGGTCCTGGAAGGCGAGCGTGATGAGCGAGTCGACGCCCCAGGGCACGTCGCGGTCCACGGCGATCTCGTCGGCCGGCCGCGCGCTCAGGTGCGCGTAGCGCTTGCGGGTCAGGCTGTAGATGTTGACCTGCGGGTGCATGGCGATGTGCACGCTCCACTTCTCGGCGGGCGACACGCTCTGCGCGAAGCACGACAGGCGGTCCTCGGTGCCGCCGAAGTAGCGCCGGTGCGCCTCGGACTGCAGCGACCAGCGGCCGTCGTCGTGCGCCACGATGAGGAAGCGGCAGTCGGCGCCCGGCGCCTCGCGCTCGCAGCTCACGTTGCCGTCCTTGTCGGCCGCCAGGTAGCGGCCCAGGTGGCTGCGCAGGCACACGGCCGCGCTGCCCGCCTCGTCGGGCGGCTGCTCCAGCGTCCAGATCTGCTTCTTCTTCAGGCTGCTGGCCGACGCGTTCACCTTGAACCCGAACGCCTCGGCCGTCAGGTACTTGTTGCTGCAGTTGATGAGGCCGAACTGGATCTGCACCGCCTCGGCCGTGCCGTTGGCGGCCATGGCGGCGGCGAGGCCCCGGCGGCCCGGGAGCGGCTGGCGCCCCCCGCTCCTTTGTCTTGCGCGGCGCGGCCCCGCGCACCCTCGGCGAGCGCTCCACAAAGCCGGCCCCGCGGCGCCCCCGCCGCTTTATAGGCGGGGTGACGTCAGCGCCGCCAGGCCCCGCCCCGCCCGCCGAGGCCGGGGAGGGGGCGCGGCGGCGCGGTGCAGGGGGGCGGGGGTGGACGGCGGGGCCGGGCGCCCCGCACCGGGCCCCGCGCGCCTCCCCGGGCCATCGCCGCCGCTGCTGCCGCCCCCGCCCCGCCCCGGCGACCCTCGCCCCAGCGGGGCCCCGCGCCCCGGACCGCGGACGACCCCCGCCCCAGTCCCCGCGGGCGGGAAGGCTGAGCAGCTGGGACCGGCGCGCGGATGGGCGTTGCGTGGAGGCGGGGCCCGGGCTGCCCGGAGGAGGCGGCCTTGCGGCCGAGCCCTTTAGGAGCCTGGAGACACACAGGTGAGGAGCAGCTGGCTGGGGGCTGGGGCGGGGCGTGCAGAGCCCAGCGCACCCAGTCCCGGGTGTCCCTGGGGTCTTGCAGCCCGCGGCTGTGGTCCCCTGTGCCCCCCCCCCAAAGGCCACGGCCCCAGCACCCGGCCCCACTGCCCGCACGGGCGTGGGTGATGATGGCGCCAGTCAGCCAGCAGCGTTGCCTGCCTGAGCCTGCGGGCGGTGGCTCGGGCAGGGCCCAGATCTGCGGTGCTGGGGCCAGTCGGCCGGCCCCCACCCCAGCGACCCTGGCCGCGCCCCCATCCTGCAGGACCCGCCTCTCCACCACCACCACCCCCCCTGCACGGACTTTTGTGGGGACATTCCCAGCATGCCGGGTAGGCCCCTGGAATGCCAGCCAGACCGCGGGCTGCCCACGAGCTGGCCGCGGGCAGACCCTTTCTGGGGTTTTCAGTGACCTGGGCGGGGGGGGGGGGGGGGGGACGTGCTGTCGCCTTCCCCATGCCGTTCAAAAGGGTTTGAACCCCCCCACCACCAGGCATTTGGGGAGTGAGCTTTAGAGCATGGCTTTAGAGCCCCCTCACACCGCTCAGAGCTGGGAAATCTGTCTCCTTCTGAGGGCATCCAAGGTCGTGCAGACCTAGGCTGTGTGACTTAGGAAAATCTACTCAACCCCTCTGTGCCTCAGTCTCCTCCTCGGTCCCCCATCTCAGGCCGGGAGGGGGCCGAGGCTGGGGGCTCCTGCCCTCCCGCGGCACTTACTCCTGGGGCAGAACGCCCGGGAAGGCAGCCTGGGCTCTGCCCCCCCCCCCCGCCTGCGTGGCTCCAGTGCCCACCATGGCTCTCCTCTAGGGATGGGTTCATGTGTGAGGGGGACAGAGGGGTCCCCGGCCCTGGAGGGACCACCCACGTGTACTGTGTGAGCAAGGGATCCCTGGGCCGGGGTTGTGTTGTTGCCCCTGAGTGCCAGCCGGCTGACTTCGCTGGGTGCTGCTGGCCGGGACGGGGGCCTGGGCACAGGCAGTGCCCGGGGGGATGGGCCAGGGCTGGCTGAGTGGGGCTGGAGTGGAGCCACCGGGAGGAGCCCCGGGACTTCCCCCGGGCTCCTGGGTGCCGGGGATCTCCACCGTGGCATGGAGGGGAGGGCGCTTTCCAGAGAAGTGCAACTCCAGCCTTGGGGGTTTGCCTCCTAGACGGACGCAGGGGCAGGGCAGGGCAGGGCAGGGCAGGGCAGGGGTGCGGCTCCGATGTCCAGGAGCCCGGAGACCCTGGCCCCCGCTCCGCTCACTGCCGTCTCCCTTCTGCAGACCACGAATGTGGGTGTAGTCGCACAGCGTTTTGTTCACGTTCTTTTCTTTCTTTTTTGAGAGACAGACCGAGAGATCTCGCATCCACTGGTTCACTCCCCAAATGCCCACGGCAGCCGGGGGGCTGGGCCGTGCCCGAGCCGGACGCCAGGAGCGCCGTCCGGGTCTCCCCTTAAATAGCAGGGGTCCGGCATTTTAATCCATGTCTGCAGCCTCCGGGGGGCCACCTCAGCAGGAAGCTGGGGCTGGAACCCCCACCTGGGTATGGGACAGGGGCGACTTAACCGGCAGGCCGAGCAGCCCCGCCCTCACCCGTCTGCAGCTCCGGGGGTGGACACGCCTCTCTGCCTCTGTCTCTGAGCTTCCTCCACGTGCCGTTCCTTGGCGTGAACACCTCCGAGTTCGCCGAGCCTTCGCATGCTTGGGCTGTTTGCAACAGGCTGCGTGCCGCCCACAAGCCCCTCGCTCCATCCTCTGCCCTATGCCAGCGCGGGGGTCACGTGTGCAGGCCGCCTGTCCCTGCCTGGGAGCCGTGCACACAGCGGGGCTTCTCCACCCTAGCCTTACGCCCCTGGGGCTGGCGTGGGGGTGCAGCGGCTCTCGTTGGAGTTCTGCTTTGAGTCCTGTCGGATCCAGCTCCCTGCTAACGCGCCTGGGAAATGGGCAGAAAGTGGCCCATGCTGGGGCCCCTGTACCCACGTGGGAGACCCGGATGGAGCTCCTGGCTCCTGGCTTCCGCCCGGCCCAGCGCTGGCTCTCGCAGCCATCTGGGGATGGAAGAGCTCTCTTTCCCTCTCCCCCTCTGCCTCTCAGTATAAATGAACAAATGAAAATGCAAAGCCTACACCATACCCCGCGAACGGCGAGCGTGAGCAGCAGGACGTAGCTGCTTCCTCCACAGGATGGGGCGCGGGGTGAGGGAGCCCAGGCCACAGCTGCTGCCCAGAAAGGGGAATGAACTCAGGGACAAGGCAGCCTGCAGGGCCCGGGAGCTTGGGTGGGGCCGGAAGCCGGCGTCGCAGCCCTCAGGCTGTGAAATGTGACAGCCGCCACCCACCCTCCGCTCCGGCCAGGAACTGGACACTATGTCCCCGCCCCCATGGGAGCCCGGGTGCCACCTGAGCCACCCTTCGGGAAGCGGGGCACGGCCCAGGGGGAGCGGCTGGGAGTGGCCGGGCTTGGCCGAGCCACTGGGGCCTGGCACCCAGAGCCCTGCAGCTGGCCGTGGGCGGGGCCAGGGGGCAGGGCCCTGGGTGCATCTGGAAACCTTGGCACGGGGAGCCAGTGCCACCTCCTCTCCGAAGCCTGCTCCCCTGTTGTCCAGGGGAGGTGAGCGTGGCTGGCCCGGCGTGCGGCAGGTTCCGGGGAGCTGTGGGTCACAGGCACACACACGGCCAGGGCGGTGGCCGACCTGCCCTGGAGGGCGGGGGGGGGGGGGCTATGAATGGCGTCTTTGTTCCCCTGCAGTCCCGGGCTCCAGGCTGCCCCCCCCGGGCTGCCTGGCATGGCTGGCGCCCCTCACAGAGCCCCACAACCTGGGAGGCGCCCCAGGTAGGAATCCCGCCAGGCCTGGCTCCCTGGCTGACCACAGGGCCCCGGCACCGTGGGCCAGGCCGAGGGGCCAGGAAGAGGCTGCTGCCCACTGCCCGCTCCCCGCAGGCAGCTCCGCCCACCTCTGACCTCAGGCTGCAGACAGGGGAAGCCGAGGCCCAGAGGCACCGCAGGGGAAGTGGCACAGCTGCAAGGAAAGATGTTCGGTTCTGGGGGGACCCCCGGCTTGGGGCTCTCAGCATATGTATGAGGAGACCTGTGACCCACTCCTGGCCGATTCTGGTCCAGGCAGGGAGTCCAGGAGGGCCTCCTGGAGGCGGTGGTGCCAACGCCCGGGGAATAAAATCTCCCAGAGGCTGAGCAAAGGAAAGAGGAGGCTGGTCTGTCTGAAATCCAGTCCGGAAAGGGGTTCTGCTACTAGCAGCCGCCGCGTGGAGGCCTGGACCGGGTGGCCCAGAGGCCGTGCCCAGCCAGGCGGCCGCACCTGGCCGTCCTCCCTCTCCACACGCGTGTGACCTGGTCCGGCGCCCGGGCCTGGGTGTGTTCTGTCAAGCAGGGCGGTGGCAGCCGGCGCTTGGCAAGGGCCCGGCTAATTAAGAGGACATTAGCGTCCTGGGCAGAGGCTGGCTCCTGCCACACTGGCCCTGCCAGGAGCGGGGCCGCCGGCTGCTGCCCGTCCCGCCAGGGCTCCCCCTGCCCCTGTGCCCGCGCCCGGGGCCAGCAGCCTCGTCCCCCCAGCCCGACACACCGGAGGCCCCATCTGCCTGCTGGACGTGCCTGGGAGGCCAGGGCACCGTCCCAGCACTGTTGCGGCCTCCACCCTCATCACCCCTTGCACAGCCAGGCCGAAGCCGACCGCAGGCTCCGTGGCTCCCCAGCACCCGCAGCAGAGTCAGAGCCCAGGGTGCTCCCGGCCCCAGGTGGCGCAGCCTCTGCTGCTCTCTGCTGCCTCCCGTGCAGCCTGGCCAGGGTGGCTGCCGCCTGCCAGCCACAGTGCCTTTGCACGGGCTGTGCCCGTCACCTCTGTGTTCTCCGCCGCGAGAACCACGGTGCAAGCTGCGGCCTTTATTTATTTGAAAGGCAGAGAGAGAGAGACACAGAGAGAGAGAGAGAGAGAGAGAGAGAGAGAGAGAGAGGAGAGAGAGGAGAGAGAGAGGGGAGAGAGAGGAGAGAGGAGAGACAGAGAGAGAGGGAGGTCATCCATCCCTGGTTCTCTCCCCAAATGGCCACAACAGCCGGGGCTGGGCCAGACTGAAGCCAGGAGCCTCTTCTGGGTCTCCCACATGGGCGCAGGGGCCCCCAGCACTGGGGCCATCTTCCACTGCTTTCCCAGGAGCCTTAGCAGGGAGCTGGATCGGAAGTGGGGCAGCCGGGACGAGACTGAAACCAGCACCCAAGTGGGATGGCAGCACTGCAGGTGGAGGCTCTAGAATGTTCTCTGTCCCGTACAGGGGCCGACTGCCGACACGTGTAGACACGGGCCAGGGGGAGCTGCTGACAGGTGTAGACACGGGCCAGGAGCCGACTGCCGACACGTGTAGACACGGGCCGACTGCTGACAGGTGTAGACACGGGCCAGGGGGAGCTGCCGACACGTGTAGACACGGGCCAGGGGCCGACTGCCGACACGTGTAGACACGGGCCGACTGCCGACACGTGTAGACACGGAGCACTTGAAGTGTGGCAGGTGCGGCTGGCGGGGTGTGTCTTTGTTTTAATGTGTCCGTGAGAAGTCACGTGACTGGCGGGGACCGTATGAGAGGCTGGGGGGTCCCTGGGGGTCCCTTCCGCAGCCCGGGCGGCCCGCGTGGCTGCCGGCGGTTTGGGGATGGAGGGCTGTCCCGTGAGCTGAACTGTGTCAGCACAGGACCTCCTGGCGGTGCCTTTGCCCGGTGTCCTGCTGGCCCGGCCAGTGGGCAGTGCTCTGTCCTGGCGGCGGGGAGGGGGCGTTGCATAAATCCTGCGGGATGTGTCCCTGCGGGCCACCCCGGAGCCGGCAGGCCTGGGCAGACCCCCAGAAGCCCAGGGCCCAGACGCCCCCAGGGGGACTCGCGGGCCTGGAGCTGTGGCACAGGGGTTAAACCACCCCCTGCAGTGCTGGCATCCCACATGGGCGCCGGTTCTAGTCCCAGCTGCTGCACTCCGATCCAGCTCTCTGCTGTGGCCTGGGAAAGCAGTAGAAGGTGGCCCGGGTCCAGGCTGGTCTGTGGACATTCCCTGGAGGAGGAAGTCACGTGCTCATTGGCGGGGGGGGGGGGGCAGGTATCGCAGGTCTAAAATGGCCTCCCTCCGTGACGCCTGCAGCCCTGCCCTCACTGTGTGTCCCTGCCCCAGGTCTGTCCACTCTCCTCAACCCGGGTGCCCTGGCCTGGGGCTGCTGGGTTCGGTTGCACAGGCTGTGCCCTGCACCACGGCTCTGTGAGGGTGCGAGGCAGTGGTGCCCCCTGGCCGGGGGACTGGGTCAGCCCCCGGGATTTTCACACAAAGCAGGAGGCCACCCTGCCCTGGAGATACCCTCCGTCCGTCACAAGCTTGGACACAACCACAAGAAACAAGAAGGCCAAGGAAGGGAGTTCCCAGGGTGAGTTCACTGCAGAGCGGCTGGGAGAGGAGCTGTGGACTCCCCCAGCCCTTACCCTGCCCCACTGTCAGGTCAGCTCTGCCTTCAGGCTGAGCCCCTCAGAGTGACAAGATGGCTGCCGGGGCTCCAGACATCACATCTTCCCGACGCTGTCCCTCCTGGGCTTTTGAGGAATTGGGAACCTCTTCCCAGCATCAGTTTTTGCATAGCTGCACCCAAAAGACTTTAAAGCAGGGACTTCTGCACATCACTCACAAGCAGCCCTGCATGTGTCAGAGCAAACCGAGTTCTGTTCATACAACAGGATACTGCTCAGCCGTAAAAGCCAGAAACATCCAGGGGCCAGGGTTTGGCTCAGCAGGGGCGCCAGTTTGAGTCCCAGCTGCTCCACTTCCCATCCAGCTCTCTGCTGTGGCCTGGGAAAGCAGTGGAAGATGGCCCAAGTCCTTGGGTTCCTGCACCCACGTGGGAGACCTGGAAGAAGCTCCTGGCTTCGGATCTTCGAAGCTCCGGCCATTGCGGCCATCTGGGGAGTGAACCAGTGGATGGATGACACTTCTCTCTCTATCTCTCTATCTCTCTCTCTGCCTCTCCTCTCTCTAACTCTACCTTTCAAATAAATAAACCTTAATAAAAAAGCCATGCCCCACCCTACAAGGAGGGAGGGGCCAGTCCGTGTCCACACAGCTCCGGGCAGGCGTCTCCACTGGCCCCGGAACCAGGCTGCTGTGGAAAGCAGGCGGGTGGCAGCCAGGGCAGGGGCCTCACCCCGGAGTCTCCCCGCCTCCCGCTGGCCTGGCCGGGGGAATCCCCTCCCTGTCCCCTGCACCCCGGGCTCCGCGGCCGCGAGATCTGGGGAGCCCACGACCTGGACCTGGCGAGAGCGCGGGGGTGTGGCAGTCATTTGCAAACCCTTCCGGAGGTGGGCAAAAACGCCGGCCTCCGTCCTCCGCGGCGGCCGAGGAAACAAAGCCGTTCCGCTTCCCGCCTCACCCGGCCGCGCAGCCTCACCCTGCCCCCCTCAGGCAAAGCGGGACCGGATCGACGTCGGCGGGAGCCGCCTGGGTGCGGGCGCTGGAAGCCTGGTCTGGCCTGATGCGTGCTGCGCTGGACTTGCTGTGCGCCCTCGCACAAGTCTCCTGCCCTCTCTGGACGGGGTCAGGGCAGAGTTGAGCAGCAGTGCCCCCCATGGTTGGGGTCTGCCCCCGGAGCTAGCAACGCAGCGGCCATCAGCTCTGTGGCTGCCTCCGGTCCAGCATAACCTAACCCTGAGCGTCCAGGCAGGAGCCCCCGGTGCCCCCCAGGGTGGCACTCGCGTCAAGGGTGGAAACAGAGCCCAAGGCACGAGGGTGGGTCTTCAGGAGAGGGGCAGGTGGGGGCCCAGCAGGCGCGCAAGGGACAGCCCTGGGCCTCAGTCCCGCGCGGCCCCCTGAGAGACTGCAGGGTCCGTGCCCCCCCCCCCAGAGGAGCTGGAGCCCAGGGAGAGGCGCGAGCTGGCAGGGCTCCCCACGAAGACGCTGCCTGGCTTTGCGTGGCTGGCCCGCCATACTCCAGAGCTGAGAAATGGGTGCAGAGGTCGCATCTGCGGTGGCTCCGCCCCTACTGCTCCACGGGGAATAGGGATTCTGTCTGTCACCCCCGCGGCCAGTCTCCGCAGCTCCTCCCACCCCAGCCTGGGGCCTGAGTGGCCTTCCTGGAGGCCTGGACGCTGTGGTGCCCCACGGCCAGGCTGCCCCTGGCCCAGATTTCTCGCAGACACCTGCTCTGGGAGCCCTGGGCTGTTGGCAAGCCAGGCCAGGGGCCAAGGCTTTGGGGCCTGCCCGGCACAGCTCCGGATGCCTGAGAGAAGGTGCTCACGGAGCCCGGGCAGCTCCAGGCCTGGGCGCAAAATGGGTGACCGTGGTCGCCAGCCCGTCTGTGATGAGGGACCACATCTGTCCCCTCCAGAAGAGCCTCGCTCGGCCCCCAGGGACAGCTCGCAGAGCCCTCTCCATCCACGTCCTAGGCGGACAGAGGGGCAGCAGGCCAATAGGGCTGGGGGGCCTCAAACCCAGGTTCTGGGAGCCCCGGCCTTGCCGTGCCTCTGTCCCGGGGGCTCCCCGGAGCGCCACCTGTGCCCAGGGACAGGTGTGGTCCTGGGCTTGTGGCTGCACCCCTGCCATCTTGCCTGCCCCTGCCCCCAGATGGACCTCACACCAAGATCTTTCCACACATGACAGCTGTGAAGACGCTGTTTCTGGGGCCAGCGCTGGAGCACAGCAGGTAAGGCCGCTGCCTGGAACGCAGCCGGCAGCCCATAGGGCACCGGTTCAAGTCCCGGCTGCTCCACTGCCCATCCAGCTCCCTGCTGATGCACCTGGGAAAGCAGCAGAAGATGGCCCACGTGCTTGGGACCCTGCACCCACGTGGGAGACCCGGCTATAGCAGCCACTTGGGGAGTGAGCCCACAGATGGAAGACCTCTCTGTCTCTGTAAACTCTGCCTTTCAAATAAATAAATAAATCTTAAAAAAAAAAAAAAGACGCTGTTTTCCCATGAGGCCCCATTCCGAGGTTACGTGGATTTGGGGGTGAAGGGGCCCCTGCAGCCCAGATTTGGGCTTGCTCAGCTGGATCGTCCCTACTCCCCTCTGCAGCCCCGCAGACCCGGCTGTGAACTTGACCTCCACGTCCCCTGTCCAGGGCGGACCCAGGGCAGAGCTGGGTGAACTGTGGGAGAGCGGAGAGCATGCCTGGGCAGGAGCAGCCGGGGTGACGCACACACGGCGGCGGCGGCGGCGGCGGAGAGAGGCTGCAGACTGCTGAGTTTCAAGAACAATCCAAACCAGTCTGAGCTGGCAGCGGCCGGCCGCCGGGCTCCGGGAACCTCCCGATGGGACCTCCTGCTCCACACTGGTCTGGGCGTGGGTCTGTGCCCTTGCCGGCATTTGGGGAGTGAACCAGTGGAAATCGCTCTCTGTTTGTGCCTCTCTGTCTCTCAAATATATATTTTTTTAAGATTTATTTATTTGAAAGGCAAAGTTATAGAGAGGCAGAAAGAGAGAGGTCTTCCATCCACTGGTTCACTCCCCAGACGGCTGCAGAGCTGCGCCAATCCGAAGCCAGGAGCCAGGAGCTTCTTCCTGGTCTCCCACGAAGGTGCAGGGGCCCAAGCACTTGGGCCACCTTCCACTGCTTTCCCAGGCCACCACAGAGAGCTGGATGGGAAGTGGAGCAGCCGGGACTCGAACCGACGCCCATATGGAGTGCCTGCGGCGCAGGTGGAGGATTAGCCTAGTGAGCCCCAGCGCTGGCCGCAGGCAGCAGCTTTACCCACTACGCCACAGTGCCAGCACCAAGTGGGTTGTTCTTTAAAAACTTTTTTTTAAAAGGAAAGTGGCAGAATGAAAAAGTGAAATGGAAGTTAATCGTATATTTTATTATTTAATTAGACCAATTATTGTGTCTAAAATGGGGTCATTTCGGGGCCAGCATTGTGGCCTAGAGGTTAAAGCCACTGCCCATGACGCCGGCATCCCATATGGGGACTGGTTCCGGTCCCGCTGCTCTGCCTGCTGTCCAGCCCCTGCTAATGGCCTGGGACAGCAGCGGAAGATGGCCCAAGTGGGAGGTCCAGAAGAAGCTCCTGGCTCCTGGCTTCAGCCTGGCCCAGCCCTGGCCGTCGTGGCCATTCTGGGGAGTGAACCAGCAGGAGGGAGCTCTCTGTGTAACTGCTTTTCAAATAAATGAATCTTAAAAAAAAAAAAAAAAAAAAAAGGCGGTCATTTCAGGATGCCATCAATAATCACCGGGACAGTTACTGGTGCAGGTGTTAGGCCCTTCCCCCACACACTAGGTCCTCTGACCTCGGCAGTCAGGACCCTGTCCTGGGGAAATACACCAGGACCCAAGAAAGAAAACGCTGGGCTTGATTTCTCCCCGCGGGGCCGGGTTAGGGACCAGGGGCTCCGCCGGCTGCCCGCGGCCTCCGGGCACGGTGGGGGCAGGGCCGGACCCTGGGGCCGGCGCCCTCGCCAGCCGGGCGCAAGCCGGGCTGTGATCGCTGCCCCGGCGGGGCCCCTTATCTCCAGGCTGCATCCGGCAGCCCATTGTCTGGGGAGGAAGAGACCGCCGGCCGCTGAGCAGCCGCCCCTCCCCCAGGCGACCCCGCCCCCACCGGCCCCTTCCTCCGCTCCCGAAGCCCGGGGCCCGCGCGCCCTCCCTGCCCTACGTGCTGGTCCTGGAAAACCCGCCCCGCCTGCATCACGCGCGCATGCGAGGGAGCGCGCTCCGGGGGAAAGTGCACGCGGGCGAGAGTTTCTTAGATAAAGCAAAAAACGGAGACTGCCCTTCGTCTCTTTCCCTTTGTCTCTTCCTCTTTCCCTTCCCTTCGGGAACAATCTAGTACTAAAGCCGGCAGCCCCAGGCGGGGCGGTGGGAGGAGCCAGGGTGGCTGCACAGAGGTCAGAGCCCAGAGAGTGCGGGGGGGGGGGGGGGGGTTTACAGGGGGCGGCCTGGGGGCGCGAGCCCCACCTCTGGGTGGGGAAGGTGGCCCGGTCAGGGGTCCCCAAGCCCTTGGCAGGGCGGGGAGGCATCCTTGAAGCGAGAAAGAGGCCAGAGGCAGGTGCCAGCGGTCATGGGAGACCCGGCACACCCAGGAGGGCCGGGACAATCAGCAGGTGCTTCAGGACAGTTCTGGGGCCAGCCCCGTGAGCGCTCAGGGGCGCCTCCTGGCTTGCGATACGCACAGCTGGATCTAGGACTCAATGCAGATGACCGGACTATGTGTGTTCCTAGTTCTGTCCCCCAGGAGGGCCCTGTAGCAGCGGGCACCCCAGGAGCACCTCGCGCCTACACTCCCATTTGCCACACAGGATCAGTAACACCTGACGTCCAGGCTGGGCTATTTTGCGGAGCTGGGAGATCAAAAGAGCTCAAAAACACACAGGCATCGAGGCCAGTGTTGGGGCGCAGCAGGTCGGGCTGCTGCCTGTGCTGTGCTGCTTAGCATCCTGGACGGACAACAGTTCGAGTCCCAGCTGCGCCACTTCTGATCCAGCTCCCTGTTGATACACCTGGGGTCTTGCCCTCCCTCTGTAACTCTGCCTTTCAAAAAATAAATTTAAAAATATAATAAATATATTTTTTTAAAAAGCCTACCCTAGACTTGGGGTTTTCCCAGCTAGTATACAAATGACCAAAAAGCAAATGAGCCAGGTCAAGCTAACCCACAGTGGGTGCCGGCCCCCAAGGCATCAGTGAGGACGCTGCTCCGGACAATGCAACAGCACCCCATCAAGTGCCCACGTTTGGAGTCCCAGCTCTGCTTTCCATTCCACGGTTCAAGTAGCCCGGGCCCTGACACCCCTGTGGGAGACCCGGATTGAGTTCAGGACTCCTGGGCTCTGCCTGCTCCAGCCTCGGCTGTCGTGAACATTTAGGGATGTCTGTCTCTGTGTGTCTCTGTCTTATAGAAAATGCTAAAAGGTAAAAAATAGAGTCACTGAACCAGGCGTCTCAGAAGCACCTGCCACGCGTGACTAACACCACGTCAGCTTTTTCGTGTAGGGCCAGCCGAGACTGGCGTGTTGGGAGTGCTGCCCCGGTCTCCTGGCCATCAAAAGGTCAAGTCAGAGCTGGGTGAGGGACAGCGACTCCACCTGGACCCTGAGTCTCTGAACCCGGTCTCCGGGGGTCCAGGGCAGGAGCTCAGTGGCAAACAAGGGTGGATGTCAGTTGCTCTCAGTAAGGCACAGGAGGCGGACTCACAGCGTGGGTCACCCCCACCCCCAGTGGGAGTTTCCCGGGATGAAGCCCCACCTCCACTTCCCATCCGGCTTCCTGCCAAGACACCTGGGAGGCAGCAGCTGGTGGCCCAAGTCCTTGGGTCCCTGCCAGCCAGGCTAGAGACCCACATGGATTTCCTGGCTCCCGACTTCACCCTGGCCCAGTCTGACTGCTGCAGGCGTTTGGGGGTGAATCAGTAGGGAGGAGATCTCCCTCTTACTCTGCAGATATGTAAAACTTGGAAACAGGCAGAGTGGACAGTGAGAGAGAGAGACAGAGAGAAAGGTCTTCCTTTTGCTGTTGGTTCACCCTCCAATGGCTGCTGCGGCCGGCGCACTGCGCTGATCCGAAGCCAGGAGCCAGGTGCTTCTCCTGGTCTCCCATGGGGTGCAGGGCCCAAGCACTTGGGCCATCCTCCACTGCACTCCCAGGCCACAGTAGAGAGCTGGCCTGGAAGAGGGGCAACCGGGACAGAATCCGGCGTCCTGATTGGGACTAGAACCTGGTGTGCCAGCGCAGCAAGGCGGAGGATTAACCTAGTGAGCTGCAGCACCGGCCGAGACTTTTTTATTAACACCCAGCTGGCCCAGCATGCAGGCCTGATATTTGTCCCAGGGACCTATCCCTGGCTCAGCAGATGGAGGTGGGGGATGAGGCCAGGAGCCTTCTCACCTTCCCACCCCCCATTATTGTTTTGGGGGGCTACCTCTGGCCATTGTGTGACTTGGGACAGGTCACTGAACTTTTGTGAACTGCGAGGTTCTCATCGGCAGCCTTCATACTCAAGCGAGTCCACGCACCGCACCCCAGAGTCGAGGACCGAGCAGGGGACAGGGAGGAGCCGGGCACCTGGGGCGGAGGATCCGTTCCTGGGAGGGAACGGAGCCGAGGCCTCCAGCTCAGGGTCTACACCCCTAATCCCCGAGGCGCGCCTCGGCCTCGAGGGGGCGGAGACCCCGCGCTGGCTCAGGAGGGGGCCGCCGGCCCGACCCGGCTCTTTGTGCCTCGCTAGGGGGCGTGGCCTCGGGAAGACGCCCCTATCCGAGGAGACCCAGCTCTAGAGAACCAATGGCTGGGCCGTGGGCGGGGCGTGGGCGGGCCTTGCGGAGGACAGCGCGGTGGGCAGTGGGGAGCCGGCGAGCGGTACCCCGGGGGAGCAGGGCCGGGACCTCGCCGTGTCTGTGCGCGGGGGAGGGGGCAGGACCAGGGCCCGCCTCGGCCTGCGTGCGCTGGGCCACCCGGCGCCCCCAGGTGCCGCCCCCCTCGCTTCCGGCCTGCAGAAGCAGTTGCGGACGGAGGCTGCGGGCCGCGACCCCGACGGCTTCCTGTAGGGTGTGGCTTCCGACATCCCGGGCTGGAGGCTGCTTCCCGGAGTTTCCCGCCCCCGCCGCGCCGCGGGGAGTGCTCCTTGCACCGGCAAACCTCCGCAGCTGCGCCCGGCCCCGCCCCGCCGCTCCCTGGGGCCGCCCTGTCGGCCCAGCCTCTGACACCCCAGGGACTTCCTCCACACTCCCAGCCCCGCGTTCTGCCTCCCGCCTCCTGCGGGTGCCCGGGCCCCCCCCAGCTTCAGGTGTGCGCCGCCGAGGAGCTGAACAGGCTGGCTCGGCGGATTCCCAGGTCCTAGGGGTGTCACGGGACCCCGAGCGTTCCTGTCGTGGGGCGGGGGGGGGGGGGGGCGGAACACTGCCACAGACACGGCTCTGCACCAGCTCACCTGGTGTCCTCGCACCTGCGGCAGGCATCGGGCCAGCCCTGTGGACGACGATGCTGAGGGAGTCACAGAGCCAGGGGCTGGAACCCTGTCACCTCTAGACAGTTACAGAAGCCGGTATTTTTGTTAAAGATTGGTTGGTTGATTGATTTGATCTTCCACCTGTTGGTTGACTCCCCAAAAAGCTGCAACAGCCAGAGCTGGCCCTTTCTGAAGCCAGGAGCCAGCAGCTTCTTCTGAGTCTCCCATGTGGGTTCAGGGGCCCAAGGACTTGGGCCTTCCTCCACTGCTTCCCCAGGCCACAGCAGAGAGCTGGATCGGAAGGGGAGCAGCCGGGACTCGAACCAGCGTCTACGTGGGATGCCAATGTCCCGGGGGCAGCTTGACCTGCTGCACCACAACTTTCTTATTCCAGACAAGATACTTTTTTCCCCATTTCTTTCAAGATGAAGATCCTAACGGATGATATGTTCGTTCCATCGTTAAAGCAGTGCTGGGAAGACGTCATTTTACAGCGTGGAGAGCCGGCCCAGAGGAGCCACCATTTTCAAATCCGCCCAGCGAGGGCGTGCCAAACGGGAACCAGAAAATGGGCTTCTCCACTTGCAGCGGGGGCTCTGTGCCTGGGACCATGGCAGGCATTGCCAATCAACTGCCGAATCCACCCTCCCTCTGTCTTAGGATTCCAGACCTGTTCCAAGCCTGGGGCCAGTGGGAGTTTGCCCTGCTCACCTCCCCACTGCCTCCCTCCAGGGGGGCCCCCTGAAATCCAGGGAGGAAGGGACGTCCAGACTCTAATCTGGGGACTGGGGGGTGGGGGCAGCCGTAGTTCCCTCTGCAGCCTGCCCTGAGCCCAGATGGAGACCTGGAGGCCCAGAGAGGGGCCAGGCTTCTGTGAATCAGTAAGCCGCTCAGGGCAGTGCTGAGGAGCAGGCCGGTCCAGGTGGTCATCAGAGCCGCCCAGGGGTCTGGAAGGCGGTTGAGACAGTCGGGTAGGCGTAGGGATGGGGGCAGAATGCAGTGGGTGGCTCCAGGGGGTATTTGGAGCTAAAGCCAGTCAGTGTGGGATCAACTGGAAGTCTGTCCAAGGTCTGTGGCTAAGTGGACCCAAGGGAGAAGGGACCACGCCGCCCTGCCCACGCGAGCAAAGCAGTGCATGTGTGGCCACCACTCCGGTGCAGGCTGGACTGCAGGAGACTCGCCTGTGCTCAGGAGCTGCCCCGGGCTGGTTTAATTCTCCAGGAAACTTCGGGTTGACTTTGCTGTTTGCTCCCCATTCAGGGCTGAGCCCCCGTGAGGTCACAGGTTAACCTGGGGATTTGGGTAACAGCATATAGGACCTCAGCGGGTTGTGTGGGCTCGCTCGCTCTTTGTTTTTGTTAATTGAATTTAGGAATCTTCTTCCAACTTTTTTTTTTAAAAATTTATTTATTTACTTGAGAGACAGAGTTATAAGAGAGAGGTGGAGAAAGGGAGGTCTTCCATCCGCTGGTTCACTCCCCAAATGGCTGCGACAGCTGGAGCTACACGGATCCGAAGCCAGGAGCCAGGAGCTCCATCCGGGTCTCCCACGCGGGTGCAGGGCCCACGCACTTGGGCCATCTCCTACTGCTTTCCCAAGCCACAGCAGAGAGCTGGATTGGAAGAGGAGCAGCTGGTAGGTGCCCATATGGGCTGCCGGCACTGCAGGCAGAGGCTTAACCTATTACGCCACAGCGCCGGCCCTTCTTCCAACTTTTTTTTTTTTTTTTAAGATTCTATTTATTTATTTGAAAGACAGAGTTACAAAGAGGTAGAGGGAGGGAGAGAAAGACAGACAGACAGACAGACTTTCCATCCTCTGGTTCACTCCCCAGATGGCCGATCTGAAGCCAGGAGCCAGGAGGTTCCTCCGGGTCCCCCACTAAGGAGACCGCTGCTTTCCCAGGCCATAGCCGGGAGCTGAATCGGAAGTGGGGTAGCCGGGAATTGAACCAGCGCCCAAGTGGGATGCCGGCACTGCAGCCAGCGGCTTTACCCACCATGCCACGGTGCCGGCCCTCTTCCAACCTTTTAAAAGAAATCGGCACAGCACCTCACTTTAGCGGTCTTTGTGTCAATGTCCCCATCTAAGCTCCCTCACCAGTGAGCCGGCTGAATCAAACCTTTGACCACAGAAGAGAAAAACCTCTGGACGTTGCCTGTTGTCTAATCCCACAGAAGACCTGGTTTTAGCCTTTGCTTCTGCCTCCCAGCCCTGTGCCCTCCCGCCTGGCCCCTGCCCATCCAGTCTGGGCCTGGGAAGGGGCAAGGCCTGGAACCGCCCCCCACCCCAGCACACACACCTTCAGGGCAGTCGCTGTGGCCCTGCAGCACCTGAGCTGGGCATGCCTTTAATCCTGACCCTAGGAGCTTGTGGGTGGCTCATGGCCCAGCCACCCGGACCCGGTGGGCATAGCCTTGCACTGGCACGAGGCCCCCGGGGAATCCTGGGAGCTGGGATGCTGTTCAATTGGGAGAAGACAGGCAGACCTCCTGTATGTGCCCTCAATGAGCGCTGGTCACCGGACAAGGGCCAGCTCCTTCCAAGTCCCAAAGCCACTCCTAGCCTGGCAGCGCTGGGGAGACACACGTCCCCCTACCGCGCCCCCCCCCCAAACATTGCACTTGCCCAACCCCCGATGTGCAGAGGCCGCCCGCCGGGCTGGACCATCCTGCTCAGTCCGCGGCTCCAGCGCCACCTGGCGGCCACTAGAGCCCCACCCCCCCCAGCCGTGCAGGGCGGTGGCGCGGGCGAGCTCCGGGGTTGGCGCTGGACCCGGCCTGAGCCGCCCGGCGTGGCTATCATGCTTGGCCGTCGAGGGCAACTTCTCTCGGGAAGACAAGTTTAAGCCGCCTGCTCGGCCCCGCCCGGGGCGCAGGGGCCACGGCGTGATCCTTTCTGGACGAGGCAGGTGGACGGCGCCCAGCCCGCCGCTGACCCCAGAACGCCTCACGGTCGGACTCCTGTGCCCGTTTTACGCGTGGGGAGATGGGCGCCCTTTCTCATCTTCCATCGGTTGGTTCACGTCACCTCCCAAATGGCCACCAGCGCCAAGCAGCAGCCAGCAGCCTGGGGCTCCATCCACGTCTCCCACGTGGGCAGCAGGGACCCAAGCACTGAGCCATCCCCGCAACCTCGCGCGGCGCGCGTGGCTGCAGCCGGAACCGGAAGCGGGCGCTGGGCGATGGAGTGCCAGGGGTCGCCTCCCGCTGCCCGGGGCCCAGCGCCGCCCTGGTCTGGCGCTCGGGCCGACCCCTCCCCCTGCCCAGCCGCCGAGGAATGGGCCGGGGTCTTCCGGGGCTCGCTGAAAGAGAGGCCTTTGACTTGGAGAAAGTGTGGGTCACCACCCGGCTGTGTCACCCCGGGCATCTGGACGGCGCCCACCCCACCCCGAGGCCCACGGCCAGGCTCGGGGACGCGGGGCCGCCGCATCCCTGCCCCGCACGGCGGCCTGCGGAGCCCGGGGGGAGGGGCGCGCGGGGATTCCGCTGAGTCACTTCTGAATCCCGGCCGCGGCCTCGCTGCGAACAATGAGGGTCGTGCAGTCCGCCAGCCGGCGGCCCCGCGTCCACCTGGAGGCCAGCCCCGGCCCCGGGCGTCCTGGCCCAGCCACACTCGGGGGCCCCGCACTGGCTGCATGTCCTGCCCGTCACTCCTCCCCAGGACACCTGTGCCCGGACACTGCCCCCCGCCCCCCGCCATCGCCAAGACCCCCGCTCCAGCAGGCTAGTGTTGGGGAGCGCGGGCGGCTCGGACATAGCGACCCAGGCGCTGCGAGGGGCCCACGTGCGCAGGTGCGCGCGGCCGTGGGCTCGGATGCACCCCGCGTGCAGCCCCTCAGCGACCCGGACGTCGGCCACGCAGCCATTGTCTCGCCGCGCCCACCCTTCTCCGCAGCCTCGGGTTGCGAACTACGTTTCCCAGAGTCCTTGGCGGCCCGCTTCCTGCCGGGATCGGCCAATGGGCGGCAGAGCGCGGGGGGCGTGGCCACGTCGAGCGTCTCGGGGCGCTTAGGGACCCTCGTTTTAAAGCGCCCTGCTTGCCTCCGGGCTCCTGGCCTCCGCCGGACCCAGCCCCGGCCTTGGGGGTGAACCAGCGCGCGGAAGGTCTCTCTCCCTCTTTCCACTTAGCGAGAGGGGTCCAGGCTGAAGACAGGTGCTGGGAACTCCATCCCGGTGTCCCACGTGGGTGGCAGGGGCCCAAGCCCTTGGGCCGGCGCCGCTGGCTTCCCGGGAGCAGTAGCGGGGCGCTGGATGGGAAGCAGGGACTCCATGCTCCGCTCTGCTGTGGGATGCTGGCGTCGCGGACGGCGCCTAAACCATTGCACCGCAACACCAGCCCACATACGTACATGCATCCTCCATCTTTGGCAGCTTGCTTTTGTAAATGTGTATTTTTTTTTATTTGAAAGGCAGAGAGGGGCCCGCGTTGTGGCCTAATGGACTGGACCATTGCCTGTGACGCCAGAATCCCATTTGGAGGCCCGGCTGCTCTACTTCCAATCCAGCTCTCTGCTAATGGCCTGGAAAGGCAGCTGGGGGTGCCCCAAGGGCTCGGGCCCCTGCACCCATGTGGGGGACGCGGGAGAGGCTCCATGCCCCTGGCGTCAGCCTGGCACGGCCCTGGCTACTGCCATTTGGGGAGTGGTTCAGCAGATGGAAGATCTCCCTCCCTCCCTCTCTCTCTGGCTCTGCCTTTCAAATATGTTTAAAAAAAAAAAAAAAAGTCCCTCTCAAAGGCCTGGAACTGGATCTGCGTCTCCCACATGGGTGGCAGGGACCGAGCACTTGGGCCACCCTCTGCTGCTTTCCCAGGCGCATTGGCAGGGAGCTGGGTTGGAAGCGGAGCGCAGGGACACAGATCTGGTGTTGGTGTCGCAGTGGCAGCTTTTCCCGCCACGCCGCGATGCAGGCCTCCCTCCTGTGTCGCTTTGTGTAAAGGACTGAGGGGCTGCAGGTTTGGGAATGGCTGGGAAGAGGCCCCGTGTGTGTGCACTTCAGGGTTAACCCTGGCCGGCGAGCCCTGGGCAGACTGGGGTCGGTGCCGCTGTGGGGTGGAGCCTGCTAGACTGGGCATCTCCCGGGGAGACCAGGTTCCTCTGGTGGGGGAGGGGGCTGACCACTATCTCCTCTGACATCACCCACAGCCACCCAGAGGTGAAGACTCACAGGGCCTGGTCCTAAAGGTGCAAGGAGGTGGAGGCTGAGGGCACGTGGGGCGTGCAGCTGTGCCATCGCGTGCATTTTGTGCCGTGTGTGCTGTGTGCACAACTCAGCCCCTGCCCGGCTGTGTGTCAGCTGTGGAAGGAGGAGAGCGATGCCTGCCGGGGCCGGCAGGTGGGTTATCTGCTGGGCAGGCGGCGGCCGACCCCTTAGCTCAGGACACTACTGCTGGATATCTGCCCATGGCTGCTTCTTGCCACAAAGCCTGCGGTACGGCAGTCTGTTGCTCCCCGGCCTGCAGGGAGGAGGCAGAGCAGGGTGGGGAAGGGGTGCACACAGGTGGGGTGCGCAGGTGGAATCTGGCTAGCCCTTCCTGGGGGAATGTCACAGGGCGGCAGCAAAGAGGCCCCGCTAGAGGGCACTCGAGAGGCGCCTCCGCCCTCCTATACCTCCTTCAGGCCCCTACGCGCTCTCTACAGTCCCAGCCAGCCTCTCTCTCCCTCTCTCTCTCCCTCCCTCCCTCCCTCCCTCCCTCCCTCCCTCCCTCCCTCCCTCTCTCTCTCTCTCTCTCTCTCTCTCTCTCTCTCTCTCTCTCTCCCTCTCCCTCTCCCTCTCCCTCTCCCTCTCCCTCTCCCTCTCTTCTCTCCCAACTCCGGATTCTGCCCTTCTCGGCTGGGTCACCTTGGCCACATTGCCTAACCCCCCGTATCCGGAGCCCTCCTCATAGAGTAGGGGCGCACTGCCCAGCACACAGCGGCCGCCCAACGTACCCAAAGGAGAAGCTGAGGTTCCGCTCTCACTTTCTCTTTCCTCCGCCCTCTCCTTTCCCCGCCCTGCCCCCTCCCTCCCCGCCAGTCTCCGCTGCCCCTACCACTCTGAGCCTCCTCGGAGGCTGTGCACCTGCCGGTCCAGCGTGTCCTCACCGACAGGTTGCTGAGGATCTGGCCACCTGGAATCTGACGCCAGGTGACCCGCCTGCCTGTGTCCTACTGGGTACACTGGTGCTGTGCCTCACCCAGACTGACCCTGGCCCTCGGCACGGGGACGGGACAGGACAGCACAGGATGGGGCTGGGGTTGCTGGCCCGGTTTGTCGGAAACGCAAACATTCCCGGTCAGGCCAGGTCAGGAGCTAGCCACAGGGACCTGTGGGCCAGACACCTTCCGACCCCGGCCTCCGTCTCTCTGGGGGCCTGAGGCGAAGGGGAGCCCCACACCGGACTCCAGTATTGGGCGCCTGCCACGCCCACCTGGGACTCCTGCTGAGTGTCTTGGGTGCACCACCTCAGTCTTCAAAATAAACCAGCCCCAAAGGGATTAGCGCCGCCGAGGTGCAGAAGAGTGGCGGGGGCCGGTGCAGTGGTGAGCCCTGGTGCAGCCTGTTTGCAGCAGAGAGAGGAATGTAGCCGCACCCAGCACGAGCGGGGGCTGTCCGGCTACATTTCGATATTAGGTTGCTTTCCAAAGCCATCTAGGACTGCAGAATCCGAGGAGGACCCGCGCTGCGCCCCGCCTCTCCGCCCCACCGCCCTCCCATACATTCCTCGTCTTGCCCTTGAACTTGGTGCGGACACTCCGGGTGCCCTCGTCGGCCCCCACCCCGTGCAGCTCTGGGCGGATGCTCGCGGGCTGCACCCGGGTCTCCCAGCCCGGCCCCGCCGCCCCGCGCGCGCCCCCGACCCCTTCGGGGAAGCCGGCCCGGCCTTTCGAAAGCTCCGGCCACACCTCGCCCGGCTCGGCCTCGCAGCGAACGGGAAGTCGGCGGAGGAAGTGGCGGTGCGGCGCGGCCCGCGGCCCGCATGACTAAGTTCGGCTGCGCGGCTCGCGCGTTTGCCTTTTATGGCGGCCTCGTGGGCCGGCGCCGCTCCGAACCGCGCGGACAGGGACACTGAGGCCGAGAGGGAGGCGGGGGCCGGGCGGGGCCCGGTGCACGCAGGGCCCTGCTCCCCGGCCCGCGCCGGTACCGATGACTCACACGCTCCGGCGGGGTGCGGAGGGAGGGGCGGGGCCGCACGTATTGAGCACCCAGTGTTTGCCAGCCGCACCCAAAAGCAGTCTGGGCTGCGGGGCGTTGCGGGGCGGGCCCGGCAGAAAGCAGCTCCGCCCCCACCCCGCCTCTCCTCCCGCGCCTAGCGGAGGAAAAATCTCATCCCCTCCCCCGCTTAACACTGGGGGAAACTGAGGCAGCGCGCCAGCATCACGAGGGCCCCTGGTTACGTGCTGGGGGGCCTGAGCCCAGACTGAGTGGGAGGGGTCCCGCCCCTGGAGGGGCCGAAGCCGACGGACGCCCCGCCACCGATGCGCACCCCGGCTGGCGGCACCGAAGCTCCGGGCTCCCGCCGCGTCCTGGCCGGTCTCCATGGGCACCGAGCGCACACGGGGGACCGGCCCAGGGCGGCGAGTGCGGTCCGTGGAGTGGTCTAGGGACCTGGGGGGGGTCGAATCCCTGGGGGGCCAGCCCGTCGCCCGCTCTCCACCCGCGCTGGTGCCCCGAGGCGGTCCCTGGGAGGCAGGGGACGGGGTGGGGGCCGTGGGCCCCACGCCCCCTCCCGGGGCGCTCCCAAACCTCGCCTTTTAAGGAGAGGAAGTTGGGCCAAGAGGGCCGGGCCGGCCCGAGGGGCGGGGTGGGGGCTGGCTGGGCCCGCGAGGAGCTCCGGCCGGACCCGGCTCGCTCTGGACACGTACGGGGGCGGCCCGGCCCGCTTATCTCCAGGCTGGGGGACTCGGGAGGCACCGAGCGCGGCCCACGTGAGCGGTGCAGGCCTGGGAGCGCCCGATAAGAACCCCGGCCCCCAGGCCTTGGCTGGGGCTGCGACCGGATCCACCCTGCCGAGCGGCCAGGCAGTGGAGGGGTCCGGGAGATGGAGGGGGCCCTACACCCCCTCCCACATCTGAGAGAGCTCCCAGCGGGAGGTCCTCCTGCTGCCCACCAGGCTGTCGTGGGAGGCACTGAGTCCAGTGTCCAGATGATGGGGCCGTGAGGCCCCCAGGCAGAAGAGCCAGGCCCAGCCCTGCTGTCCTGGAGGTCTCCTCATAAGACAGGCTGCGATTCCTCCTGGGGTCCACGAGGTCTGGCGCAGCCCTCCCAGGACCAGAGCGGTGCTGGCCTCTGCTGTCTGCCTGGGGCAGGTACCTGCCTGTGGGTCGCAGGGCCTGGAGAGAGAGGCTGCGGGAGGGACGGGGCGGGGCCGGGGGCCCACCTGAGCTGGGGCCACTCTAGGGGGAGGGCAGCCCTCAAGGGGAAGCCGAGGCCAGGAAAAGCCAGAGTCCAGCTGCTGCCCTTTGCCCTTTGTCCTCTGCCCCGGGTGTGGGCTGGGGCAGAGACAGGAAGCTCAGCTCATCAGCCGACCCCTGGACACCCTTCTCTCAGCCCCCCCCCCCCGGGCCCAGAGAGGGCAATGGCCCAGGCTGCTAGCGCTGGCCGACCCCCGCGCACACTGGTCTTGGCCTCCCACTAGCCTCAGACAGCAGGTTTTCGCTTCCATTTCTCAGAAGAGAAAACTGAGGCTCTTCCAAAGAACAGCCCTTGCTCAGGGCCCCACGGATGCCAGACGAGCCCCACTGTCACCCCCTTACCTGGCTGAGAGTTGGGGAAGCGACGCTGGCCTGGCTCCTGGCGACCCTGGAAGGGCATATGGCCCTGAGGGGACACTTGCTCCCTCTTGGTCCGTGCAGGCGTGGCCCTGCTGGCAGGCGAGGGCCCAGCACACGCCCTGGGCAAGTCCCTGACCCCGGCGCACACCCATATACGACCGCCGGCCCCATCCCCATACTGCAGACACATGTGACAGCAGCTGCCTTATCTCTCGGGGTGACCATGAGGACAGCATCGGGTGACAGAACCTGCAGACATGGGGTTACTGTAGCCACCACCGAATTCTCACCACCACTAACAGGAAGTCTCCTTGCACCTAAATCTGAAATCCCAGGTTACGGAGTTTCCAGCGTCGTCCCCTGCAACCTCAGGTTTGTCCCTGCCCCCTCTCTGGCTCTCACACCCTCCATGGCTCCCCACTGCCCTTGCTGAGCAAGGTCCCAGCGGCCCAGCCTTGTGCAATGGTCCTCTGAGAACATCCTGGCCCTGAGCCTGCCATTAGGGCACCGGCTAATCTGCAGACTGCTCAGGCACCCTCCCTGCCCCTGCCCGGCCAGGTGCCTCCACTCCTTGCTGTGTGACCGGTGGCTGGCTCTGCTTCTCTGGCCCAGGGCCGATGCTCCCGAGCCCAGCCTGGGGAAGAGGACACGGAGGTCCTGCAGTTCTAGCTCCCCGTTGCCGCTAAGATCTCTGGCAGGTCTTGGGGTACGCCTGGCGGGGAGCCCCGACCAACTGTGTCTGCCGGGTCCTGCCTCCAGCAGGGTCTGTCTGTCTCCTGCCCACGGCCTGCAGAGCCCAAGGACGCCAGCCAGGGCTTGGGGCAGGCCCATGGATCCCACGGGCGCCTGAACTCTCGGTCCTGTGTGTTCCTGTGGAAGGGGCTGCCGCCAGGCCTCCCCCACACTGCATCCTGGAAGGGATGAGGGCATCAGGGAGAGGGCTCCCTCCGTGCCGGGCCCGCCCCAGCTCCCTCACCTAGCTGGGCTCTTCCCCAGCCCCCCAAGGCGGCCCACCCAGACCCTTCCCAGAGTGCCCAGCCACAACCACTCCTGCCCCGCCCCGCCCCCCAGCCTCCTGGCAAACCCTCCCTAAACAGTCTCTGCGGTGGGCTCCAGTTCAGACTTGAGAGGCCCCTCCTCTGCTGTCCCGTGCCCGGGCGCGGCCCTTCCTCCCGGTCAGCCCCTTGTCACTCATTTGCCCAGGGGGCTCCTGGAGCCGGCCCTGTGCTGTGCTCATATCCGCGGGGCTCCGGGTGAGTCAGCCACAGCTCAGAGACTTCCTGTGACATCCAGCCTCCCTCTGCCCTCCTGCCAACATCCCCTGGAAGGTGTGAGCCCTGAGCCGGCCCGGCCTCTCCACCCTGCAGGTTCCGAGGGGGCCACTCCTGCCAGGGCTGGCCACACCCTCCAGTGACGCCTGCTCCCCTCTCTGGCTGATGCACAGCTGGGTTTTCCTCTCTCCCTCTGCAGGCAGGAACTGAGTTTCACCAAGCATGAGCCACACGCATGTGGCGAGCTGGGGACCCCGACGTGACCCCCAGGGAAGGGCCCCCGCCCGTGGAAAGTGCACCTGTAATCACACACATCTAATTATCAGCTGTACTGTATGTGATGACTCAGCACCGGTGCTGCCACAGCCCTGGCCTGCTCGAGGGATCAGGGTGGACTTTTGGAGGAGGTGACATTTATTTACAAGGGGCCCTGAGGTATAAGCAAGACGTAAAGAGGCAAAGGGCTGTGGAGGACTGGGTGTGGGCATTATAGCCACCCAGGATGGCTGGCAAGTGAAATGTCCTGGGGTGGGCGGGGGGGGGGTTGGTGCTCTAAGGACAGGAGGAGGCAGCTGCGAATGGAACACGAGGTGGGGGGCTGGCATTGGGGCCACACGCCCACACTAGCTGCCCTGTCACCTAAGTGTGCACACTGCTAGTGGGCGGCTCTGTGAACGCACACACAACAGCCGTCTCTCCCCCGGTCCTTACACTCTGGGAAAATGGAGCCCTACAGAACCAGTTCTGGTCCTAACACACATCTTCCATGAGCTCACGTTTTAAGAACATGATAAACGGGGGGCTGGTGTTGTGGTGTCTCAGGACAAGCCACTGCTCAGACACCCCCCCCCATATCTGAGTGCCTGGGGTCCAGTCTGCCTCGGCTTCCAATCTGGCTTCCTGCTAACGTGCACGCTGGGAGGCACCAAGCGACGGCTCAAATACTCGGGGCCTGGGGCTGCTGCTGTGTGCAGTGGGTTCAGTGCTGCCTCTCACATCAACATCCCATAGGAGCAGCAGTTCGAGTCCCAGCCGCTCCACTTCTGATCCAGCTAATGCGCCAGAGAAACTAGTGGGAGGTGGCCCAAGTACTTTGGCCCCTGCTACCCACGTGGGAGACCTGGATGGTGTTCCAGCCTATTTTTTTTTTTTTTAAGATTTATTTATTTGAAAGGTAAGAGTTACAGAGAAGCAGAGGCAGAGAGAGCGGTCTCCCATCTGCTGGTTCACTCCCCAATTGGCCAAAACGGCCGGAGCTGTGTCAATCCGACGAAGCCAAGAGCCAGGAGCTTCTTCTGGGTCTCTCATGCGGGTGCAGGGGCCCAAGGACTTGGGCCATCTTCTACTGCTTTCCCAGGCCACAGCAGAGAGCTGGATGGGAAGTGGAGCAGCCAGGTCTCAAACCGGCACTGCAGGTGGTGGCTTTACCCGCTACACCTCAGCGCCAGCCCTGAGTTCCAGCCTCCTGGCTTTGGCCTGGCTCAGCCTTAGCCCTGTGGCCGTTTGGGGAGTGAACTAGTGAACAGATCCCCCCGCCCCCATACCTCTGCCTTTCAAATAATAAAGTTCTTGAGACTTGGGGGGCCAATGCCTGAGACGCCAACATCCCACATGGGAACGGTTCGAGTCCCAGCCGCTCCACTTCTGATCCAGCTCTCTGCTAGTGGCCTGAGAAAGCAGAAGATGGCCCGAGTGCTTGGGCCCCTGCACCCCCATAGGAAGCCCGGATGAAACTCACGGCTCCTGGCTTTGGCCTGGCCTGGCCCGGCTATTGTAACCATTTGGGAGTGAACCAGTAGATGGAAGACCTCTCTCTGTCTCTGTGTCTCCCTCTCTCTCTCTGTAATGCTTTCAAAATAAGCAAGTAAGTCCCTGCCTCTTGGACTGGGTTCCTGGCTTCCTGGCCCTGGCCTGGTCCAGCCCCGGCTGTTGCAGGCATCTGGGGAATGAATGAACCAGCAGATGGAAGCTCTCTGTCTGTCTATCTGTCTCTCTCTCTCTCTCCCCCACCATTCTGGATAAATGAACTTTAAAGAATACCACAGGCCGTGTTCCGGAGTGGGGAGGCGTGGGGAGGCTGAGCGGCTCCCCTGCTCGCCGACACTTGGAGTGCTCAGCCTCGCCCTGCAGCCGCCCGGCGTGCGTAAAGGGCATCTCCGTGTGATGTTCATTTCTCTTCCCGAATGACTCATGCTGCTTCCCGGCGATCCGGACTTCCTCTCGTTCGAAGCGCCGGAGCCGGCCTGCTTCGCGCCCAGATGTTTGGCCACGGTTCTGTGGAAACCTACCCAGAAGAATGGGCAGTTCCGCCCCCGCTGTGTGGCAGGCACGTGGACCAATGAGGGGGACTGATTTGCCGTGGGGGTCACATTGTGTGGCAAGGCGGGCTCCCTTTAGCAAGGACAGAGCGGGGAATCCCAAACGTTTGTGGAGGGGCGGCTGCAGCGCTGGGAACACCTGCTGCCCATTGCACAGCGCTTGGGTTCGCGTTCCTGCTGGCTTCAGATTCTGACTACCTGCTTACGCCCACCCTGGGAGAGAGCAGGCAGCGGGCGATGGTGCCAGGAGCCGGGTCCCTGGGGAAATCTGGATGGCGTTCCCAGCTCCTGGCTTGTGCCTGACCCAGCCCCCGCTATGGTGGGCATTTGGGAAGTGAACTGGCCAGCAGATGGAAGATCTCTTTGTCTCTGTCTCTCTGCATTTCAAATAAAAAATTGAAAATAATAAAGACATGCTTCGTCTGGTGCAAAAAAAAAAAAAAAAAACTGAAATGCACACAGCTTTCTCAGAGTCCCTGCTTCCCCAGTTCTTGAAGACCCGTGCAGAGCGTGCTTGGTCCCAGCTAGGGCTGCACAGTGCCGGCCTTCGCGTCACCCCCCCCCGGGGGAGGGGGGCGCCTCAGCTCTCCACAGGCGGCCGGGCTCCCTGTGGGGACGCACAGATCTGGGCTGAGACAGCCGCTGTACTTCCGGGCCACACGACTGGGCCAGCCCTGACACCTGCTCCTCTCACTGGGGCAGGGCGGGCTCTGGAGAGGAGCCAGGGAGCAAGGAATCTCTTCCCCAACACTTCCCGCCTCTGCCTCTGCCAGCCACCAGCCCCGCCCGGCCTGTCCCTGTCACAGCCTTGGGCGTGGCCACTCTCTCCTCCAGGCCCCAACAACCTGGGGCAGCCATCAAGACCCAGCTGGCTCGCCCATGGCCCCTGCCCAGAGATGTGGCAGGCCTGTGCCCTGGTCACCAGCGTGCGGCCAGACTCGGGGAGGGCCAAGGGCTGAGGTTGTATGGTCAGCAGGGCCAGGGTGGCTGGGCCTGGAACACCAGGCCCTGGAGGAGCAGCTGCGTGGCGGCCCGAGCCGCTCAGGTGGCACCGAGCGCCCTCATCCCGTGTGGTGGTCGGCCCGGGAACCTGCCACTGCCTGGATTCCCGGCAGCCTCACCCACTCACCCAGCAGCACGCCGGCGGCGGGGGCTCTAGCTCTTGGACTTGCTTTGTCCCCTGGCTGGGAGCAGGGCCCCCGTGGGGGGGGGGCAGCGCCATTGCAAGGGCCCTGTGGACCCTCACGGCTCAGAGATGGGCACGTCCCCTCCCTGGGCTGGGCCCAGTCCTCCGGCCTCCACCGTCCAGGGGCCCACTCATAGCCTCAGGCACAGTCCCATGTATCCCCTGCCCCCCGTCACCCCTACCCTGTCTGAATAGTCCAGGGAGGCTCAGGGGCACACGGATCGGGGCCCAGGATCAGGCCCTGGGCATCCCTAATGGGCAGCCTGGGTATATACTCCCTAGAGACCCTGGACACCGAGCGAGTGGGCAGCAGAACCCTCACAGATAATGGGACACTCTGGCTGCTGCCTGCGGCCCCCACCAGAGGCCACAGTGCCAAGGGAAGCCCCTCCCGCTGCCCCTGCCTGCCCCATCACTGCCCATGCCCGTGGGGCCTGGGGCTGGGGCCTCCTCTGGGCTCAGCCAGGACCAGTCTCACTTAGGGCACACTCCAGCTCTGTGTCCACAGGGGCTGCAGGGTGGAGGAGGGATCCCCTCGTGTCCCCAGCAGCTGGCAAAGGGCCAGGCACGGGGCAGGCAGTGGGAAGGCCGGGCAGCAGGGCCATGCCCGTCCCCCGGGGCTGGCTCAGGTTCCTGGTGCACACAGCCGGCGGCCGAGATTTCTTGACTAGGAGAGCCTGGTTACGCGGCTCCATGGCCCCGGCAGATCGGGTTTCCCATTGGGCAGGCCGGAGGAGCTGCCTCCGGCTGCGGAGCCCCACGTGGGCCAAGGGCAGCCATGAACCTCAGTTTACCGAGCAGAAACATGGGGTGTTTGGAGACTCGCCACAGATCTGGGTCTGTGCCAGGCCCTGGCTGTCTGGGGTTCTGGTACATGCTGGTATTAGCCACGCTGTGAGGTCGCTCCCCCTCACTGGCCTCAGGCCTCTCGCCTGAGAAATGGGGCAATGCCTCCTGGCAGGTGCGGCGAGCTGGCCGTGCAACCTGCAGGCTCTGCTCCAACTGCAAAGGAGGCCCCCGGGCTTCCACCTCCCCTCTACCCGCACGGCCTGGGCCAACCGGGAAGGGTGGCCGGTGGCCCCCTGAGCCTGCTGCAGCCCCACCCACTCGGCTCCTGACTCCCCTGGGAGCCCCCTCTAACCTCCGTCCCACCCACCACGGGGCCTCTGAGAGCCTTGGGTCAGGGACAAACCCACCCGGCCAGCCAGGGGTGGGGCCCTGCCACTGCCCATCCGTGTGTGCCCAGCCGTGGGCCTGGATTTCAGAAGCCACCTCGTTGACCGCTCCTGGTCAGCCACTGGGGACGTAGGTGCCTTCTGCCCCTTTCGTAGCCTTGGGAGGGGCCCAGGGCAGGGAGTCCCAGGCTACGCCGGGGCATCCCAGGTTCCAGGCTGCGTGACCCTGCCAGGTGTTCTTGCCACCTATCCCCCACATTTGGCCTGAACTTGCAAGTGCCCCTGAGCCCACCCTACTCAAGCTAAGCTATCGCCCAGCTTCTCGGGCCCCTGTGGCCCCCTGTGGGAGTCCAGGGTCCTCAAGCTGCCGTGGCTTCTGGTTGACTGTGGCCAGGTCGCCCCAGGGTGATGAGGCTCCTGGCAGCATTGCGGGGTAGGGGTCTCCCCGGGTTGCCTCTTTCTCATCTGCGAAAAGGGGCCCGTGAGCCCTCCCAGGAGAGGGCTTGCCAAGGTGAGAACAGGGCATGGCCGCTGTGTGTGTGGAAGGGAGGCCCGGGGTGGCGCCCACTCTTTCTGAAGAACTCAGGCAAATGAGCCAGTGCGGGAATTCCCCCGGGAGGGCTGGGCAGGCTCCCCTGCTGCCCTGGGGGGCCGAAGACAAAGGGTAGTTTTCAAGGACTTTTACAAACTCTCCCAAGCAAAGCAGCATCAGTCAGTCCCCAGTTCCTCCCGGGCAGGGGAGGCCCAGGGCGGGCCCTCCCGGCAGAGGCTGGGTCTGGAGGCCAGACGGGGCAGGCAGCGGGCGCTGCTCAGAGGACTGTCACCTCCTCCAGACAGTTCCCCCTCCCCGGCTCCCCCTTTCCTTGCCTCGCTGGTCCCTCCAACTTCGTTCTCTCTCGCCGTCTTTTGTGGGGTCTGTCTCAAGGGCTGTGCCTGCTGGGTACGGCATGCTCACCCCAGGGCTCCAAGCAGTGCCCTGGAGGCCAGCAAGGATGCCTGGCTGGGCAGGGTGGGGCGCAGGATGCAGGAGCCCTGTGAGCCAGGAGCTGCTCCAGAACAAAGCCCTTGCTCCCCCCCCCCCCCCGGACCTGGCTGGGTGACCCAGCGGGGAAGCCGCTCCAGGCCCAGTAAGGGACAGAGGAGGCCACCAAGCCAGGTTTAGTGGAGCATGGAGAAGCCAGGAGGGAGGCGGTGGGACCCCGTGCACAGACCCCAGCAACCCTGAAAGCCGTGGGCTCACAGGGGCTGGGGAGCTGTGGCTGTGGGATGGGAGAGGGGCAGGGGAAGTCCAGGCATTGACTCTGGCCCAGCCCTCCATCCCCGGGGACATTCCAAGGGGCACTTTAGCCAGGGAGGGGCAGCCTCTTGTCCCACCTTGGGGCCCTGAGCCTGCAGTTCTCGAAACCCGGATTTTGGCCTTGCGCACCTCACCAGTCCTGCCTCCAATAAGAAAGCGGGTGGATGTGTGTTCTGGAATGTTCCAAACCCCCTCTCCCCATTTCACTGTTTCCTTCTCTGAGCACCTGCGGTGTGGCTATGTGGGCCTCCCACCCCCTTGGGAGCCAACTCTAGCCTCTCTCCTCCTCATGGTCCCCCTAGGAAGCAGAGTTGGGGGTCCCTCCGGGCAGGGCGACCCAGGGGTTCAGGTGCCCAAGGCGGGGCGGCGGGGCGCGAGCTGTGTGGCCGAGGCCAGGAGCCATCTCCGGCGCGTGCGGGCTGTGCAGGTTCCCTCGCCCGAGGCCTTGGTGGGTGAGGAACTACAAGCACGCAGCGTGCAGGGGAGAGGAATGTCTCAGAAAGGCAGGTGGAGTCCCATTGGCTGAGCCAGCCCCAGGGCTCCCTTGGCCCCAGCCTCTAGGGCTACGGCCCAGAAAACTCCCCACCGGGGCAAAGTTCCCAGGAGCTTTAGAACCTGCTCACTTCCTCTCTGGCCCGCCCCTCCCCCGGCTGCCGGCTCCACTTCCTCTTTCCCTGGTCCCCTGACTGCTTTCTCTCTGCAGCTCGTCCGCCCCCGACCCCAGCCTCGCTGCCCGGCCCCCTCTTGACCCGCAGTGTCCTCGGGATCCTCTCCAAGGCCGTGGACACCGGGCAGTCTCTCACTCATTCGACACAGCAGAGCCGCCTGGGGTGGTGGGGTGACTGGAGACCCTCGAAGGGCTCATAGTGTTGTTGGAGAGGCTGGGTTATGAACGCCAGCCCAGTGTCACCAGCTGAAGTGGCGGGGTAGGGGGAGGGAGAAGGCCCACGCTGCAGGCTGCAGATGCTACTGGGCTCCCCCATGGAGGGGCCTTCCGGAATGGGCTTTGAAGGGTGCATAGGAGAGCACCAGGGCCTTTGTGGATAGAAACCACAAGCCAGCAGGATGGGCCAGGAAAGTTCCAGTCTGAGGCCGGGTGGGGCTGGAGCTCCTGCCCCATGGCCAGCGACTGGTTAAGAGGCACAAAGTGGTATCACAGGTCCTGCTTGGGGATCAGGTCTGCTCCCTACCCCGTGGGGCTGCCGGGAGTCACCCCAGGGCCTCCCACCCCCGGCCCCGCAGAGAGGGTCCTCCGTCCCCACCCCCACGCTGGCCCAGTGAAGTGCAGGTTTGGCAGGTCCCGATTCAGCTGGCAGGTCGCCGAAACACAGATACAAGGCCAGGGCAGTCCCGGCCCCGGGAGGCAGGGAGTGGACGGGCTGGGAAAGTTCTCCCAGCCCCGGGCGCTGGTGGGGGAGCTCCGGCAGCTCTCTGGCGATTCCGGGGCAGCACTGGCCCACGGCTGCAAGCCCGAGGCCACTGCTCCATCCCCATGGTCACCCTTCCCACCTGGCCTCAACCTGCACAGCGCCCTGCCCCCAGCCCGGGGCCCGGAGCTGGACCAACCACGGCTTCCCGGCTGCAGGTTCTGCATCCATATATGGACGGATCTGTGGCTGTGCTCAGCACACGCACGGAGCCCCTACTGTGTGCGGTGGTGCAGGCCCTGGACGCCCACCCCTCCCGTTCCTAAGTAAAAGCCCAGCTTCCGGTCAGTGCCTCCAGGGTCCCGGATCGCTGAGTGGGGGCCGCCCTTCGGGTGCGGGCTTTCTCTCTGCCAGGGAACGCTGCTGCGCACGGGGGTCTTGCCTGATGCTCAGGCAGCAGGCCCGGGGGGAAGCCAGGGTCTTCCCCCACCTGCTGTGCCCCCCAGCTCCTTCCTGGCCCCCTGATGCTCGCTCCCAAGTCCCTAGTGGCCTTGCCATGGTCCAGGACAGTCCAGCTGTGGCTTCCGTGACAGATAACGGATGGTGGGTCCAGGCATCCGAGCCTGACAGCTGCATGGGTCGCCAGCTAACTGCCCCCCCCCGGGGGGGGGCTGGCCTTGGCTGGGTGCAAACGTGGCTGATGGCCAAGTTTCCCCGATTCAGACAACTCCCTCCCCTAGCAAAGCAAGTCTGCAAGCCGCTTCTCAGCTCCCCAGCAGCCACTGGGCCCTGGGCCTGCCCTGCACTCGGGTGTGGCTCCGGGGCCCCTAGACTGACAAAAGCCCCCACCTCCACCCCCAAACTCGCACACCACACCCGAGCCCCCAGCCCCAGTCTCTGCCCACCGCTGCTAAGGCCTGCTGGGCAGGGGCGCTGCAGTCGGCCAGGGAGTGACGTCCCGGCCACGCCATGTCCCACATGGGCGCCTCAAGCGGCCCCTGGCACGGGGTCGCGGACCCTCGCCCCCTGCGCGCTCGGTCGCCCAGAGCCATCCACCCCCAGAGGGTCCCGGGGTGGCCGCAGGCCGGGAGGGCGCGGGGCAGGCAGAGGGTCCAGGCCTGGCCACGCGGGCCGGGCGCGGGCACTGCTGAGGGGGCGGGGGGCCAGGGCGCACCCGGCCGTGGGCCCAGCACCCAAGGGCGGCCAACGCCAAAACTCTCTCCCTCCTCCTCTTCCTCAATCTCGCTCTCGCTCTCCCTTTTTTTTTTTTTTGCAAAAGGAGGGGAGAGGGGGTAAAAAAAATGCTGCACTGTGCGGCGAGGCCGGTGAGTGAGCGGCGCGGGGCCAATCAGCGCGCGCCGTTCCGAAAGTTGCCTTTTATGGCTCGAGCGGCCGCGGCGGCGCCCTATAAAACCCGGCGGCGCGGCGCGCAGCCACTGCCGAGACCGCGTCCAGCTCGCGACCCCCGCAGCTCGCCCAGCCGCTCCGCCGCTCCACACTCCCGCTCAGGTAAGGCCGCGGCCCTCCGCGCCCGCAGGCCGAGCCCCCGGGCCGCCGGGCCCCGCTCGCCCGCGGCGAAGGGCGCAGCCCCTCCGCCCGAGAGCCCCGGGCCGGGCCGGGGGCGCGGCCGTCGGGGCCAGGCCGGTCGGAGGGTCTTTGTCCGGGGCGGGCGGGTGCGGCGGGGCCGGCTGGACCGGCCGGGCCGTGTCGGGTGTCTGCGGGGTGGGGTGCGTGTGTGTGGGGGGGTGCGCACGCTGAGCCACTGCTGAGCATGCGCATTGGGGCCCGGGGCGCCGCGTCCCGGGCTGGGACGAAGGCGGGGCCGGCCGGAAGGGGTGGGGTCTCCGCGGCGCTCAGGCGCATGCGCATACTTCCTGCGCGGGGCCGCCGGCGGGTGTGGCCGGTGCGCGCACACGCGCATGCGCGCGCCTCGGCCGCTGGGCGCTGCTGGAAGCGGGGCGGGGGCGGGGCCGGCGCGCGCGGCGGAGGAGGGGGCGGGGGCCTGGCTTCCTGCCGCGCGCCGCGGGGCCGCCTCCGACCAGCGTTTGCCTTTTATGGTAATAACGCGGCCGGGCCCGGCTTCCTTTGTCCCCCATCCGGGCGTGCGCCGGCGCCCCCTGGCGGCCCGAGGCCGCGGCGCGCCGGAAGTGGGCAGGGCGGGGGCGGCCCCACCCGCGACCCCCGGGCTGACGGCGCCGCGGTGCCTCCCCACAGCTCGCCATGGATGACGATATCGCCGCGCTCGTGGTCGACAATGGCTCCGGCATGTGCAAGGCCGGCTTCGCGGGCGACGATGCCCCCCGGGCCGTCTTCCCCTCCATCGTGGGGCGTCCGCGGCACCAGGTGAGGCGGGGGTCCCCGTGGAGGGGGCCTGGGAGCGGAGCAGGGCGGGGGTCCCCGCGGAGGGGGCCTGGGGGTGGAGCCTCCCCCTCGGGAGCCGGCGGGGCGGGGGTCCTCGTGGAGGCAGAGCGGGGCGGGGTCCCCGCGGAGGGGGTCTGGTCTGGAGGTGGATCGGGCCCGGGGGTCCCGGTGTGCTGAGCCGCCGCGCCCCTCTCCCCCCAGGGCGTGATGGTGGGCATGGGCCAGAAGGACTCGTACGTGGGCGACGAGGCCCAGAGCAAGCGGGGCATCCTGACGCTCAAGTACCCCATCGAGCACGGCATCGTGACCAACTGGGACGACATGGAGAAGATCTGGCACCACACCTTCTACAACGAGCTGCGCGTGGCCCCCGAGGAGCACCCGGTGCTGCTGACCGAGGCCCCCCTGAACCCCAAGGCCAACCGCGAGAAGATGACCCAGGTCAGTGGCCGCGGCCCCGCCCGCCGCCTCGCTGGCCCCGGCCGCCGGGCGCTGTCTCACGTCCTCTCTCTTCTGCCATTCTCTAGGACTCTCTCCTCTGACCTGAGTCTCCCTTGGACCTCTGCAGGTTCTGTTTGCTTTGCTCCAGACAGTCCCTACTCTTTCTGGTGTCTTGTCTCTCCTGCTAGGTGTTCTGAAACCCCTAAAGTGCTGTGAGTGTAGGTACTAACCCAGGCTGTGTATTCAGTAGGTGCACAGTAGGTGTGAACGGAACCCCCGTCCCCAGTTCCCAGCGCACTGAGCCGTGTTCTTGCACTCTGCATGTGCCCGGTCTGGCCTGGCTGCCGTCCCCGGGACACCTGGCTGAGCCTGACCCGCCCCCACCCCTTCCCTGCAGATCATGTTTGAGACGTTCAACACGCCGGCCATGTACGTGGCCATCCAGGCCGTGCTGTCCCTGTACGCCTCTGGCCGCACCACGGGCATCGTGATGGACTCCGGTGACGGGGTCACCCACACGGTGCCCATCTACGAGGGCTACGCGCTGCCGCACGCCATCCTGCGTCTGGACCTGGCCGGCCGGGACCTGACCGACTACCTCATGAAGATCCTCACGGAGCGCGGCTACAGCTTCACCACCACGGCCGAGCGCGAGATCGTGCGCGACATCAAGGAGAAGCTGTGCTACGTGGCGCTGGACTTCGAGCAGGAGATGGCCACGGCCGCGTCCTCCTCGTCCCTGGAGAAGAGCTACGAGCTGCCCGACGGCCAGGTCATCACCATCGGCAACGAGCGCTTCCGCTGCCCCGAGGCGCTGTTCCAGCCCTCCTTCCTGGGTGAGTAGGGGTCACCGGCCCGGCCCCCCCCCAGCCCGGGTGCCCTCTGGCCGCGGCCTGGACACTCAGTCTGGTTGTGCTGCACAGGCATGGAGTCGTGCGGCATCCACGAGACCACCTTCAACTCGATCATGAAGTGCGACGTGGACATCCGCAAGGACCTGTACGCCAACACGGTGCTGTCGGGCGGCACCACCATGTACCCCGGCATCGCCGACCGCATGCAGAAGGAGATCACGGCGCTGGCGCCCAGCACCATGAAGATCAAGGTGAGCAGCTGTCCCTGCCCAGCTCCTGGAGGGCCCGGGCCCGGGCTCAGCGCAGCCTCTGACCCCTGTCCCCTTCCCCCCGCAGATCATCGCTCCCCCCGAGCGCAAGTACTCGGTGTGGATCGGCGGCTCCATCCTGGCCTCGCTGTCCACGTTCCAGCAGATGTGGATCAGCAAGCAGGAGTACGACGAGTCGGGCCCCTCCATCGTGCACCGCAAGTGCTTCTAGGCGGACTGTTCGCCGCAGTGGCGGGACACCCTAACGCGCAGAAAACGAGACGAGATTGGCATGGCTTTATTCGTTTTTTTTTTTCTTTTTTTGGTTTGTTTTTTTGTTTTGGCGCTTTTGACTCAGGATTTAAAAACTGGAACGGTGAAGGTGACAGCAGTCGTTGGAGCGAGCATCCCCAAAGTCCCCAAAGTTCTGCAATGTGGCCGAGGACTTTGATTGTACATTGTTTTTTTTTCTTTTGATAGTCATTCCAAATATCGCGAGATGCCATGTGACAGGAAGCCCCCGCCCCACTCCTGCCAAGGAGAAGGCACAGTCCTCGCCCGGGGCCACCCAGGGGAGGCGGCAGCATCGCTTTTGTGTAAATTATGTAATGCAAATTTTTTAAATCTTCGCCTTAATACTTTTTTTAATTTTCTTTTTATTTTGAATGGTCAGCCATCGTGGCCCCCCTTTTTTGTCCCCCAACTTGAGATGTATGAAGGCTTTTGGTCTCCCTGGGAGTGGGTTGAGGTGTGGAGGCAGCCAGGGCTTCCCTGTACACTGACGAGACCAGTTCAATAAAAGTGCACACCTGAACACACGAGGCCTGGCTCTGTGGCTCTGTGGGACAGCCGGGGGCTGAGGGGGGGCTTCTCGGGCTCGGGTGGGACAGCCGGGGGTGGGGCAGGGTGGGCGTCTAGGGCTGAGCGCAGCTCTGCTGGGTTGTCTGGTATCCTGCAATGGGTGGTATTGTGGGAAGGTAGGGGGTTCCTAAGCCATCCTCAGGGGCCTTCCAGACAAATCTGTGGCCCATGGCCATGCAGCAGCTGCGTCCCAGGAAGCTGGTCGGCGGTTTGGGGATGGCAACAGTGGGTTCGTGGGGGACCTGCACTAAGTGGCCTTGGTGCCCAGCTTCTGCAAACTCAGGACCCCAGCCTGGCTCCCCGAGGTGGGGGAGGGTGGGGCCCCCTCCCCTGGTGCTGTCTTAGGGGTCCAGAGGGTCCTCGTGGGCCCCTGGGGCCTGCAAGCAGTGTCCAAGCCCACCTTGGAGCACCAGGCAGGAGGTCAGCGTGAAGCTCTTGGGGTGGCCTGCGCGCAGGCCCTGCCACCATCTGGGGACAGACCCAGGTTGGCATAATGGGAGAAAGCCTTTGTGACAAGGCAGTGTAGGCGCATCTCAGGGCAACCTGGTTACAGTCCCAGCTCCTGTCCTGCCTGGGTTCCTGCCCCCACCCCCGGGACACCTGGGGTTCTGAGCTGACCTTGCCCAGGATGGAAGCTTGCTCTCCCTCCCTTCTTGGGGTCACTCTACCTTTCCAGTAATACATGGTCACACCGGCCTTGGCTGTGGCGCCTTCACACACCAGTGTGTGCCACAGTAGAGCTGTAAGGGAAAACAGGGTGTTGGAAAACAGTCATTTTGCCTTTTTTGGACAAAACACAGGTACGATGGATTATAAAACTGGGCAGACCGGCGGGTGGGCGGGGCGCAGCTGTCCTGGGACAAGGAAGCTCCGGGAGAGCCACCTGGGCCAGTGGTGTGGCCTGGCCTGCAGGTCCCAGAGCGACCTGGAACCCTCCGGTCAGGTCATCACTGCCCGTGGCGGCAGCAGGTGCGCCATCCTCGGAGCCTTTCCTTTTAAAGTCTCAGAAGCCTCCGGCCCCACCCCCTTGCCTCCAGGCTCAGGAGCCAGGCTTGTCCGGCTGAGGCCTGGCTTGGGGCAGCAAAGCCATTGTGAGCCAGAGAAGGTGACACTCCCTTTGGGCTTGCTCCCAGCACCCATTGTACAGGCTGGGAAACTGAGGCTGCTGTCCCACCCCGCCTGTGACCCTGGCACCCATAAAGCCTGGTCAGTCCTTCCCTGCACTGACAAAGCCGCCCTCTGATTCTCTCATTCACAGCCTGAGCCTCGCAGGTGCAGCTCCCCTTGCTCTGCCCTGAGACAGACGGGGGCTCCCCACTGAGGCAGCGCTGGGGCCCGGGGAACCCTGGGTCATCCCCTTCATCATGGCGCCTCTTCCTGGAGCCCAGTGTGGAGAGGACAGAGGGAGCCTGCAGGGCTGGGGGTAAGACAGCCCGGAGGAGGCAGCCTCAGTGTGGGCTTGGAGCCCATGCTGCTGCTGGCTGGGGGTGGGGTGGGGGCTGGGCACAGGGCTGGCCTGGAGACCCTGGGGGACTGAGCCTGTTCGATCACCATGCACCCTGTGCTGCTCCACGCTGTGCTAGGTGTTGGGGGTACAGCAGTGACATGGGGCCATTGTCCCGCCCTTGCTGTCCTTTAAGCTTGCCGCACCGTCTCCTATGGGAGCCACTGGCTGCCTGTGGCTGTCTCACTTATGCCAAGGTAAGGATTCGGATGCTCAGTCACCAGACCCCGTGTTGAGTGTCCAACAGCCTCTTGTACGGATGCCCGGTGGCCCACTGTGACAGATGTCATCCAGGAACACTGAGGGCATGGGAGGTCACAGGGTGGGGGAAGACAAAGAGGAATCAGCCAGAGCTGCCCCCCCCCCCGACAGCACGCAGCAGGTGCAAAGGCCCTGTGCAGAGATGAGCCACAAGGTCTGACACGCACTGAAAATAAACTAAGGGACTTCATGCTTCCAAGGGACCACAGAGCACCAGCTCACGCTCCTTGTCCTGAGGCCCAGAGCCTCCCCAGTGCTCATACGAGGGTGCGATTGTCACCCTGCATGGACGGCGTTGGCTGAGACCTCACCTTCACCCTGGGTCCCGCCTGCCCGCGGCTGTGTGTCCTACAGGCTCGCGTGGGTCTGTGCCCACCCGTCGCGGGAGCTGAGGTTTCTTCCTGTGCTCCACCTCTCCTTCCCCGGCCCTTTGTTTGTGTGGAAGACGCCCATTGTCTGGGGGAAGGGCACCGTCTTTGCTGAGTTACTAAGAAAGAGAGATTGTCCATCCACTGATCCACTCCCCAAATGGCCGCTGTTAATGGCTGGGGCTGGGCCAGGCCGAAGCCAGGAGCCCGGGAGCTCCTTCTGGGTCTCCCTTGTTGGTGCAGGGGCCCAAGCACTTGGACCATCTTTCACTGCTTTCCCAGGCGCACTAGCGGGGAGCTGGTGCCCATATGGGGCCAGTGTTGCAGGCGGTGTTTTTAGCTGTTACGGCACAACACTGGCCTTGTAAAATAAACCATTAGAATAAATATATATATTTTTAAAGTCAACGATTGGTAGAGCTTAGAGAAGTTCATGGAGCCTTCAAAACTCCTGCTGAGGGGCCAGTGCTGTGGCGTAGCAGGTAAAGCTGCTGCCTACAGTGCCGGCATCCCATATGGGCACTGGTTTGAGTCCCGGCTGCTCCACTTCAAGCCAGCTCCCTGCTGGGGCTCCTGGGAAAGCAGTGGAAGATGGCCCAAGTCCTTGGGCCCCTGTACCCATGTGGGAGACCCGGAAGAAGCTCCTGGCTCCTGGCTTCAGATCAGCGCAGCTCCGGCCATTGCAGCCATCTGGGGAGTGAACAAGCAGATGGAGGACCTGTCTGTCTCTCTGTAACTGTGCCTTTCAAATACATAAATCTTTTTGAAATGAAAACAAAAAAACATTCTGAGGAGGCTGTCTCTGAACATGGCCTGTGTGTGGCACAGGTAAGGCCACCATGGGGAGGGGGCTCTCCCCGCAGGCTCCATCAAAGCCCCCATTCACCCCTCCCAGGCTGAGGGGAGAGGGTTGGAGGGTTCTTTCCACCCTGCTGTAGCCCAGGGGCTGAATCAGAGCGCTTGCTCGGCTGCTTCTGGTAGGTTCTGGAGTTCCAATCCCAGCTTCGGTCTCTCATGGAGTTCTGTGCTCTGCAAGATGACAGTGTTGATCCCACCGTGGACAGGTGACATTCCCCTGTGACCCCACGGGCCAGGACGCTGCTTTTCACAGATCTGCTTCTGGACAGACTGTGAGGGGGTGGGGGGCGAAAGACCACCCAGACCTGACCTGGGGGCTCTGAGGAAGCGGCTCCCACCTGGGTGCTTCGGCAGCTGACTCTGCCCCCAGGGTCCGGGGTGCCCTCCTCACGTGGACCTTGGTGACAGCATCAGGCACTGCTTGGCGCCAGGACGCTGGACACCGATCGCGCGATCTCGCTTCCTCTCACGCTTCTACGGCCTACGGCCAACGTTTGTCACCGACCTGCTGCTGCCACACCCTGCTCCGGGGAAGGGGACAAGGAAGCCACAGGGGAAACCTGCCTCCTCCCAGACCCGGCAGGGGCGGCAGGGGCGGGGCCGGGCACTGGGGCCCTGCTGGGAGGTGGGCAGGAGGCCTTCGGTGGGCAGGGCTGGGCAGGGAGGGAGTAAGCTGGGGGTGGGGGAGAGTGTGGGAGACGCTTGGGCCCCCAGGAACCACACACACACACACACACACACACACCCCATACTTGGAGCTGGAATTCACACACACACACACATGGCCCCCAGGAACCTCACCCCCCCCACACGGCCCCAGGAACCTCACACCCCCCCCAGACACCCCCCCCCCCCAGACACACACATGGCCCCTGGAAACCTCACACACACACCCCAGACACACACCACCCCAGACACATACATGGTCCTCGGGAACCTCACACACACACACACACACACACACACACACACACCATACTTGGAGCTGGAATTCACCCTCCCTACACACACGGCCCCAGGAACCTCACACATACCCCCCAGACACACACACCCCCACACACACACATGGCCCCTGGGAACCTCACCCCCCCCACACACACACACCATACTTGGAGCTGGAATTCACACACACACACACATGGCCCCTGGGAACCTCACACACACACCCCAGACACACACCCCCCACACATGGTCCCCGGGAACCTCACCCCCCCACACACACACCATACTTGGAGCTGGAATTCACACACACACACACCATGCTTGCACACACACCCACACATGGTCCCCGGGAACTTCACCCCCCCCACACACGGCCCCAGGAACCTCACACACACCCCCCAGACACACCCTCACACACACATGGTCCCCGGGAACCTCACCCCCCCCACACACACACACGGCCCCAGGAACCTCACACACCCCCCCCCAGACACACCCTCACACACACATGGTCCCCGGGAACCTCACCCCCACACACACACCATACTTGCTGGAGCTGGAATTCACACACACATCCTGGACACACACACACACATACACACACACACACCATGCTTCTGCAGCTGCACTGAACCCCCTCTAGGGCGCCTCTATCTGAAGTTGAGCTTAGCCGGTGAGTAACCGCCCAGGCACTGCCCGCCCTGCCCCGCTGGGGCTCCAGAGAGGCTGGGGCTGGGCGGGGCGTGATCCAAGCTGCCCGCCTGGGGAGTGACTCCCGGGATTCCTGTGCACCTGGGACCTCAGAATGTGACCGTATCTGGAAGGAGGCTTCGCAGATGCAATCAGTGAGATGAGCTCAGGCTGGATTAGAGGGGCCCTTGAAGCCAGCGACTGTATCCTTGCAAGACGAAAAAAATTCCCAAAAAAAAAAAAAAATAGCTGGAAGGATCTGGAATGTTTTCCCCACAAATGATAAACTGTTTGAGGAGATAAATACGCTTATCTTGATGTGCATGTTACGCAATGCTGGAGAACATGGTGTGCCCTAGGAACATGTACGATCTTCTTTTAAATTGAAGAGTTATTTATTGGAAAGGCAGTTACAGCGGGAGCGGGGGTCTTCCGTCTGCTGGTTCACTCTCCCGGTGGCTGCAATGGCCAGGATCTGCCCCGGGCCGAGCCCACAGGAGCCCACACGCGTGGCAGGGGCCCCCACTTGGGCCAGCTTCCTCTGGTTCCCAGGTGCATTAGCGGACAGCTGGATCGGAAGTGGAGCAGCTGGGGCTGGAGCCAGGGCCAGAGGTGAAGCCCACTGTGCCGACAGCCCCACGATCTTTTAAAAAAAATTAAAAAACGAATTATTTGAAAGGCAGAGTGGCACACCCAGAGAGGGGGAGAGACCTCTCCCATCACAAGCTCACTCCGCAGGTGCCCCCAGCAGCCAGGAGCCAGGAGCCGCGAACTCCACCTGTGTCTCCCACGCGCGTGCGGGGGCTCGAGATCCACGCAGGGAGCCGGATCCCAAGGCCAGGGTACAGGCATGTGGGGTGCGGGGGCCCCCGGCCCAGGCTTCGCGCTACTTCGCAGCACCGAAACCAAACGCACTTCTGACTCCACGCATGATTTAAACAAGAAAAAAAAATTTTTTTAAAATTCATACACTACCCCGTTACAGGCAAATGCTGGCAGCAAGGGCGTCCAGCAAATATTCCCTCAGGGCTGAGCCACGCAGGGAGGTGGCAGATTCGGCCTCTGTGGTCAAGCACTGGCGGTCGAGCCCTGCAAGCAGGCGGAAGCCAATGGCGGCTTCCTCGGCTCCTCCGCGCCCGGCGGCGCCACACCCAACATGGCCGCCGAGCGAGGGCCCGCCCGGGCGCGGGCGGAAGTGCGTTCCGCGGGCGCCGGAAGTGGCCGAGGCCCCGCCCCCGGCCGCGGTCTCTGGTGAGCCGCGGACGCGCCGGCTTCGAGCATCCCTGGCGGGGCCGGCTTCGGTTCCCGGGGCCGCGGCTCCAGCGGACACGGCCGACAGGCCCGCAACATGGCGAGCTCCGGAGAGGTACGGGCCCGCGCCTGTCGGCTCTGCTCGCTGCCCGCCGCGCCCCCCGGCCACCCTGTGTCTCCCTTGCCTTCTGGGCCCCTGCCCGGCTGGTCCTGCCCGTCCCGAGCTCTGCTCGGCCGGGGCCTGACCGCGCCTCCCTGGCCTTTGCCCCGTCCCGCGCCCCAGGCCCTCGCGCTGCCCCTGGCGGCACAGGCTGGCCCCCGGCCCTCTGCGGCCGCCCCCAGGCCCCGGTCCCGCGCTCCTGCGCCGTGGGTCCGGGGCGCGGCCGCTCCGTGCCCGCTGCCCACCCGCGCAGTGCATCCCCGGGTGCTCCGCCCGCCTCCGCCGGCCTCCTGCTCTCTGAATTGGCGCGAGTGGAGAAAAGCCATTTCACCTGGAGGCTCGGGACTCGCGCTGCGGCCCCTTCCAGGCCGCTCCGCCCGTCGGGGGTCTCATGGAGACCCTGCCCACCTGTGTGCGCCCCTGCTTCTGTCTGTCACTCGGGGACTCAGACCGTCCCGCGTGGGTCTCAGGGGCTTGCCCGGGTTCTAGGGAGCGGGGAGGAGTCGGAGAGTGGAGGGGAAGACGGCTGGGGGCTGCTGCCGGCGCCTCTTTATCTGGAGCGAATTTGGCTCGGAAGTGGCCCCTCGCTTGTCAGGAGCAGCACGCGGGCCAGCTGCAGAGGGATGACAGAATTGGGGGGGCAGAGCCCGCCGGGGAGGGGCTCTGGGGCAGCCCGGCCGGGTCGGCGGATCCGGCTTGGTGGCGGCGCAGCGCGGTGCGGCGGGGGTGTGGGGGGCCTGTCAGCCGGGTGTTGCCCGCGTCCTGGCCCTGGAAGACATGCGGGTTGCCCCGGGGGCATCTCCTGGGGGGAGGAAAGATGGGAGCCTGGTTCTGTCCCGAGTGTGGCTCGGCACCCCCGGCCTCTGGGACGCCCAAGCTTTGCGCGTTCATTGCGGTGTAGTTCCTTCGTTGCATGATTGACACTTGAGAAACTTCTTCACGCACATACACCCCCACACACACGTATCTCCGTCTGTGGCGCAGCCTCCGAATGTCTGTTAGCCAGGAGCCTCAGTCTGGGGTCCTGGTGGGTGATGGAGACTCGGGTACTCGGGCTGCGCGTGGTCTGGGGCCTCCCGGGCTGCATATTGGCAGGGAGCTGGAGTCAAAGGCAGAGCCGGGACTCCAACCCAGAGACCCGGGCTTCCCAAGCAGGTTCTCCTTTCTGCCCTTTTTTTGTTTTGTTTTGTTTTCATTTGGCAGGTAGAGTTATAGACAGAGTGAAAGGTCTTCTTTCCACTGGTTCACCCCTCAAATGGCTGCTATGGCTGGTGCACTGCCCCCATCTGAAGCCAGGAGCCAGGTGCTTCTTCCTGGTCTCCCACGCGGGTGCAGGGGCCCAAGGACCTGGGCCATCCTCCACTGCCTTCCCGGGCCACAGCAGAGAGCTGGACTGGAAGAGGAGCAGCCGGGACAGAACCCGGTGTCCATATGGGATGCTGGCGATGCAGGTGGAGGATTAACCAAGTGAGCCATGCCGCCAGCCCACTCTGCCCTTTTTTTTTTTTTTGAGAGAGAACAGAATTCCATCACTGGCTCACTTTGCAAGTGCCTGTGATGAGTCTGGGAGCCAGGAACTCCATCCGGGTCCCCCCACTTGGGCAGCAAGAGTCCAGTTACTTGCAGCTGGGCAGTGACCCAGGGAATGTGGACATCTTTCCTAGTGTCTTTTTGTTTTTTCTTTGAAGATTTATTTATTTGAAAGGCAAAGTGATAGGGAGACACAGATCTTCCATCTGTGGGTTCATTCTCAAATGCCTGCAACAGGGGCCAGCATTGTGGCGCCAGTTCTTACCCAGCTCCCTGCGGATGATGGGCCAACTGCTTGGGTCTCTGCTACCCATCTGGGAGACCGGGATGGAGCCCCTGGCGCCTGGCTTCAGCCTGGCCCGACCCTGGCTGTTGTGGACATGTAGGGAGTGAACCAGCAGATGGAAGATCTATGTCTGTCTTTGTTTCTCTTGTCTCTTCCTCTGTCACCTTACCTTTCAAACAAACACACACACAAACAAAAAAGTCTTTTAAAAAATGCTTGCAGCAACTGGCCAAAACCAGGAGGCAGGTACTGTCCAGGTCTCCCGTGTCGGTGGTGACAGGGCCATCATCCGCTGCTTTCCCAGGTGTGTTAGCAGGAAGCTGGATTGGAAGTGGAGCAACCAGGACTTGAACCAGTGCCCACATGAAACACAGGTGTTGCAGATGGGGGATTGGCCACTGTGCCACATCGTGGGCCCTACAGTTCAGGTTTTTTTCTTTAAGCTGTATGCATAAGGTTGTGCATTGGTGTCTGATTTCAGATATCTGATTCCTGATCTATCTGATTTCAGAATTGGAGTATCTGATTTTGTTTATCAAGTCTTTTTTTTTTTTTTTGACAGGCAGAGTGGACAGTGAGAGAGAGAGACAGAGAGAAAGGTCTTCCTTTGCTGTTGGTTCACCCTCCAATGGCCGCCGCGGCTGGTGCGCTGTGGCTGGCGCACCGCGCTGATTCGATGGCAGGAGCCGGGTGCTTCTCCTGGTCTCCCATGGGGTGCAGGGCCCAAGCACCTGGGCCATCCTCCACTGCACTCCCGGGCCACATCAGAGAGCTGGACTGGAAGAGGGGCAACTGGGACAGAATCTGGACCCCGGACTGGGACTAGAACCCCGTGTGCCGGCGCCGCAAGGCAGAGGATTAGCCTAGTGAGCCACGGCGCCGGCCTCTAATTTTTTTAAAAAGATTTTATTTATTTGAGAGGTAGAGTTACAGACAGTGAGAGGCAGAGAGAGAGAGGTCTTCCCTCTGTTGTTCACTCCCCAGATGGCCGCAACGGTTGGAGCTGCACTGATCAGGAGCCAGGAGCTTCCTCCTGGTCTTCCACGTGGGCACAGGGGTCCAGGGACTTGGGCCATCTTCCACTGCTATCCCAGGCCATAGAAGAGAGCTGGATGGGAAGAGGACCAGCAGGGTCTAGAACTGGTGCCCATTTGGGATGCTGGCGCTGCAGGATTAACCACTGTGCCACAGTGGCAGCCCCCTGATTTTTTTTTTTTTTTTTTTTTTTAATTTTTGACAGGCAGAGTGGACAGTGAGAGAGAGAGAGACAGACAGAAAGGTCTTCCTTTTGCCGTTGGTTCACCCTCCAATGGCCGCCGCGGCCGGCGCGCTGCGGCCGGCGCACCGCGCTCATCCGATGGCAGGAGCCAGGAGCCAGGTGCTTTTCCTGGTCTCCCCATGGGGTGCAGGGCCCAAGCACCTGGGCCATCCTCCACTGCACTCCTGGGCCACAGCAGAGGGCTGGCCTGGAAGAGGGGCAACCGGGACAGAATCCGGCGCCCCGACCGGGACTAGAACCCGGTGTGCCGGCGCCGCAAGGCGGAGGATTAGCCTGTTGAGCCACGGCGCCGGCCAGATTTTTTTTTTTAAGATTATTTATTTGAAGGCAGAAAGGAGGCGGCGGGGAGGGAGAAAGAGAAGGAAATATGTTTCATCCACTGGTTCACTTCCCAGATGCTGCAACAGCCAGGGCGAGGGGAATTCCATCCAGTCTCCCATGGGGGTGGCGGGGGTCCAGTCCTCGCGTTAGCAGGGAGCTGCGTGGGAAGCAGTGTGGTAAGGACTTGAGCCCATGCTCCTGTGGGATGGCAGCATCGCAGGCTGCGTCTGAAGAGGTGCCTGGGTGTGTGGCCTCCGGGAGACCCTGTGCCAGCAGGGAGTCACTGCTGCCGCCGACAGCAGACCCGAACAAAGGGACGCAGTGCAGCGGTGGCCTGGCCTCCTGCGGAAGGGAGTGGGGAGGCCTGAGAAGCCCCGGGCCCTGGCGTCGGCCCCGTCCCTTCCTGGGTGTCCGCGGTGGTGGTCTCTAGTGGAAGGTGCAGGATCCTTCTTTGACCCCTGGACACCTGTCTGGGTCTGCCGAGGGCTGGGCAGGAGGGGTGAGAGGGACGTTGCTGTCAGTTCCCGGGGGAGCGCGTGCCTGTGTGGCGTGCAGACGGCTCTCTGCCGGGCCTTCGCGGTTGCCATGGCAGCAGCAGGGCTTTCAGACCCAGAGCTGCCCATGGGAACAGGAAGCAGGGTGGGGACAAGGCCTGCTGGAGACCTTGAGGCCAGAAGGCAGCGACTCCAGGTGCTCTTCCGGGAGTGGTCACTAGAGGGGCAGGGTTCCTGCTCCCCTCGCCGGGGTCCTTTGTCCTTGGCTTTTCCTGTGTCATTGGCAGAGTGGCGGAGGTCACTCCTGCCATCCAGAAGCATGGGCCACTGGGGGCAGAGGCCCTGGGCACCCTAGGGCAGGGGGTCCAGCTAAGGAGATGCTCCTTCGCCTCGTGTCTGGTCCCTGGCACCTGGGGGCTCAGCTCCCTGCTGTCAAGTGGCGTCGTGTTTGCATGTGACCTGTGGGCGTGGAAGACAGTGGAATGGCTGTGAGCACGTGCTGCGCCGTGTGACTTAGGGGCTGACGGCCAGCGAGGCTGTGCCCCTGCAGTGCCGACACAAGGCCTGTCAGTGTGCTGGTGTGGGAGTGTCAGCACGGCTTGGCCCCAGAGAGCAGCCGGGGAGAGCCGGGTGGTCCCTGAGGCTGTGTCTTCTTCATGAGGCTTCGTGCAGCCCCCTCCTCAGGGGTGGTCCCTCCAGTTTTACCTCCCCCAAGGCGAGCCTCCGTCCCAGACGTTGCTCTGGGGACTTGATACACGGTGATGGGTGTCGAGTCACTGCCACAGCAGCTCTGGGCGGCGAGCACCCGTCTTGTGCTCAGCAGGTTTCCAGGGTTTGCAAGAATTCGTCTGCCTTGAAGAGAGATCCTGGTTTGCAGGTGTGAAAAGCGTTTGGAAGACTCTGGAGTCTCCTGCCGTGCACTTAAGGGTTTTGCTAAATGCACCTTCTTTCCCACAGGTGGAAGGGGGCCTTTCTTCTCTCCCTAGCTGGGCTGGCTGGGCTGGTGGCTGCCCGTGGGGATCCCGTGGGAATCTGGTGTCCCCTCTGGTTTTCAGGACATGTCCAGTGACGAGGACGCAGCCCCCGCGGCGGCCGGGGTGGCCAGCGGCACCCACCTGCTGGGCTTCTCCGACGAGATCCTACTGCACATCCTGAGCCACGTCCCCAGCACAGACCTGATCCTGAACGTGCGGCGCACCTGCCGGAAGCTGGCGGCCCTGTGCCTGGACAAGAGCCTCGTGCACACTGTGCAGCTGCAGAAGGACTATCAGGTGAGGCGGCCTGGGGGCGGGGCGGGGCGGGGCACGGCAAGGGCCTGACTCCGCCCTGCGGGGGGCCCCATGCCGCTGGTGAGCAGGGCCTGGTGCATGTGGGTGTTGTTTGGGGCAGAAGCTTGGTCATGGGACAGAGTAGGAGGCATTGCTGGTCCCAGAGCTGCTCGGGGAGGTTCTCGTCAAGTCCCGTGGCACAGAGTGCTGGTGGCCACTCGCCTGCAGCTGAGGGAGGGCTGGTCACTCCGCTCCATCGTGAGAAAATCGCTGGCAATCTTGCGGTCACGGCTGGTCGGTGGAGCTTTTCCAGTTCTCACTGTCCCAGCCACGCCTGTGATCTGCTCCGTGTTCCTGTGTCCACGTGGCGCGAGGTCAGCTCGCCCGCCCGCTCTGTGTGTGGCCGTCGGTCGTTCCGGCCCCACTCGTTGAAGCTGGCATCCTTTCTGTATTATGTTGCTTTGGAACTTCTGTTGAAAATTAGTTGACATCTTTTCTGTTTTACGTGGGATTTATTTCTGTATTTGAAAGGCAGAGTTACAGAGAGGGAGACGGGGGGGGTCTTCCATCCACTCGTTCATTCTTCAGACAGCTGGGCCAGGCTGAAGCCAGGAACCTGGAACTCTGTCCACGTCTCCCACGTGGGTGCAGGGGCCCAAGCACCTGGGCCATCTTGTGCTGTTTTCTCAGGCACCTTGGCAGGGAGCTGGATCAGAAGTGGAGCAGCTGGGACTCAAATTGGTGCCTTGTGGGATGCCACCATCGCCGGCTCAACCTGCTGGGCCACAATGGCAGCCCCATTAGTTGACATTTTTTTGTGACAGGCAGAGTGGACAGTGAGAGAGACAGAGAGAAAGGTCTTCCGTTGCCGTTGGTTCACCCTCCAATGGCTGCCACAGTCGGCGCGCTGCGGCCGGCGCACCGCGCTGATCCGATGGCAGGAGCCAGGTGCTAGGTGCTTATCCTGGTCTCCCCATGGGGTGCAGGGCCCAAGCACTTGGGCCATCCTCCACTGCACTCCTGGGCCACAGCAGAGGGCTGGCCTGGAAGAGGGGCAACCGGGACAGAATCCGGCGCCCCGACCGGGACTAGAACCCGGTGTGCCGGCGCCGCAAGGCGGAGGATTAGCCTGTTGAGCCACGGCGCCGGCCCTAGTTGACATTTTAAAGATGGGCCTTGACCTTGGCTAAGCTGTACGAGACCGTGGGAAGGCTCCTGGCTGTTCTGGCGATCCTGAAGTTCAGCCTTTGATACCAAAGGAAAACCGCCCTGGGGCTTTTGCTGGATGCTAAAGGTGCCTGTCTCTGCTGGGGGCGGGAGGCGGCAGCCTCCCAGGGCGCTGATGTAGGGATTCCTGCCTGGAGAGGGAGGCGCCGTGCGCCCGGCATGGTGGCCGCCCGTGTGTGTGGAGCGTGGAGTGTGCCTGCCCTTCCCTCTCCACGGGAGCTGCACAGGCGAGGCCTTCTGAGGTGGATGCAGCACACAGCCTCGCTCGCGGTGGGCGTCAGCAGGGCCCGCTTTGCAGGCCGCCCTCACCCAGCTTGCCCTGAGCGTGGCGACGGGGCCGCCAGGTGGCCTCGAGCTGTGGTTGGCAGTCTGGGGGCTTTGGGAGTTTGGCTTGGGCTCCTCCACAGCGGGGCCTCCTGCTATCACACAGCGTCTCTGAGGTACGTCACCTTGCACTTCACTTGCGCAGTTCAACGTGACTGCTGTATTCCATTGTTAACATCATGTAAAATATCATCTTTACCTTTATTTATGTGTTTGAAAGACAGTGATAGAGGACGGGAGAGAGAAAGAGATCCATCTTCCACCTACTGTTCACTCCCCAAATGCTGGCGGCAGCCAGGGCCAGGCCAGGCCAAAGGCAGGAGCCAGGCGCTCTGCAGGTCTCCCGTGTGGGTGGCAGGGGCTCAAGCACTTGGGCATTGCCGGCTGCCGGGCGCTGGATCTAGAGCAGAGTAGCTGGGCCTTGAACCAGGCCCTCCAGTTTAGAATGCAGGCACCCCAAGCAGTGGTTTACCCCACTGCACCAATACGTTCACCCCCATTTTCACCAATTCTTAAATTGTGGTTAAAATAAACATAAACTGGGGCTAGCACTGTGGCATAGCGGGTAAAGCTGCTGCCTGCAGTGCCGGCATCCCACATGGGTGCTGGTTGGAGTCCCGGCTGCTCCACTTCTGATCCAGCTCCCTGCTATGTGGCTGGAAAGGCAGCGGAAGATGGCTCGAGTGCTTGGGACTCTGCATCCACGTGGGAGACCCGGAAGAAGCTCCTGACTTCAGACCAGCCCAGCTCTGGCCATTGTAGACATCTGGAGAGTGAACCAACAGAAGGAAGACCTTTCTTTCTGTCTTTTTCTCTCTCTCTCTCTGTAATTCTGCCTTTCAAATAAGTAAATAAATTGTTTTAAAAAATAAACTATATTTCTCTGTCTCTTTCTCTCATATCTATTTGAAAGTCAGAGTATCAGAGAGAGATGGGGAAAAGAGAGTGAGAGAGATACGATATCATACGGGTCTCCCGCATGGTGGCAGGGGCCCAGGCGCTTGGGTCATCATTTGCTGCTTGCCCGGGTGCATTAGCAGGGAGCTGGGTCGGAAGCTGAGCACCGGGCCTCTGACTGGCGCTGGGACGTGGGATGTGGTGAGCTAACCTGTGGTGCCGAAGCGCTGGCCCCGAAGCTCATCATCTCACTCAGTGTTTAGTCACCTTCAGCTCATTCGTGTTGTGTGTGACTGTCACTGCCATCCGTCTCCGGAACTTTGTCATCACCCTGGTCAGAAACCATGCCCGTTAGGGAACGACTTCCCTCGCCCCAGCCCCGGCAGCCTCTGTTCTGCTTCTGTCCCTGAGTGGACCACGAAAGTGGCATCACGCGTGGGTGCCCCTCGGTGTCCCTGAGCAGTGCTTCTTGGCTGTGTGTGGCTGAAGGGCTTCCTGTCGATCCCGCTCCTGTTGGTGGACGTCGGGTCGTTTCCACCTTAGTGAGTGCACAGGCACGGGAGCCCCTGCTCTGGGGTCCCGCGGTTACGCGTGGCTGTTCTGCCCCGGCTTTTTGTGCAGCCTGCGAACCCCCTGCATTCCCGCGGACCCTCCCTGTCGGCTGAAGGCAGGCGCGAGGGCAGTGCCGCTGCTGTCCTGTGTTGGGGCGGGGTCCTGCACCCTGCGGGGTGAAGGGGTGAAGCCTCACCCTTGCTCTCCCGCCCGTTGCTGTGCTGCAGGCGAGCCAGGACAAGGTGAAGCAGCTGGTGAAGGCGATCGGCCGGGAGATCCAGCAGCTGAACTTGGCCGGCTGCTACTGGCTGTCGGGCGCCACCATCGAGCAGGTGGCCCGCTGCCACAGCCTGGTGAAGGTGAACCTCTCGGGCTGCCACCTCACCTCCCTGCGCCTCTCCAAGATGCTCTCGGCCCTGCCGCACCTGCGCTCGCTGGCCATCGATGTGAGCCCCGGCTTCGACGCCAGCCAGCTGAGCGGCGAGTGCAAGGCCACGCTGAGCCGCGTGCGGGAGCTCAAGCAGACGCTGTTCACGCCCTCCTACGGCGTGGTGCCCTGCTGCACCAGCCTGGAGCGGCTGCTGCTCTACTTCGAGATCCTGGACCGCACGCGCGAGGGCGCCGTCCTCTCGGGCCAGCTCATGGTGGGCCAGAGCAACGTGCCCCACTACCAGAACCTGCGCGTCTTCTACGCCCGCCTGGCCCCGGGCTACATCAACCAGGAGGTGGTGCGGCTCTACCTGGCCGTGCTCAGCGACCGCACGCCTGAGAACCTGCACGCCTTCCTCATCTCCGTGCCGGGCAGCTTCGCCGAGAGCGGGGCCACCAGGAACCTGCTGGACTCCATGGCCCGCAACGTCACGCTCGACGCCCTGCAGCTGCCCAAGTCCTGGCTCAACGGCTCGTCGCTCCTGCAGAGCCTGCGCTTCCACAACCCCCTCTACTTCAGCTTCAGCCGCTGCACGCTGTCCGGCGGCCACCTCATCCAGCGGGTCATCAACAGCGGGCGGGACCTGCGCAGCCTGGCCAGCCTCAACCTCAGCGGCTGCGTCCACTGCCTCTCCCCCGACTCGCTGCTGCGCAAGGCGGACGACGACATTGACAGCAGCATCCTGGAGACGCTGGTGGCCTCCTGCTGCAACCTGCGGCACCTCAACCTCTCCGCCGCCCACCACCACAGCTCCGAGGGCCTGGGCAGGCACCTCTGCCAGCTCCTGGCCCGGCTGCGCCACCTGCGCTCCCTCTCCCTGCCCGTGTGCGCCGTGGCCGACTCGGCGCCCGCCCCGCCCGCCATGCACGCCGTGGCCCGCGGCTTTGGCAAGAAGGTGCGCGTCGGCGTGCAGACCTGTCCCAGCGCCTGCCCGGGCCGCGCGGCGCCCCCGCCTTCCTCCGTGTTCTGGTCTCTGCTGAAGAGCCTGCCTTTCCTGGAGCGCCTCGAGCTGATCGGGTCCAGCTTCTCCTCGGCCATGCCGCGCAACGAGCCCGCCATCCGCAACTCCCTCCCGCCCTGCAGCCGGGCGCAGAGCGTCGGGGACTCGGAGGTGGCCGCCATCGGCCAGCTGGCCTTCCTGCGGCACCTGACGCTGGCCCAGCTGCCCAGCGTGCTGACGGGCTCCGGGCTGGTGAGCATCGGCCTGCAGTGCCAGCAGCTGCAGTCCCTGTCGCTGGCCAACCTGGGCCTGCTGGGGAAGGTGGTCTACATGCCCGCCCTCTCGGACATGCTGAAGCACTGCAAGCGGCTAAGGGACCTCAGGTGAGGGCGGCCGGCCGGGCAGCCAGGGGCGTGTGGTGCGGCCGCGGTGGGCCTGCTGCTGGCTGGCCGGTCCGGCGGGAGCTCAGGGCGGTAGGGAGGGCTGGAGGTGGAGGGTATGGAGCTGGGCGGCTGTGTCTTCATTCCTCGTAGCTGTTGGAGTGAGTGCGCCACACCCCGCTGCTGCTGTCTGTCATCTCATTTAGCCCCCCCAATCTGTCTCATGGCAGGGAGGCAGCGGGGGCTCTCCCGCTGCACTGGGTGCGCAGGGTTAGCCGGGGATGCCGGACTAGGGGTCTCCAGAGCGGTGAGCAGTGTGCACACGCCGAGAGGCACAGAATCCCCAGAAAGCCACTGGTTCTGGCGGCGGGCGGCTGTTGAAGCAGTGGGGTGGACGGCTGGTGTCCCGAGGGGGCTGGAGAGGGCGGGAGGGAGGAACCGAGTCAGAAGATGGTGGTGACCCGGAGAGGGCAGCAGGGCCAGTGTGGGAGGGTGGAAGGAGGTGGGCCCAGCTCTGGCTGCTGGCCAGAGCCACGCGAGAACTGGATTCCCCGTGAATTGTGGCAGGGTGAGAGAGGCGGTCCCCGTGTGAGAGGGTGAGCACTCGTTGGCGAAGGGGTGTCTGCAAGTCTCGGCGGGTAGATCTGACGTTGGAAATCTCCCGAAGATGTGGTGCAGGCCGTGCACCTCGGCCCTGCGGGGATTCAGGTGTGGGCAGGGTGGAGGCGGGGCTTGACGGATGGGCGGGCAGATGTTCCAGGAGCCCTTGGGCGCGTGTGTCACTGTCCCCAGAACAGGGAAGTGTTCCCGCCAGGCGCTGAGACTGTCCTATCCATGACCACCCGGGTCGGGTTGGTGCCGTCCTCACAGCCGTGTCACAGCTGAGGTGTGGGGTGCTCCTTTCAGGGGTGAATGTCACGGATCAGTGTGATGCTGGAGCAGGGCCTCGCCTTGGAGCCCCCCCCAGGGAGTCCTGTCTTTGTGACCCCCTCCGCTCCCCACCAGGCTTCAGTAGCGCAGGGAGTGAGCAGGATCTGGGTGGGAGCTGCACAGCCATGGAGCCTTGCGGGGCTGCTCAGCGGGCTTCCTCCCCTCCCCGCCTGCCTCTGCTCGTGTCGGGGCCACAGGCCGGGGCTCAGCCTTGGGCCTTCTGTGTCTTAGCTCCGAGGCTGGGGGAGGGCTGGTCCACGCTGTGGTCCTGTGCTGCCCGGATAGGGGCCTCTGAAACCCGGCTGCCAAGGGTTCAGACGTCGAGGTGGAATGAACGTGAGTTTTGGTCACCCTTTTGCAGGAAGGGGAGTCGTAGCTGCACGCACGTGCGTGTGCCTGGCTCTGGCTGCGGAGGTCGGCCCCTCTGCTACGCGTGCCCCTGCTCCTCTGTGTCTCCGGCAGCACCGGCCTCAGCCCCCTCCTTCCTCGGTGGCGCGCCCCGGTGCAGTGTCTCCCCGCTGGTGTCCTGCTCAGCCTTTTCTGGTGCACTCCTGGCCTTCCCCGGAGGAGCCGTGGTGGGAGCCACCCCCACCCCCACCCCCGCGCTCTCCTTTCTGTGGTCAGGGACCCTGGCCCTAGGTCCTGGGGCTGAGCTCCGCCCAGGGCTCTCTGGAGCTTGCTTTCCGCCAGCCCCTACCGCTTGCCATTTCTCTGACTACAGGAGCCAGAGCCTTGGGGGAGTTTAAGCAAAACAGAAACCAGCAGAAGCAAAGTAAAGCAGCGTGTTCCCCTAGTTTAAAAAGCCAGACCCTACAACATGGGGATGAGCTCTGGCAGGCCCTCCCCTCCCCGCCCAGTGGCCTGGCCCAGGGAGCTGCCAGTGGCCGTGGAGCTGGGTGAGCCCGCAGCAGGGGTGCGAGGTGCGCAGGGGCATGCTGAGTCTGAGGGAGGGGCAGCCCTGCCAGGGGCTCCCCACGTGCTTGCAGGAGTTAGCCCCCTGGTGCTGCCGCCATCCCCGCGAGTTCACAGACTTGTCCCGCTCTGCGGCTGAGGGAGGGTGAGGCCCAAAGCACAGCCGGACTCGGCCTGGCCCATACACTGCTCCACGTGCATATCTGGGGAGCACCTGCAGGCCCACGGGGTGCCCGGGCCCCGGCTGGGCAGCACGGCAGCATGTCCAGGACCTGGCGCATGATCCCTGTGGCCAGGCATCTTCCCCAGGAGGCCACAGGGTCGGGACACTGCCTTCACGGCCGGGCTGAGTGCCTTTCTGCGCCTGCCGCTCGCGGTGCCTTTCTGCGCCCCGCAGCCACGGAAGCCCGTCTGCTGTGTGCCGGGTACTGCCTGTTTAGTACACACGCCGGCTCTAGGACGTGGCCAGCTGGCCCTGTTCCTCTGGATCCCCGCCTTCTGGGCGAGAGTGCCCAGGGAGGCTGCAGCGAGCGGAGCAGGTGGCGCAGGGGAGGCTGGCACTGCGCTCCCAGGGCTGCCGGAGCACCTGCACTTAGTCCTGGGGTGGGAGCCTCAGACTCCCCGCTGCCTGGTGGCTGCTGTCCCCCCTCCAAGCTCCTGGCAGGCCGGGGTGGGGTGTGGGAACAGGCTCTCCTGGCTGGGTCCACCTGCGGCTGCGGATCCAGGGCTGTGACTCGGGGCACTCCCCTGCAGCCTGGGGATTACAGGTAGGGCCGGAACGGGCACCTTCTTCCCCAGGACTGAGTAGGCCCTGCCTGGTGATAGTGGGGGGTCGGGTAAGAGCCTCACCCTGAGCCACCCTGGAGTGCCAGCGCCTGGCCGGAAGCGTGTGGTGGCCCCAGGAGCACTGGGAGTGTGGACTGTGCTCCCCACACCACTGGGCCCCGAGGGAGGCTCAGTTCCACCTTGGGGAGGGGTTTGGAGGCCAGGGCCCTGCTGGTTGCAAGGAGGTGAGCTGGGTCTGCCCTACTGCTGCGGTGAGGCTGGTCCCAGTGGATGGGTGCCAGGGGTCCACTCACGTAGGTCAGTTCTGCCAGCCTTGCCAAGAGGCACTGTGGGCTGTACCACCTGCAGCGTCAGGAGCTGGGGAGGTTTGGTGTGATGGCTCCCGGCAGCTGGGGGAGCCCAGGGTCCTTGGCTGCTAACCCAGGATGCTTCAGAGACCTTGGGGGAGTAGCACAGCTCAGCACCGCCACCTAGTGGCGAAGCGACGGCGGCGCCCATGTTCCCTCCCTTGGCAGCGTCAGCCTCCCGCCCTCCTGCCGGCTTCAGGGCCTGCGGAGCGGTTTCCTTCTCAGCGTTCAGACATCCTGGGAATAAGCATCCCACAACCCCGGCCCTGCTGGCAGCTGCGCGCTGGTGGGTTCTGCCAGGCCCCAGGGGTGATCGTCCTTGAGGGGCGTTCGCCCCGTGTGGCCACGCTTGTGTCCTGCGGTGCAGCTGCTCGCCCACGGCTGGCTGGACCCTCCCCTAATGTGTGTGTGACAGCTGTGGCCACTCAGGGCGGGGTCGTCGCTGCTCTGTGCCCAGAGGGCCCTGTGGGGCTCCCTCCTGCTGCCCCAGCGCTGTCACCAGGCAGTGGATGCTGTGGGTGTTTTTTTTAAACATTGTTTTATGAAAAATGTTTATTTTCAACCGCATGAAAGGAGAGAGAGTAAAAGCTGTCATTCACTAGGTCACTCCCCAGCTGTTCACAACAGTGGCTTCTGGGCCAGGCTGAAGCCAGGAGCCTGGAGCTCCATCCGGGTCTCCCACGTGGCTGCAGGGGCCCAAGCACTTGAGCCATCCTCTGCTGCTTTCCCAGTGCTTGTGGAGGGAGCTGGATCAGAAACAGAGCAGCCGGGACTCAGGCTGGCCCTCACATGGGATGCGGCGGTGCAGGCAGCGGCCTGAGCTGCCGAGCCACGGCACGGGCTCCTCCCGTCCGTTTCTGAGCGGCTCCAACTGGGTAGAAACCTCCGGCCCTTCCTCGTTGGCAGGCCCAAGTCTTCCCTTCTTAGCCCAGCCGCCCTCCCGTGTCATGCCCGGTGTGTTCCCCTCCAGCTCAGGGGTGTTTCTTCATCCTGCCTCCCCCACATCACTGAGCCTGGGGGTCGGGGACCCCCGCCCAGGTCGGCGTGGAGGACGGTGAGCCGCCACAGGTGGGACTCCTAGCCCGGGGAGGTGGTGGTGGCTGGCTGGTTGCCATGGGCCCTCCGGGTCGCCCCCACAGCAGGCTGTCCAAGGCAGAGCCGGGGCTGGAGGGCCCTGCGGCGCCATCGGGGATGAGGGCGGTGGGGGCAGCCAGGGGGCGGGCCTGGGCTGGCGGGACTCACAGGCCTCTCCCCCGCAGGCTGGAGCAGCCGTACTTCAGTGCCAACGCACAGTTCTTCCAGGCACTGAGCCAGTGCCCGTCGCTGCAGCGCCTCTGCCTGGTGTCCCGCAGCGGCACCCTGCAGCCCGACGCCGTGCTGGCCTTCATGGCTCGCTCCCTGCACATGGTCGTGTGCCACCTGTTCACCGGGGAGTCCCTGGCCACCTGCAAGAGCCTGCAGCAGTCCCTCCTCCGCAGGTGAGTGGGTGCCCAGCAGTGACCTCGTGCAGTCGGGGAGCGCCGCGGGGGGCGAGAGCTCCTGCAGCCCAAGCCGCTGCCCCCACGTGCAGAGGGCTCCTAGCTTGTCCCCTCTTGTCCGGCCGCATCCGCTTTGTCTAAAGTCGCCACAAGTAAAAGAAAAAACACGCAGTAGGGTTTGCAGGTTCCCTTCAGCAGCTTCCCCTCACGGCACTCGTGTGGAGCCACAGCCCGGCGGGAAGGGACCCGCGCCAGAGCTCAGCCTGCCTGCCCTCTCCTACTCGGGACCGCTCCCTCCCTCCCTCCCTCCCTCCCTCCCCGGCCTTGCCAGCGGCTCAGTTTACGATGCTCTCTCGAGACACCGGTCCCCTGTGCATCCTGGTGGTGCCTGTGGTTGCCCAGGCTGGGTGGGGCCTCGGGCTTCTCCCTGCCTGTCCCTGAGGGCGGGGAGACGAGCGCAGGTCACCAGCCGCTTCTGCCCTCTGTCGCATGCCTGCTCTGCTTGGGCTCCTGTCGCTGGAGTAGACTGGGGGGTGGGCAGCAGGAGGCATTGTGGGGCCGCAGGAAGCTCACAGAAAGATGCGCCTTAAAGGGCCATTTATGTGCTGTAAAGACTTCTGAAGCCCACGCCGATCATTCGCCGATGCGCGTTTTCCACGGACTTTCTGGAAGACGCGCAGTTGCTCAGTGTTTGGGAGGCCGGACGGCCTGGGTCCAGGTGCTGGGTGAGGGCCCCTTCCCAGCTCATGGGGTGGGGAGCCGTCACCTCCTGACTCTGCCCACGTAGGCGCCGCTTCCCGGGGTGTGCTCTGAGAGGATGCAGGCACCGTGGTCACGGGAGCTTTGCCTGGATTCCTTTCACGGTGTCAGCTGGAGCTCCTTTTCCACGTGTGTGGATCCGCGTGGACTGGCGAGATTCGCACGCGAGCTTCGTCGTTAACTGGTGGTTCCGGCCGTCCCCGACTTGGCCGCCGGGTGTCCTTTCAGGCAGGGCTGGGCCCCTTCCTTTGGGCGTTGTCCTGCCTTCCGGCGTGGCCTGGTGTTGGCCAGTTCTCCAAGGGCGCTCCCTCGGTTCGAGGCTGGGATTCAGAAGCCAGGAGGGCAGGGCCGCTCGTTAGTGCTTAGCTCTGCCACGAGGCTGTCGCTGCTCACAGGTCCTCTCAGTGCACAGAGCGGGGATCTTTATGTGCACACACGCGTGCGCGCACACACACCTCTGTTTAATTTACCTCGGTGCGATGTGCTTCAGCAAGTCTGTTAGCCTAAGGGGTGGATGCCTCCCACGTCAGATGCCTGGGCTCAAGTGTGGCTCCAGCTCCCTGCTGATGCAGACCTGGTCAAGTCCTTGGGTCCCTGTCCCCCGCGTGGGAGACCTGGGCTTCAGCCTGGCCCAGCCCCGGCTGTTGTGGGCACTTGAGGAGTGGGCCAGTGGATGTAAGAGATAGTATGCTTTTCCCTGGACTCCAGAGACCCCTGGCGTTTCCCTGGCTGCTGGCTGCGGACCCGTGTGCCGGGCTCCCCCTCCCACCATGGAAGGCCTGGCCTTCCCTCCACGGCGTGCTAGCCTGTGGCAGCTGCGTGGAGCCATTCCAGGCCTGCTGGCCCACGGCCCCGTGGGAAACAGGTTTACCAGGTGGCCCTGATGCGCCGAGTGTGGCCATCGGCCTTGCGGCGTGCCGTCAGGCTGCTGCTGCCCAAGTCCTTGCCCCTCTCTCCCGCAGCCCTGCCAGGTGGCTCTGTGACCAGGAGGCTTCTGACAGAGCTGAGTGTCCGCGCTGCGCACACCCCACGTCCTGCTTCCTTCGGTGTATTCCGGTCTGTGGAGCCTCACTCTCCACGTCTGTGCTGCCCCAAGAGTACGTTAGGGCGGGCGTCTGGCCTGGCGCTGCAGACGCTGATTAGAACCCGAGTGCAGGGCCGGCTGCTGCCCGTGATGCCGGCGCCCCCTATTGGAGCATGGTCGTGTCCAGGCTGCTCCGCTTCCACTCCTCCTCCCTGCGATGGTCTGGAAAAGCGGCAGAGGACAGCGCAGGTATCTGGGCGCCTGCGCACACTTTCCTGGCTCCCTGCTTTGTCCTGGCCCAGCCCCCGTCATTGCAGCCACTTGGGAAGCGAGTCAGTGGACAGAAGGCCTGTGTCGATCTGTTTTAAATCAGTATTTAAGTCACTTTTTAAAAGGGATGCTGACACTTCTATCGTTGTGCCTGGGTTTTTGTCTTTTGTTTTTAAATATTTATTTTAGAGGCAGAGTTACAGAGAGAGGGAGAGAGAGAGAGAGGTCTTCCATTCACTTGTTCACTCCCCAAATGGCCACAATGGCTAGAGCTGGGCTGGTGCAAAGCCAGGAGCCTGGAGGTTCTTCTGGATCTCCCATGTGGGTGCAGGGGCCCAAACACTTGACCTTTTTCCACTGCTTTCCCAGGACACAGCAGATAGCTGGATTGGAAGTGGAGCAGCCGGGACACGCTGGTGCCTGTACAGGATGCTAGCGCCACAGGCAGAGGCTTGCTTAGTCTGTGGTGCCATAGCGGTGGCCCCAGGGAGGCAGTGATAATGGCTGAAGTAATCTGTCCCTGGCACCATGTGGGAGACCTGGATTGCATTCTTGGCTCCCCGTGTTGGTCTGATCCAGCCCCAGCCATTGCAGGCATTTGGAGAGTTAGCCACTGAACGGGAGCGCTGTCTCTGCTTTTATGTGTCTCTGTGCCTCTCAGATAAACAAACAAATAAATTTTTGAAAAGTTCGGAAGGGGCAGGTGTTAGGCTCAACAGTGAGGACCCCACCTGGGACACCTGCATTCTGTCTTGGAGTCCCTGGGTTCAAGTCCTGGCTCCAGTTCCGATCCAGCTGCCTGCTGGTGTTCACCCTGGGGGGCAGCAGGTGGTGGCTGAGCTGTGCGACACCTGGATTGAGGTCCCGGCTCTTGGGCTGTTGCCAGCATCTGGGGAGGGAACCAGTGGTGGGAAGGTGTCTCTGTCTGTGTCTCTCTGCCTTTCAAACAAAATGAACATGTTAGAAATTTTAAACGGGATCAATGTAGCATGTTGCTCCCTGGCCCCTCCCGGTCCCGGTTCCCCGTGCCACGAGTGTCGAGCCTCTTGTTCTGTGTGCACAGACACTGGGATCTCCTCTCCCGTCCCCTCTCCCGCCTGCGCTTTGCTGCTTCACTCCCCGGCGCTTTCCCGAGGTCGCTCTTCCGTCCCACGGCTCCTGCTCCTGTCTGCGGCGCTGCGTTCTCCAGACTGGCACAGTGCAAGACGTCAGTTGTCTCATGGTCACCAGTTTTGGGGGAATATATGCTTCTTTAAAAAATTTTATTTAAAAGCCAGAGTTACAGACATAGAAAGAGAGAGAGAAAAAGAGAGAGAGCGAGCGAGCTTCCATCTGCTGGTTTATTCTGCAAATGGCCGTAACAGCCAAGGCTGGGCCACACCAGAGCCAGGAGCCAGGAGGCTTATGCAGGACTCTCATAGGGTAGCAGTACTGGGCCATCCTCCGCTGCCTCCTCAGCTGTATCGGAGGGAACTGGACTGGGAGTGGAGTAGCCAGGACTTGAACTGGCGCTCTGTGGTGGACACGGGGTGGTTTAGCTGGCTTTGCCGCAATGCTGGCGCCGGCTGAGACCCATGTGCTGATCCCACTCTGGGCCAGCCGCTGTGCTGCTGCGAGGGGGATGCTGCCACCCCCACTTTGCAGACGGAGCCGCTGAAGGCCAAGAGCGGGTGAGCAGTGGGGCCCGACGGACGACGTCACTTCTGGAAGCGGCCAGGGCCGTGCAGGGGCCGTGCGGGCTCTCCCGTCCTGAGTGCCCAGGTTCTGCAGCTGAGACAGGCACAGGCTCTGAGGCCCCTTCCCTCTCAGCTCCTGAGGACAGGGGACCCTCCCTGTGGACGTGTGCACGAGAGCTTCCTGGTGGCCCCTGCCAGTGTGCAGCTCTCTCTGGCCCGTTACCTACAGGTAGCCCTGCTGTGGCCCTGGCCTCTGTGGGGGCCCTGCACTCACCGCCGTGGTCTTGGGATGGGTCAAGGGCGTCTGCAGCCTCGGTGCATGGTCAGGCCCTCCGCCCCCTTCCTGCCCCACATCCGTGCCCAGCCCTTCAGGTGCGGGATCCCTTGCCCTGCGGATGCTTTTCTGCGGGCAGCCCAGTAGGTGGCGCTGTGACCCATGGCTGTCTGCTGGCCCAGCCTCTCTGGATGATGGCGAGAAGAAAAAGCTGGGATTTGTTGCTTTTTCTGTTGCTTTGCCTTTTCTCACCCTTTTCCCTGGCTGGGGAGCTCAGAGAATGATGGTGTGAGAGGGAGGACCTGCCCCTGCTGTTCTCTGTTCACTGTCCCCACCCCGTGTCTGCCTGCAACTCTGTGTGCAGGCTGGAAGAGGTGGCACCTCGTTCCACGTCTGCGCCAGGCCCCAGGCCCTCTCTGACCTGGCTCGCTGCCTCTCGTCCAGCTGCTGGCGGGCTGGCCGCTGACCCCGGCCACCCGGGTCCTGTGGGGCGGCTGCCTCGGTTTCCCAGCCGTCAGGCTGGTCCGAATTGGCCCCGGGTGGTTGCAGTGGTAGGAGGCCGTGGTCGCTGGCCCAGCCGCGTCCTTGGCTGTGTCCTCGGAGGTTTAGAGTTGAGACCCCTGCTCGCCTGGGGGCTTTGCAGACATCTCGTGCAGAAAGGAGCCGTGTGTCAGTCAGTCTCTATCCGGCTGTCTCTCTGCCTTTCAAACAAAGGAAGTTTGCAGACGGAGAGAAGGAGCCCAGTCCAGCAAACACAGCATTAGCATAGAAAGTGGGCTCCTTCCACCCGTATTGGTTGTATTTGAAAGGCAGAGAGATGGCCAGACAGGCAGGCAGAGAGGTCTCCTGACTGCGGTCACTCCCCGCAAGCCCACAGGAGGTGGGACGGGGGCTGGAGCCAGGCACGCAGTCCAGGTCTTCCACGGGGTGCAGGGACCCGGCGTGCGCGGTAGCAGGCAGCTGGGCTGGGCGCCGAGCTTCACCCCAGGCACTGGGACATGGGACGCAGGCCTCAAGTGGCAGCTGAGCGGCTGCGCCACAGCGTCCGTCCCTGGCGTCCTTCTGGGAAGCCCTGACCCCATCGTGCGGCCCCTACCCTGCCATTCCCCCAGGGCCCCAGCACCACACGCAAGCCCCTTGGGGTTCGGGCTCCGCCGCAGTCTGGGCCGCTCGGCTCCCTCCTGGCTCCCACCTCCCCCACAGGTGCGGGTGCTCTCAGCGTCGCCTTCCGTGGTGGCCTGGACAGGGTTAACCTGCGTCACAGTGCCAGCCCCCCCCATAGATCGATTTATTGATTTGAAAGGCAGAGTTACAGAGACAGGGAGAGTCAGAGGTCTTCCATCTGCTGATTCACTCCCCAGATGACCACAACGGCCGGGGGGGGCTCGTCCAGCCCTAAGCCTGGAGCCAGGCGCTTCCTCCAACTCTCTCGCATGTGTTCCAGGCCTCAGGGACTTGGGCCACTGAGCTGCTTCCCCAGGCCTGTTATCGCTGCTTTGTCTACTCGGTCGGCAACGCTGCCTCCCCATGCCCCGTGGTCGGCTGTGCCCTCCCACGGTCAGCGCGGGGTGCTGCTGCTGCCGCCGGCAGGCCGAGGTTGGTGCGATCCTGGCCTGTGGGCGGACTGGCGGGTCTGTGGCTTTTCCCGGCCTTGCGGAGCACGACACCACGTGGGCGGGTCTGCAGGAGCTAGCCTTCGAAAGGAGGTCTCACACCACGTGGGCGGGTCTGCAGGAGCTAGCCTTCGAAAGGAGGTCTCACACCACGTGGGCGGGTCTGCAGGAGCTAGCCTTCGAAAGGAGGTCTCGGTGCCGGCGGCCTCCGGGGAGCGGGACCGGCGGTGCTCTCTCACTCGCCCCTTGCTGTGGCTGTGATGGCAGTGCTGGGGCTTCAGGACAGGTGCTGGAGCGTGAGGGGGCGGCGTTGGCCGCCGGTGGGACTGAGCCCTGCCCGGGGGACTTAGATGCACACTGCAGCGTCCCCCTGCTGGGCCTCAGGGCCACTGCGGGCAGCGTGGGGGACCCTGGCTCAGTGACCACTGTCCCGGGCAGGAGGGTGATTTCATAAGGTCCCTAGGATGATGCATTTAAAACTTACAAATTGTTTCTAGGCTTTTCCGTGTAATACTTTGCAGTGAGGTTGACCGGAGGTAGCTGAAACCTGGAGAGTGGACGGGTGGAGGTGGGGGTGCTGAGCGCTGTTCTGTAGCCCCGCCCACCGGGCGGCGGGCGTCTCCGCCAAGCCTGTGTCCAGGTCCCTGTGGAGGAAGGAGCTTGCTTGGGCTCGTGGTTCTTGAGGGTCACAGCCTAAGAAGGGGTGGACACACCGGGCCTGGGGGTGGGGCTGGGGCGTGTGGAGGGTCACATGGCGAGCCCGGGGCAGAGGGCGGCGTGCTGATGTGCCCAGAAACGGCTGTCGCCAGCCCAGCCTGCCTTCCCCTCTGGGGAGCTGGAAGGAGTTGTAGTTCATCCTGTCACCTTTCTTAAACTTGACCTTGAATCGCGCACAGGTCCCACGGCCCAGAGCCCCTGCCTGGTCAGGAGCTTTCTGCCTGCAGGCCCCGCCCCACATGGGGGCAGCGAGTGCTCCCCGGTGCCCTGTGCCCTCCGCCCCACTTCTTACCATTCTGTAGAGGCCTGCACAGGGCCCGCTGCACCGTCTCTGCCCAGGGAGACGTGGGTGCCCGTGAGCTGATGTGGCCCACACGTGTAAGCAGTGACCGAGGCGGTGGGGTGGGGGCACCGTGAGGACTGTGGTGGCAGCCTCTGGGCCAGGCCTGGGAACACTGTGCCCTCCTCACTTTGCCAACAAACAGGTGCCGCTCCCTGCACTGACACCAGCTCGCGGAGTCCCTGGGGTGACGGCTGACAGGTGTCCAATCCAGCTTGTCACACAGCGGGTTTGCAGGCTGGGCCGTGTCTGCCGTGTGGCCTACGAGCTGCACCGTCACGACACTACCAGCGCTGAGCAGAGCTGGGAGGTGTCCTTGGCATCTTTGTTGCCAAAACTGGGGTTTATGGGCGCCCGTCTGGCATCGCCTGTGCTCGCGCTGGCGCAGTGAGGCTGGGGCTGAGCCCAGGCTGCAGCCTCCCGCATCCCCTGGGGCCGGTGGGATGCATGGCCTGGCCCTCCTCCCTTGCTCTGTACCCCCCGCCCTGCCCCCAGCTCCCCGGGGCAGCGTACTGGTTTTCTGGGTGTCGTGTTGTGTTTTGACCTACTAGAGTGGGTAACACTGTGGACTTGGCTTCTGTCTGACCAAAAGGGGACCCTGCCCAGCCCTGCCCAGCTGTGGACCAGCCCCGGAGGTCTCAGAAGGATGGAAGGAGGCCCTGTCTGTCAGACAGTGTGGTGCTCGGCACGGGGTGGGTCTTGGAAACACTGTGCCCCTTTCGATTTCCTGCCCACAGCATGGGGGACTGGGTGCTCCTGGCATACAGGGGATCTGCTCGCCCAGCCTGGCGGATGCCTGAGGTCCTACAGGGGCTGTTCCTCACGGAGCCCTCCGCTGATTTGGGGACAGGCCCTTGAGGGAGCCCCGTGCTGTGCAGGTCTGGCTGCCTGTCCCTGTTCCCTGCTCTGGCCGTAGGTGGCAGAGGCCTTGGCTCTGCAGCTCCCCCTACCCCTGGGAGCCCTTCCTGCAGTGCTGGGGCTCCTCCCTCGCCCCTCCTCCATCTGCAGAGCACGGCTGCCTCCTTGGGCCCTGAGCGTTATTTATTTAAAAAAGGAGTTACAGGGAGAGGAGGAAAGAAGTGAGAGAGATCCTTCATCCACTGGTCCATTCCCCAGATGGCCGTGACAGCCGGGGCTGGGCCAGGCCGAAGCCAGGTGTCAGGAGCTTTATCCGGGTCTTTCACATGGATGCAGGGGCCCAGGTACTTGGGGCTTCTTCCACAGCTTTTTGCATGCACAGTAACAGGGAGCTGGATCAGGAAGTGGAGCATCCAGGACTTGAACCGGTGCCCATATGGGATGCTGGCATCTCAGGCTGCAGCTTAATCCACTGCGCCACAACACCAGCCCCTGGTCTCTGATCTTGTGCCTGGTGCAGAGTGGATGCCTCCTCCCCGTGCAGAGGAAAGCGTGGCAGCCCCTCTGTGCCCTCCACCTTCTCTCCCTGCCCTGGTCTGTGGCCTGTGGACGGCCCGAGGGCTCCTCCGTGTGTCACTGCAGTCAGACGCTCCCGTGTACACCTGGGGGACTAAGCCCTGTGGGAGGGCTGCTGTGCCCCGAGCAAGGGTTCCTGGTCTCCGATGCCCCTGACCGTGGGTCTCCTGTCTCCAGTGCCCCTGACCGTGGGTCTCCTGTCTCCAACACCCCTCAATGTGGTCCCCTGTCTCCGACGCCCCTCAGTGTGGTCCCCTGTCTCCAACACCCCTCAGCGTGGGCCCCCTGTCTCCGATGCCCCTCAGCGTGGGCCCCCTGTCTCCGATGCCCCTACCGTGGGTCTCCTGTCTCTGATGCCCCTGAATGTGGTCCCCTGTCTCTGACACCCCTCAGCGTAGGCCCCCTGTCTCCGATGCCCCTACCGTGGGTCTCCTGTCTCTGACGCCCCTGAATGTGGTCCCCTGTCTCCGATGCCCCTCAGCGTGGGCCCCCTGTCTCCGATGCCCCTACCGTGGGTCTCCTGTCTCTGACACCCCTGAATATGGTCCCCTGTCTCCGATGCCCCTACCGTGCGTCTCCTGTCTCTGATGCCCCTGAATGTGGTCCCCTGTCTCCGACACCCCTCAGCGTGGGCCCCCTGTCTCCGATGCCCCTCAGCGTGGGTCCCCTGTCTCCGATGCCCCTACCGTGGGTCTCCTGTCTCTGACGCCCCTGAATGTGGTCCCCTGTCTCCGACACCCCTCAGCGTGGGCCCCCTGTCTCCGATGCCCCTCAGCGTGGGTCCCCTGTCTCCGATGCCCCTACCGTGGGTCTCCTGTCTCTGACGCCCCTGAATGTGGCCCCCTGTCTCCGATGCCCCTACCGTGGGTCTCCTGTCTCTGACGCCCCTGAATGTGGTCCCCTGTCTCCGATGCCCCTACCGTGCGTCTCCTGTCTCTGACGCCCTCCGCTGTCTCCAACGCCCCTGACCGCAGGTCTCTGGTTCAGCTTCCAGGCCGAGCGCCCCGCGCTGAACGTCGTCATCTTCCCTCTGCTGCACGAGGGCCTCACGGACGTCATCCGGGACGTGCCCATGGTGCACCTGGACGAGATCACCTTGTTCAAAAGCAGAGTGGCCGAGGAGCCGCCCAACCTGTGGTGGTGAGCGTGAGGACGGGCGCGGCCAGCACCTGGAAGCCCGCGGCTGGCGTCGGGAGGAAGAAAGCCCCGCCTCCTGGCTTTCTCAGCAGGACTCGGTGCCCAGACAGGAGGGCAGGGGCCAGGGACGGCGGCCAGGCTCGCCCACGGGGCCAAGGCTCGGACGATGGCCTGGGACCCTGCTCGAGTCCCGGGGCCCAGCGCTGGCCCTTGGCCCCAGCCCCCTGTGCTGCTCCTGTCGCCAGCCGTGGGGCTCGGCGGTGGCCGTGCCAGGTGCGGCTCTCCCTGCTGAGAGCTGTGCGGCTGCTGCCACCCGCGTTTTCACCCCTTCATCCCGGGACTTCTGCCAGGAGGCGTGAGTGGCCCAGCGGGACCCTAGGGCGGCGTGCATCGTCTGTGCTGGGGTGATGGGGGCCGAGGGCAGGCTGACTCAGCCCCCACCTCCCCGGGACACTTAGAGCAGGGCCCCTCCCGACCCGGCACTCACCCACCTTTCCCCTGTGAGGCCCCCTGGAGCTGGTGTCCTGGGCCTCCTACCTGGACGCCTGCCCAAGCCCCCTCACTGCTGGGACCCTGGCCGGCCGTGGGCGTCTTCCCAGGGGAGAAGCCCCAGTGCCCTTGGTTGCCACAGGTCCCCGGTGGCTGCCGTCTACTCTGCCACTGCAGATCCAGCCTGCCCTCCTCCAGATTGGCTGCAGGTCACCTCGCTGGTCAAGACCGGACACTGTCCCCAGGCACCGGGCCCTGCCCTCCCCTGGGCTCCGGAGGCCCCTGTGGTGCTGTGTGCAGGTCTGCGGGAGACCGGACACTGTCCCCAGGCACCGGGCCCTGCCCTCCCCTGGGCTCCGGAGGCCCCTGTGGTGTGTGTGCAGGTCTGCGGGAGACCGGACACTGTCCCCAGGCACCGGGCCCTGCCCTCCCCTGGGCTCCGGAGGCCCCTGTGGTGTGTGTGCAGGTCTGCGGGAGACCGGACACTGTCCCCAGGCACCGGGCCCTGCCCTCCCCTGGGCTCCGGAGGCCCCTGTGGTGTGTGTGCAGGTCTGCAGGGAAGCTGCCCCTGCGTTTCTGGCATCAGCACCTCCTCTTGGAGCCTGGGGCACCCTCCCTGCCACAGGCTGCGGCAGCCAGAAAGGCCTTGGCAGGGGCCCGGGCGGGGCAGACTGATCCCAGGGAACGCCCCGTCCCAGAGCGCTCCTATGGGCCCTGCTGGAGCTGAGAGCTGTGGGAGCCCTGCCCCCTGCAGCTGTAGCCGCTGCTGTAGAGCTTTGCGTGGCCCCTGGAGTCCACCAGCAAGGGTGACGCGAGTGGGCGGTACGGGCTGCCCGGAAGTGGCCGCCTCCTGTCCTTGCGGTGGGAGAACGGCCAGCCACAGCCTGACGGGGCTGCAGCCCAGGAGGGAGGCGGTGGCCTGGGAGATCCAGGACTGCGGGGAGGGGGTCCCTGTGGCCTGGGGGCCCTGGTGCCTGTGTCCCCTTCCCATAGAGCAGCCCAGCTCGGGCGGGGAGCCGTGTTCTCTGCAGGAACTGGCGGGAGAGGCCGCAGCCGTGTCTGATCTCGCCTGCACGGCCGCCGTCGTAATCCGGCACTTTTAACCAGCGGGGTCATCCCCCCCACTGGGGACCGTGCGTCTGCAGTGTCCCCTGCCACAGTCCTTGGACTGGAGCAGGGTTTGCTGTGCCCGCACCCGAGGCAGGGCTCAGCAGATGCTAACGACGGGCTTGTTCGCGCTAAGTGCTATTTTGGCACCGGTGTTGATTGCAATTTATATGCTGCGGCGTTTTACGCTGGGAAAAGAACCCCCTGTAACGGTTCCCAGTTGGCAGGGCCGGGCGGCGGACCATATGCTGCCTGCCGAAAGGCGCGGCCGGCGCACACGTGTGTGTCTGCGCGTGCGTGCGTGTGTGCGCCCATGTGCAGGCGTGTGCTTGCGTGTGCAGGCCAGTGAGTGTGCATCTGCCGTGTGTGAGCCTGGGGACAGGAAGCAGATCGGAGCTTTCATCTCTGATCCCTTTGTTCTCGGGAAGAGAGAGGCCCTGCTCAGAACCCGCTGCTCACGCCTCGGGCTCCGTGGGCCCCGCCCTGCTCCTGAAGGTGTCCCTGGGAGGGAGTGGAGGAAAGACCCTGCAGGCCCCCAGCGTCCCGTCTCTTCTCATGTTCATGGACAAAGCGATTACGTCATCTAGCAGCAGCGCTGGCCTTCAGAGGCCTTGGGTCTCAGCCATGGGCCCTGGCCTGGGGTGCCTGTGGGGCTGCTGCTGCCTCCCTCCCAGCCGGCTCTGTGTGGGGCTCCAGGCCACGTGGAGGGCGGCTGACGGGGCCCGAGACCAGGGCCTCCTGACGGGGGAGGGCCCGGGCCCAGCGTCCCCCACTGTGGGTTGTGTGGCTGGGGAAGTCCCCCTTGCGGGACTTCCAGCCAGTGGCCTGGGGCGGCCTTTCCCTTTTCCCTTCCTTGTCATTGTTGCTTTTAGGACCGAAAGTTGCCGAGGCCCGGTGAGAAGTTCATGAGCAAGGCGGGCGGTACGGTGCGGCCGTGGGCAGCGGGTGCAGCCACGGGACCCAGGTGGCCTGTGCCTTCCACGGGTGTCCTCGCTGGCTGTGCCTGTGCCCCAGCTGGGGCAGCTCTGTGTGGAGGTGTGGGGTTCCTGAGTGTCCAGGACCTGCCTGCCTGCTGGACAGACACCCCCCCAGGTCCCCCGGCTGCCATTCTCCCCCCTTTCTGAAGCTCTTGGAGGGCGGGGCCGGACACCCCAGGGGCGGGGCCTGGACCATGAAGCTGACCCAGAGCAGTTAAACCTGGCTGTGCCATCACGGAGCCAGGCCTGGGTGTGGAGGCTGCAGCTGCTGGTGGTAGGGTTGTGTCCATGGGCCTTGAGTGTGGGAGGGAGGGGTGATGGGCAGGCGATCATCGCCCTGTAGCTGTGGTGTCTCCCCCTGCCGCCGGCTGCTGAACCCACCAGGCTGAGCATGGTCTTGGGGGCCCAGGTGGGGAGCCCGGGGTCTTGCCATTCCTTGTGACCAGGTGCTAAACAACCATCCCCACCAGCATCAGGCTACGCACACGTGTCTCGGTGACGTGGCGAGCACCATGCTGGGGGGAGGGCTCTTCATGTGGATCTGTGGCATGTGGAAAATTCCAAATAAAACGGACTTGAGCCAGCCAGGCAGCCGCGTGGTCCTTCCCGCAGCGCTGGCCCTGGGCCCTGGACGGTGGAGGGGCAGGTGTTGTGCTTGAGGCCGACCTGGGTCAGGTGGGGGGCAGTGGACACTGCCGGGGGCAACAGGAGGTGCTGCTGGGGGACCTTGGTGGGTGAGGGAGGCCGAGGCCGGGCCTTACCCTGCTGGATGGGGGGTGGGGAGCAGGGACCTGGTGACAGCTGACAGCAGCTGGGCCCTAGCACACCCATGCTGCCATGGAGCCCTCCCACCCATCCATGAGACTCTGGTCCCACGGATGCCACGCCCTTGCCACCACCCTCCAGGCACCGGTCGCTCTGCTCTCTCCTTGTGGTGCGGACTGCAGGGACCTCAGAGAAGCAGAGACACATGGTCCCAGTTGTCTTGGGGCTGGCTTTAGAGCTGCATCGCCCGTTTGACCAGACCTGGGAGCTGGGGGGGCCTGATGGGGTGGTGCCGTGGGCAGAGGGCAGGCCCAGGGGGCCTTGGTGGGCGCCTCTAGCTTCGTCTTCCAGGTGAGGTGTGGCCTTGGCCAGGCACAGGCCTGAGCCAGGTGCCCCAGGTGCCCGAGAGCTGGGAGCTCAGGCCAGGTCTCCCATATGGGTGGCAGGAACCCAACTGCTGAGCCATCACCTCTGCCTCCCCAGGTGTGCGTTAGGAAGCTGGGATCAGGAGCCAGAGCTGTCCTCTCTGACCGCTAGGCCAGGTGCCGGCCCCAGGGCCATTTTCAGAGATGCATCAGTATGTGCAGAGCAGCCGCACCCAGGGCCGCCGTGCAGCCTGGGACGAGGCCCCGCACAGGCCCTTGGAGTCAGAGCCCACGCTGGGTGGAGCACGGGGCCGGGGTGGCCAGCTCTGAAGCCCCCGGCCTTTGCTGTCTTTGTGCCCTGTGTTCTGGGACCGAGCAATGCCAGTGGGCCCCCTGCTGCTGGGCCCGCGGCTCCTGTCGGTAGGTGTTTATCTTCGGGGGGGGGGGGTCCTCCCAGAGCCTGCCTGTCAGAGCAAGCTGTGACCTAGGTTTCCAGGTGGAGGGGTCAGCTCCCTGTCCAGGGCTGCCCAGCCCCAGGGCCGGGGCCAGAGGGCAGCAGGGCACACGCGGGGAGGGGTCTGCGGCCTCAGCCCCTGGCTTCCCCACGGGCAGCTGCTCCCCAGAAGATTTTTTAAAAGATGTATTTCTTTACTTGAAAGGCACAATTGCAGTGAAAGGGGGAGAGAGGGCCAGAGCGTCCATCCGCTGGCTCGCTCCCCAAGTGGCAACAAGCGCGGCTGGCCCAGCGCAGCCAGTTCTCAGGGCCTCCCCGTGAGCGCAGGGCACCTGCCGCTGCTTCCCAGGCGCATCAGCAGGAGCTGCGTCGGACGTAGCGCAGCCGGGATTCTCGACAGGTGCTCCCATGGGAGGCCAGCGCTGCAGGCTGGGGCTGTGCCCACTGGGCCACAGGGCCGGCCTCTCCCGGGTGGGAGTTTTGTCTGCCGAGTCCTCTGCTGTTCCGCCCGCCGGCTGCCCGCAGACCAGGAAGTGCGGCTGCAGCACAAGAGGTACACGGACGTTCTGTGTCTGGTTGAGCAGTGACTACACCCCAGCCAGCACCCCAAAGTTTGCTTTTGTGTCCAGGGAGGGTGGGGACCTCCTGCTTCCTGCTGCCCCCTCCCCCGCCCTGAGCCTGGGCAGAAAAACTGTCCCCGGAGACCAAAGCTGGGAGCCAGGAACTCCATCCAGGTCTCCATGGGGGCGGCAGGGGCCTAAGCACTTGGCCATCACCTGCTGCCCCCCAGGGTCTGCATTGGCAGGGAGCCGGAGCCCAGAGTGGAGCCTCGCGCTCTGCTACGGGACGCTGTGTCCTGGACACTGGGCCCACGGCGCTCCGGGAACACGGGACATGGGCAGCCCCTGCCGCCCTGCCTGCCTGGGCTTGGCTGGACCCGTCTGAGTCCCCAGGCCGCTCCCAGGCATCCGCTCCTCCTGCTGTCTCGCCGATGGAAGGCACTTTCTGTTTGCATTTTGCCAGTTGGCGTCCACGGGGAGATGCTGTTAAGGAAAAAACACACTTGGACTTTGAAGTTTCCTTTTGTTTTCTGCTCCAAAATGAGCGGTAGCTTTTCACTCTGTTCTTCTGTGCACTTTTCGAAGTCCCCCACGCCCGTGGATTCGCACCGGAGCTGCCGGCCCCCAAACACAGCTCTGGGCCTCTCTCTGCTGCCCCTGGGCCCTGCCAGGTCAGGCCTCGGGGATGTGCTGGGTGCTGGCTGTCTCCGCTCTCGTTTGGGGCTGCCCTTCTGTAAAAGCCAGGGGGCTCCCGCCACCCCCTCCAGGGCGCCCCGGCCAGGTCCTGGAGAAGCCGAGCTCCCGCCCGCTTTGCTCCTGCTGAGCGCCCTTGCCTGGATGAATCTGGCTTTGTCATTGTCTTTCTTTGAGAGGAGCTGTCGCGGCTGCCTCCCAGGGTTCACGTGAGCAGGAGCCGGAGCTGGGAATCGGACCCGGGCACCTGGATGTGGGACATGGTCGTCTAAATTGTTAGACCCCGAATTAGGTTTGTATTTTGATTTGTTTGAAAGGCAGAGTCACACACACACACACATCTCTCACTCTCAAAATGCCTGCCATAGCCAGGGCTTGGACAGGCCAAAGCTGGGAGCCAGGAACTCCACGCTGATCTCCCACGGGGCGCAGGGGCCAAGCTCGTGGCCATCTTCCACTGCCTTCGCGGGCGCATCAGCAGGAAGCGGGGGACTCCGAGCCCCACGCTGATGTGGGATGCGGGCATCTTGGGCTTAACCCATTGCCCCGGAGCTCCGCCCCCTCTCCCAGCTCTGGGTGAGCTGTAGATGGAGCAGGTGGTCTGCCCTTGTGCGAGGTCAGAGCCCTCGCCGACACACCCCTGTCCCCCTGCAGCCGGTCAGCCTTGCTGGTGCCTTCTGCCTTCAGACAGCTCCTGTCCTGCCCGGACACCAGCTGGGAGCCCCCTCTGCAAGGAGAAATGCCCCGGGGAGCAGCAGGGTCGCCCCGGAAACGCTGGGCACCGCTCCACTCCGTCACCCTGGCAACTGGCGGCTCCTTATCAGCTCCCAGAAAGCTGCAGGCGGATCCGGCCTCGGCCGCCTGCTTTTCAGTTTGTGGTTTCCCGGGGATCTTTTTTCCTTTTAGGAAGGGAAACGCACACCACAGCTCTGGAAGGGGGAGATAAGGCTCCAATGCGCCAGCGCCGAGTCTGCGCCGAGAAACCTCTTGAACTGCGGGCGGTTTTCCAGCCGGGCTCTACGGCAAGGAAGCGGGCGGCACACGGGCAGCAGAACCGTGGCGGAGGCTCCATGGGGGCAGGGGCCAGCGATCCGTGGGGACCTGGCCTCGAGGCCTGGGGAGCCGCCCTCTCTCGGCTGTCCAGGGCCGCCGGGTGTGCAGCGGGCCCTCACTGCCCAGGGCTAGCCTCCTGCCCTGAGTGTCCGCTCTGCCCCAGGTTGGCTTGCCCCAGCCGGGGTGGTGCCCCCAACGAGAGCCGTTCTCTCCGTGTGCACCTGCAACTGTGATGTGCGAGAGGGACTGGCCCAGCTCTGAGTCCACGTCCCTGTGCTCTGCTCTCTGCCACACTGGCCTCCTTTCCAAGCCCCATACCTGGCCCACTCCAGGGCCATGGCACAGGCTGTCCCCTGCATCCATGCACTCATCCTGCCCGGACTCCAGGGCACCCAGGCAACCTCCCAGCTCCCCAAGGTTTCTGAGTGACCTGGGACTCCCCCCCCACCCCGACTTGTCCCTTCCCCATCTCCATTCCTCTTGCCCCAAGCCCACTGCCTTGGGGAGGCGTGGAGCAGGGCGGCTGCACTTCTGAGAGCTCAGAGGAGACAGAGTCAGAGACAGAGAGCAGCAGGTAGGAGCTGGGGACAGGGAGAGTACAGAGAGGTGTGGGCAGACTGGCGAGCCCTCCTGTGGTGGAGGGGCTGGGGCACAGGGTACCCTCCATCCCCCACCAGACCAGGGCGTCCCAGGGCCAGCTGCAGTTGGGGTGGGGCGTATCCTCTGCATCAGTGCAGGGTAGCAGGGCTGGGCAGCCGCTGGGCGCCTGGAGCTGAGCATTCTCCCCGGGCACAGTGGTGGCAGAACAAGGCCTGAGCACCCCTGTGGCCACTTCTGTCTGGCTGGGCACTGCCCAGCTATAGAGCCAAGGGTGGCCAGTCTGTCCAGTGCAGAGGGAGGTGGTGGGGCTGGACCAAGGCATAGGCTCCTGGGGCAGGCAGGGCAGAGCGCTGCCCCCTCCCAAGGGACTAGCAGAGGCGGTGGCCTGAGGTCCACACCAGCCCCTGCCGCTCTGGGAGCCACGTTGGGGTCTCCAGAGAGGGCCGTGGCCAGGCTGTGCAGGACGCTTGGGGTCAGGCTGTGGCCAGGACTGGCTGAGCCCCCACTGTTCAGCTAATCTGGCCTCTCCCCAGAGCAGGGGACAGGAGGGTCCCTGCTTGAGGTGAGACTGTGGCTTGGAGAGGAACAGGGCAGCCCTGGGCGATGCTGGCAAGAGGGAGGTGGGGGGATGCTGGGAGGGGCACAGCGGTGGAATGTTCTGGAAGGCTTTTTTGGGACAGCATCCTGGGAGGGGGCAGCAGAGCTGTTTGTGGAGCTGGAGGAGGAGCCAGGACTGTGACACATGCACAGGGCTTCGTGGTGACAGGTGACAGCTGCCCAGGTGAGGGGCAACCTGGAAGGCTTGGGGGCCCTCAGGGGTGGGATGGGGCCGCTGGTGGCAGATGGATGAGTCAGTGGGGGCCACCACTTGGGGCCTGTGGTCAGCAGTAGGGGCTGGGCAGGGACCCCCAACCCCGAACTGGTGGGGAGCAGCCAGCAGGACCCAGTGGGCTGAGAGGGAGCCTTGTCTGCCCTGCACCTCAGGGCCCACACTCCTGCTGGGTGGCCCCACCCCTGTGAGCCTTGCAGGAGGTTGGAGACAGAGCCAGGTTGCCATGGTGATGTGGCCCGTGGCCAGTAGGTGTCACTGGAGCCTGCAGAATCTGGGGAGCAAGGTGGCGCCCGTGAGCCCCGTCCTTTGGCCTGCTGTGGTCACGCCAGGAGCACCTCCCACCCAGCTGGGCCCACAGAGGTCCCCGGAGCCACCTGTGCCAGGAGCTGGGGCAGCAGTGCACACACAGCTGTGTATATGTGGGGAACACACAAACAGCACACGGAGACACAGGGTGTACATGGGGAACACACAAACAGCACACAGAGACACAGGGTGTACATGGGGCATACACAGCACATGGAGACACGGTGTACATGGGGCACACAAACAGCACACAGGAGACACAGGATATACACAGAAAACACAGAGACACAAAGTACATGGGGAACAGCACACAGGCACAGAGACAGCACGTGTATACATGGCGAGCACATGCAGGGCACATGGAGATGCAGGGTGTACACGGGGAACACACAGAGACCCCCACACAGACACACACGGTACCTGCAGGGCACACATGGAGACAGGGCATACACGCAGGGCACACGGAGATGCAGGGTGTACACGGGGAACACACAGAGACCCCCACACAGACACACACGGTACCTGCAGGGCACACATGGAGACAGGGCATACACGCAGGGCTCACGGAGATGCAGAGTGTACACGGGGAACACACAGAGACCCCCCCACACACGCAGTACCTGTAGGGCACACATGGAGACAGAGGGTGTACACGGAGACAGAGGGCATACACGCAGGGCACACGGAGACAGGGTGTACACGGGGAACACACAGAGACCCCCCCACGGTACCCACAGAGCACACACGGAGACAGAGGGCGTACACGGGGAACACACAGAGACACCCACACACACACGGTACCCGCAGGGCACACAGAGCTGCATGGTGTATACTGGGAACACACAGACACACACACCCACACGGTACCCACAGAGCACATACAGAGACAGAGGGCATACACACAGGGCACACACACACACACACACACATGCACGGTACCCTCAGGGTGCACAAGGAGACACAGCTCTGCACTTCTCCAGGCCCCAGGAGCCTCCTGAGGTCAGAACCTTGGGTCAGACACTGATCAGACAGGTGCCCCTCTCCTAGCTCAGGGTGCCCCCCACCTTCCCACAGGACCAAGGCTGTGTGACCCATAGATGGGGAAACTGAGGCAGTAGAGGGAGCCAGGGAGCAAGCAGTCCACCCTGGAATCCAGAGCAGCCACAGCCCCTCCAAACCCGTCTCCCCTCCTCCTCCCCCCTCCTCTCTTCACCCTCCTCCCCTCCTCCTCCCTCTCTTCCCCCCTCCCCTTTCTTCCTTCTCCCCCTCTCCTGCCTCCTTCCTCCCCCTTCTCTCCCTTCTCCTCCCCCTCCTCCTCTTCCTCCCTCTCCTTCCTCCCGCCTCCCCCTCCCCCCGCTCCTCCCCCCCTTGCGGAATGCCAGGGAAACGCTGAGGCCTGCTCTTTTCTTAATGAATTCTCGCGGCTCCATTAGCTTGTTTTCTACAGAAAGCAAATGAAAGAGGCTGCAGAGGAAGCTGCCATTTGGATGCGCAGGGGCTGCCTCCAGCGGTCCCCACACCTGCCCACGGCTCGGTGCATCTGCGCTGGGGGCCTCTGGTCCAACCGGGGCAGGGAGGGAGGCCCTGCGGGCTTGTGGGAACCCACTCCAGCCCTGGCAGACACCCAGGGCCACCAACACCTTGCCCGGGTCACGGCCCCGCCAGGAACGCGCCTCCCTCCCGCCCCTGCCTTGCAGGTCCGCTCTTGCCCACAGCCTCTCTGGGTGGCGTCCGAAGGCCCCCGGTGATTTCCAGTGCAGAAATGTCGGGAGTGGAGACAAACAAGAGCCGGGACGTCCGCTGCACGCACCCCTTCTCCCTGGCTCTACCCTACCCCCAGCCCGGGTGCAAAGGATGGGGGGGCTCACTCAGGCCTGGGTGCCTGCCCCTCCCCACTCCTGCAGCGCCGGGCCAGGGGATGGGGGCACCACCCCTCCTGCCTGGGGGTGGGGGGTGTCTGAGCCTGAGCTGGAAGTGGCTTGCGGGAGGGGGGGGGCAGAGAGCACTGATGCACGCCCCCCACTTGTCTACACACGTCCCCACCCAGCTACCCACTCGTCCATGCATGCATCTACCCTGCCGCCACCCGCTTGTCTTACTGTCCATCCGACCCGTCCGTGGGACTGACCCGTGCCGCCTCAGGTCAGAGCCGGGCTCCTGGGCACAGTACAAGGCAGCGAGGCACCAGCCGCAGCCTGAGGGCTTCTGGGACTGCCCAGGCGTCACCATGGCCCTTCCCTGGGTGGGGGACCAGGAGCTCGCAGAACTGCAGACCCTCGGCGGCCCTCAGGGTCCTGGGCCATGGCAGGCGCCACCCTCGGGGACAGCCTTGGCAGCTCCCCTGGCCGGGAGCAATCTGGGGGTGAGGGGGGCAGGCTGGTCTCACAGGGGATGAGAGAGAGCAGGTGAGGCTGGGGCAGGAGGCCCAGGCTGTCCCAGTCACCCCTCCCGCACCCCTGAGCTCCTTCCCTGTCTGCCCAGTGCAGGAGGGACCACACTGGGTTCAGAGTCCCAGGTGGGTGGGCGAGAGGGCTTCGGGACTCTGGAAAATTGTGGTTTGTGTCTGGGGGGGGGACAAAGGGACCCCATTCCCAGGAGACCCTTGGGGGCTGTGGGCCAGGGTGGGGAGGGAGAGCTGGGCCCTGCTAATCTCAGAGCGTCTGGGAGGGGCGGGGGCTGTGGTAGGAGCCCCTTTCCAGAATGTGTCCTGCCTGCCTGTGTCAGAGGGAAGCCAGAAAGAACAGGTAATGCCAGAAAAAAAAGGACCCCCAACCCCCCCAATCCCAACAGCCCCCTTCCTCCCAGCGTGTAGCCCGGGGGCCGTCTGGCCCTCTGCTGCCTCCCGATGTCCTGGACGAGAAGAGAGATTCAGTCCAAAGAAGTGTTTGCTGGGCAGGGCTCGCCCCAAGGAGGCCAGATCCATGTCCACATCACGTCCAGCCCGGTGGTGGGGGCGGGGGTAGATGGGCGTGCCAGGGCTCAGCGCCCACCCCAGAGCGAGAGGCCCCAAACCCCAGGCAGCGGCTCTCGCCCAGCGAGGCGGCCCCTGTCGCCACGGTCCTCGGCCGTCCTCCTGTGTCCCTGAGCCCCTCCTCTCTCAAGGGCACCAGTCCTGGCGTTTCGGGCATGTCCTACACCGGGAGGCGCTCATCTTGAGATCCTTCATCAATCGGTATGCAAAGGTGCTCTCTGCAGACGGGGGCACTTCTGAGGTTCCAGGTGCACAAGGGATTTTAGGGGGACACCATTGTATTTGTAAAGTCAAGAGGCAGCAAGACAGAGAGAGACAGAGAGAGGGAGAGGGAGATCCCGTCTGCTGGGTCACCCACAAATGTCTGCAATGGCCAGGGCTGGGCCAGGGCCAAAGCCAGGAGCCAGGAGCCAGGAGCTCCGTCCAGATTCTCACCTGCCTGGCAGAGACCCAGGGACGTCAGTCATTACCACTGCCTCCCAGGGTCTGCATTCCCAGGAGACTGGCGCAGGAGCAGAGCCAGGACTCGAACCCGGGCCCTCCAATAAGGAACCTGGGCACGCGAAGTCTTCAGTGCTATGCCAAATGCCCCCGTGTTCGTCTCCGTTCTGTCACTGTCATGGAACACGTGAGTGGGTGATTTTTGATGGGGAAGCGAGTTTATTCTGGCTCATGGCGTGGAGCCCAAGAGGGTGACACGGCGGGGCCTCGTGCCGTGAACGCGGATGGTGGCCGTGTGGGGACCTGAGGGGGAGCCTGGCTTTGTGAGAGACCGGGGTTCATCCCTCTTCACGGCCTACCCACCTCTTAGAGGCCCCGCCTCCCTCCCCATGACAACACCAATCACATCTGGACCTGGGTGTCAGAGAGGGCGGGCCACATTCCACCCAGGGCTGCTAGCTCTAATGGGGAAACCGAGAAGCAGCCTTGTGTCTGGGTCAGTGCCCGGCCACCCGGCAGGCAGCCACACCCCCTCCCAGGCTGACCAGGGCCTGTACCCCTTCCCAGCCCTAGGAGGCTGAGCGGAGCATGAGAGACCAGAGCAGATGATGGTGTTGGAAGAGCCTGGATCACACGGTGCCTGACGGCCCCCGGGTGCCCCGGACCTGTGAGCAGACACGTGTCCTCAAGCTGTTTTTGCCCTGCTCTGTGCCCCAGAGAGCTGATGCCTGCAGCCTGGGTCCCCGGGGCTCCTTGGTCTCTATCTCCCAGTGGGATTCAGCCAAGGGAAGGTTGTGGTAGGGGCAGAGGGAGGCCAGGGCACTTCTCCCCAGCGTCCTGCCTGCCTGGGACCTTGCTGGCTGACTCTGCAGCTCCCTAGCCAGGCGTTGTTCAGCTCTGTCGGGAAAACCCTGCAGGCTTTGCCAAGCCACAGCACAGTACGGGTGAATCTTAATTCTGCCAGCTTGTCCTAAGCTCGAAAATAAGTGATTTGGGGCTGGCGCTGTGGCGTAGCAGGTTAAGCTGATACCTGTCTTCTATGGACACTGGTTCAAGTCCCGGCTGCTCCACTTCTGATCCAGCTCTCTGCTGTGGCCTGGGAAAGCAGTAGAAGATGCCAAGTGCTTGGGCCCCTGCACCCACGTGGGAGACCTGGAGGAAGCTCCTGGCCTCAGCCTGGTCCAGCGTCAGCTGTTGTGGCCGTTTGGGGCGTGAACCAGCAGATGGAAGCGCTCTCTCATTTCTGAAAACCAAGTAGGGAAGGCAGTGTGGCACAGTGGGTGAAGCCACACTTGCCACTCTGGCATCCCGTATCAGAGCCCCAGTTCAAGTCCCAGACTCCCCGCTTCCAATCCAGCTTCCCGCTAACGCACCTGGGAAAGGCCAAGCTGAGTCCTTGAGCCCCTGCTGCCCATGCGGGAGACCTGGCTCCTGGCTTTGGCCTGGCCCAGCCCCACCATTGCAGCCATTTGAGGAGTGAACTAATGGGTATAAATCAATCTCTCTCTCTCTCTCTCTCTCTCTCTCTCTCTCTCTCGCTCTGCCTTTTGAATGAAACTAAGAATTTTAAGAAATAAGCAAAATTATTTTGGGACCATTTTTTTTTTCCTGAAACGTTTATCCTACTAAGGAACTCAGAGAAGACTTCTCACGGCGATGCAGGCTGCTCGGCTCCACCTGGGGGATGCAGTCCCTGCTGCCCCGGGATGGGCTGTGTCGCACCCACCTCAGGGTGCCCGGGCCCAGCCCTGGCTCTGCCCTCCATCCCAGCTCCGTGCCTGGGTGAACCCAGGGAGGCAGCAGGAGATGGCCCGAGTACTAGGCCCCCGCCACCCACGTGGGAGACCAGGACGGAGCTCTAGGCTCCTGGCTTCGGACTGGCCCAGTCCCGGCTGTTGCGGCCCTTTGGGGAGGAACCAGCCTTTGCCTGGCAAGGTTGAGTCTCAGATCCCAGAAGGGATGAGGTCTCCAGGGACACCCAGGTTCCAGGTGGCGAGGACGCACTCCAGAGCCAGCTGACCGCCTGCGCTCCATGCCGCGGGCCTCTGGACCATGGCCCAGCGGGGGACATGGTGCTCAGCTGTGGCTGTGGGTGACTGTCCGGAACACTGGGTGCTGTGGGCCACCGAGGCCCCAGACGCCCTGCGCGCCCCTTTTAGTTATATTTAAATGTTTATTTTAAAAAAATATCAAGGATGTAGCAGGTTAAGCTGCCGCCTGCGATGCTGGCATCCCAAGTGAGCACCAGTTCAAGTCCCAGTTGCTCCAGCTCTGATCCAGCTCCCTGCTAATGTGCCGGGGAAGGCAGGGGAAGATGGCCCAAGGGCTTGCTGTAAGGGCGTGGAGAGAGTCCAGAGAGGGAACCTGCCCCCCAGAAGCCCCAAGGGGCTTCCTTTTGGGGAGCGGCAGCTGCCGCAGCCTGAGAGACCCCGGCAGGGTTGTCCCTTGCTGCTGCCAGGCTGGAGTGAGCTCCGTGGCCCCCTTTCCTTGTCACCCCGCAAGACTCGGTGGCTGCCCGCCTCCCGTTGCTGGGCACCCCACCCCGGGGGCAGCAGCTGGGCCCCTCCTTAGCCGCGGTCTCAGTTCCCAGTGGCCCCTGGCGGTCAGCAGATAGTCAATGGAGGGGCTGGCATTGTGGCATGGAAGGTTAAGCCACACCTGTGCCACCAGCATCCCACACCGGCACCAGCTTCAGTCCCTGCTGCTCCTGTTCCGAGCCAGCTCCCTGCTGATGGGCCTGGGACAGCAGTAGAGGATGGCCAAGTGCTTGGGCCCCTGCACCCAAGTGGGAGAGCCACAGGAAACTCCTGGCTCCAGCCTGGCCCAGCCCTGGTGGTTGTGGCCATTTGGGGAGTGAACCAGGGCATGGAAGATTTGTCTGTCTGTCTGTCTCCATCTCCTGTAACTCTGCCTTTTAGATAAAGAAATCTTAGAAACAAAACACAGGGCTGCGAGCTAACCAAACTTCTTCCGTGCAGAGTGCCCGTATGGAAGACCCCCGACTGCCTCCCCGCAGTCTCCCAGCAGCCGGCTCGGCAGCAGGCGTGTGTGCTCAGGCGCCCTTGTCTGGCTCAGTACCAGCCCCGAGGCCAACAGTAATGGGCAGCCAGCATTGAGGTGGAAGTTCAGATGGGCCCAGAGAGCCCCTAGGGGCTTCTTTTCCTTCCCCTGTGAAAACCGGGCTGAGCAAGGAGAAGCCACCCCTATCGTGATGCGGGTTGAGTCCTGGCTGCTCTGCTTCCCATCCAGCTCCCTGCCACTACCCAGCCTGCGGCAACAGCAGCTGATGACCCGCCCCCCGCCCCCCACCCCACCCCTGCCAGCCCAGAGACGGGGCGGCCAGGCTGGGGGGTGTGCGGGCGAGGTGCAGGCCAGCCTGGGACTTGTCTGTGCTCAGACAAACCCCCTGGATTCTCGGGGCTCTGAACAGCCGCTCATTTCGCTCCGGGAGCCGCAGGTTGGGGACACGTGGATTCCGCTCGCTGTGGCTGCAGCTGGGGTGCGGTGACGGGGCTGAGACCCCTGCCAAGGCGGCTGGCGCAGGCTGGGGAGGAGGCTCAGCTGGGGCTCCCGGGATTGGGGCGTCCCAAGACGCGAAAGGCAGAAGCTGCCGTGTGGCGAGTGTTAAACGGGGAGTCCACAGCACCCCTAGGGGAGACAGATCCCGTCTTCTGGTGACAGGAGAGTTACAGGACTTTAGGGCAGAGCCCAGGGGGCTGGGGAAGCTGGGCCGGGCTGCACCACGTCCAGGCCAGTCCTTTGTTTCCCTCTGCTTGCCCGGCTCCCCTTCCCTGGAGGCCGGCACAGGGCACGCACACTATCCCCATTTTACAGATGAGAAAACGGCCGGCGGCCAGGTTGCGTGGCCAGCATCGCAGAGGGGAAGGGGCAGGGTGGGACTTGTTTCCTGTCCGTGTCCTCCGTCAGGAGTGACTTTGGGGACGGTGACCCATGCACCCCACCTGGCTCCCAGGACGCCCCCCGGGGGCCTCGCTCGCTGGGGGCTGGGCGGCAGCCACTGAGTGACGGTGACTGAGCTGACACCTTGGTTGTACCTTGTGTTCCAGACGCCGGCATGGCCGGAGCGAGCCAAGGCCAGCGTGAATAATTCCCGTGCTTTCAACAAAAACAGGCGCACAATGGAACTTCGGGTAAACACTGCTCAGCCGCCTGGGCTTGAAGAGAGAAGAAAAACCCACTGTTGTGCAGGCCGGCTCCGAGGCCGGCTCACCAGCAGCAGGTCGGGGGCTGGGCAGAGGCAGTCTGGGTGCTGGAGGAGGGGGGTGGGCCCTCTGCCGGCTGCCTTGTGGTTCCCTCCCCTGCCCCGGCTCCTCGGGGTCACCTCTGCCCAGGCTCCTATTCATCCTTGAAAACCCTACAGAATTGGTGTCCCTTCATCCACTGGTTGAGGTCTGTGGGGCTGGGTGTGGAGGGGACGTGGCTGATGGATGTATGGAGGCAACTCCGTGGGCAGGGACGGAGTCTAGCAGTCTACGCCGATTTGTTCTGGCAGCAGGCCTGAGCCGGCTAGGACGGCCGTGCTTCTAGGGGATGCTGGGGTTGGGGCTGGCCCTGCCGTGTGTCTCGAACTGAGTCTCCCCCGGAATTAAAGCACACAGCCTGGACTTGAGGACGGGAGGTTTGGGGGTGACTCTGAGAAGGCAGGCCGAGCAGATGGGGTCACAGGTGCAGGCAGATTTCAGGGGTGTGGACAGGTCAGCTACCAAAATGGGCAGCTGGGACGCAGTCTCCTGGGGACCCTGGACCCTGGAGGTTCTGGTGGGCTCCAGGAAGTTGGTAGAGGGGCAGGCGTTTGGCACAGCGGCTGGGGGCTGCTTGGGACCCCCGCATCCCCAGCAGAGGGTCTGGGTTTGAGTCTCCCCTGACCGCTTCCTTCTGGTGCACACCCTGGGAGGCGGCTGGTGATGGCCCAAGTCCTTGCATTTCTCCCACTTTTGCAGGAGACCTGGGCCGACTTCTGGGCTCCTGGCTCGAGCCTGGCCCAGGTACAGCTCTTGTGGGCATTTGGGGAGTGAACCAGCTGATGGAAGATCAATCTCTCCACCCCACCACCTTCTCTCTGTCTTTCAAATAAAATGAAAATAACTGTAAATGTTTGTGGAGGAGTCAGTGCTGTGGCACAGTGGGTTAAAGCCCCAGCCTGCTGTGTTGGCATCCCATATGGGCGCCGGTTTGAGATCTGGCTGCTCCACTTCTGATCCAGCTCTCTGCTATGGCCTGGGAAAGCAGTGGAAGATGGCCCAAGTCCTTGGGCCCCTGCACCCACGTGGGAGACCTGGGAAAAGCTCCTGGTTCCTGGCTTCACATTGGTGCAGCTCCAGCCGTTGTGGCCATCTGGGGATTGAACCATCGAATGGAAGACCGACCTCTCTCTCTCTCTCTCTGCCTCTCCTCTCTCTGTGTAACTCTTTCAAATAAGTGAATAAATCTTTAAAAAAAAAGTTTGTGGAAAATGGAATTAAAAGACAAGTTTATTTTGCTGCAAAAACTTTTTTTAGGAAGATTTATTTTATTTATTTGAAAGAGAGTTCAGAGAGAGGTAGAGACAGAGAGAGGTCTTCCATCTGCTGGTTCACTCCCCAGATGGCTGCAACAGCCGGAGCTGGGCCGATCTGAAGCCAGGAGCAGGAGCTTCTTCCGGGTCTCCCATGCTGGGGCAGGGGCCCAAGGGACTTGGACCATCTTCTACTGCTTTCCCAGGCCACAGCAGAGAGCTGGATGGGAAGTGGAGCAGCCGGGACTCAAACCGGCGCCCATATGGGATGCCTGCACCGCAGGCTGGGGCTTTAACCCGCTGTGCCACAGCACCGGTCCCTGCAAAAACTTTGGAAATCCATGTATCATTTTTGTATATGAACTTCAGAAATTTTTTCTTAAATTTCTATTAATTTATTCTCATTCTATTTGAAACATGGGGGAGAGAGAGAGACATTTTCCATCCTCTAGTTCACCCTCAAAATGACTGCAACAGCCCAGTTTGGGCCAGGTCGAAGTCCGGGACCCAGAACCCCAGCTGGCCTCCTGTGGGGGGTGCAGGAGCCCAAGCCCTTACGCCCTCACTGCTGCTCCCTGTGCCGGGCAGGGAGAGGGAATGGGAACGGAGCAGACGGGACTCCAGCCAGGCCCTCGGACGTGGGCGTCGGGCTTCCAAGTGGTGGCCTAACTGTTGGGCCAAATGCTGCCCTTTGCAAATGTTTTCTTAAAGATCTATCTAGTTATTCTGAAAGGCAGAATGACAGAGAAAGAGAGAGAGAGAAAGACATACCTGCAGCGAGTGAACAGCAAGAGACAAGAAGAGAGAGAGGGAGGGAGGGAGGGAGGGAGAGAGAGAGAGAGAGAGAGAGAGAGCGCGAGCTTCCATCCATGGGTCTCCCGTGTGGGTGCAGGGCCCAAGCACTTGGGCCATCCTCCACTGCTTTCCCAGGCCACAGCAGAGAGCTGGATCGGAAGTGGGGCAGCCGGGACTCATTGGAATGCTGGTGGAGGCGGCTTAACCCACAAGAGAGCCCCTCTCAGAAAACTAATCTTATCGTATTTTAATGTGCATTTTCTGAGTTGTTTTATCTCATTTATTCTCTCCTTTTTTAATCTTATCTCTTAATTTCACTCTATCTTTTAATTTCCATTTCCTGGCACCGAGAGGATTTTGCCAACACTGTCCCTGTCCCACGTCCCCCTGGGAGACCCGGGATGCCCCCTCTGTCCTTGGAGGCGGTGAGAGGACCCCCGTCTGTGTGAGGAAGGGGCTCCGTGTCCTGTGTCGCGGGTAGGCGGCCTAAGGCTGGCCTTGTGAGTCCTGCGCTAGGGAAAGCTACCGGGAAGCCCTCCTGGGACCTGACCTGGGAGCGGGTCACTGCCTGTACATTTGGCTGGGGTGAGGTCAGCGAGTGGGGGGTGGGGCTCCACTCTGGCACCAATGTGGTCCGTGGAGGAGAAAAGCGAGGCGCCCACGTGAGGCTACAACACACGGGGAGGTGCCCCGGGGTGACGTCGCTGTGAGGCCATGAGTGCCACGGACCGGCGGCCACCACGGCCGTGGGAGGAAGCAGCCCTGCTGACCACTCCACTGTGAACTGAGTCATGATGCCTGCGCTCTCTGGGGCTCCTGCGGGGACAGTCACACGTCGGGGTAGGGGTGGGGTGGCAGAACAGGGTACCAGCCCCAGCTCGGCCACTCTGTGTGACCCAGGGATGTCACCAAACCCCTGAGGCTCTTAGGAGGGACCGCCCCTTCCCCTGCTGTCCTGCATGTGGGTGGCGGGCACCTCGGCCTGGACGTGGCCTCTGCAGCGAGTGAACGAGCAAGAGACAAGAACAGAGGGGCTCGGGCTCGGGCTCGGTGCACGCACGCACCCCAGCAAACAGGGCCGGAGCTGCACCCTCTCGTGCCCTGGCCTTGGACGTGACATGGCGTCACTTCCAGCACGCAAGGTCCTGCTGCAGTGGGGGAGTGTCCTGGCCAGAGCCCATGCGTGTACTCAAGCCTGGGCTGGAGTTGTGGCCCGGTGTGGGTGGACTGTGCCGAGACAGAGAGAGAGAGAGAGAGAGGGAGAGGATCTGCAGCCTCTGTGGGAGGTTCTGCCTCGGGCAGGCGACGGGACACGTCCACCCTGAGTCACCCTCAGCTGTGCAGATAAGACCCTGGTGCGAACAGCGCTCACGTGCACTGCCATGAGCACTGGGCGCTGGTCTGGCCCACTCACCACGTGACCCTTAGGGTCTCGCACAGGGCCAGCCCGGTGGGGGTGGGGGAGGTTGTTGAAGTCCAGGGAAGGAGAGCGGTGGGTGTGGACTGCACCAGGTGGGCTGCACTGGTGACCCCCTCCTGGTGTTGTTTGGGTCAGAGTGTTCAAAATGGTGCCAAGGACAAAAATACAAACAAAACAAAACGGGCAGACTGGAAAGTAGGACTCGAGTAGACAATTTCCAAAGATATCGTCCAGCAGCCGTGAGAGCCTGGTCAGGGTCGCTACTTGTCAGGGTTAAGCCCACATCAGGGTGCTGGTTCGAGTCCCGGCTGCTCCACTTCCCCTCCAACTCCCTGCCTATGCGCCTGGGAAAGCAGTGGAAGATGGCTCAAGTGCTCAGGCCCCTGCACCCGCGTGGGAGACCTGGAGGAAGCTCCTGGCTCCTGGCTTCAGCCTGGCCCAGCTTGGGCTGCTGTGTGCATTTGAGTGAACCAACGGATGGGAGCTCGCTCTGTTTCTCTCTCTTTCTCTTTCACTCTGCCTGTCACATGCATAAAAAAATTTGTCAAAACAGCCATAGCAGCCTCGGCCCGGGGGTCCCACAGACCCCCAGAATCAGCATGTGGTCAGCGGTTCACCCAACAGAGGGACGTCAGGGGCTGGAAGGGCCACTGCCACACCCAGGTCCCTGCTGTGGTCGGCACAGTCGCCACAAGGTGGAAGCCGCCCAAGGGTGACGCTTTGAACGTGACCCCAATCCCACGCTGGGAGCTGAGTCCCTCAGCTTGATTTGTGAATGGGATGTGGGGGAAGTGACTGGGCCATCTGCTGTCCTGAGGGATTAATCCATTCACAGTGTAATGAATTACTGGGTTACCAAGGGAATGGGGTTGGCATGACGCACGCTCTCCCTGGGGGGCAGCAGTGCGGCCTGAGACGCCGGCACCCACGCTGGAGCTCTGATTCCAGTCCCAGCTGCTCCGCTTCCGATCCAGCTCCCTGCTAACGTGCCTGGGAAGCAGCAGGTGATGGCCCAGGTCCCTGGGCCCTGCCACTCATGTGGGAGACCCGGATGGAGCCCTGACTCCTGGCTTCAGCCTGGCCCAACCCTGGCTATTGTGGACATTTGCAGAATGAAAGGCAGAGTGACAGAGAGGCAGAGACACAGAGAGAGATCTTCCATCCACTGGTTCACTCCCCAGGTGGTTGCAACGGCCGGAGCTGTGCCCATCTGAAGCCAGGAGCCAGGAGCCTCCTCCTGGTCTCCCACATGGGTGCAGGGGCCCAAGGACGTGGGCCATCTTTCACTGCTCTCCCAGGCCACAGCAGAGAGCTGGACCGGACGTGGAGCGGCAAGCGGTGGCTTTACCCGCTGGGCCACAGCGCCTGCTCCTATTTTTTTTTTTTTTTTTTTAAGTGAGCTCTCTAGCGCGCTCATAGGAGAGGCCTCCAGCCTCAACAGACATTTCTTCTAGAGCCTTGACATTCAAGATTAAGGTGTCCGGCCCTCCTGGAAGGACCTCCGCGTAGCTGGTCAATGGCAGTCTCCTGTCTTAGGACCTTCGTCCCCTGCCCACCCCTGCAGCCACACTCTTACCCTAACTATGGGCACGTGCAGCAGCCCTAGTTCCCAAGGTCACATCCCCAGGCCCGGGGGCGTAGGGCCTCACACACGCATTGGGAGCACCTGCTGTTCAGCCAGTCCCATGTGGGCTCCCCCAGGAGGGAGAGTGGGGCTGGGCCAGACTTTTCCGGAAGAAGGAAGCAACTGAGCAGGTCCTTGTGGCCGGAGCAGTTCTAGAAGGTTCCTGAAGGGTGTCTTTGTGGCTACAGAAGTGGGGTGTGTGAGTGCAGCTGTGGGGGGCTTCCTGCCTCCTGTCTTTCCCCGGAGTGAAGGTAGAAGCAGCCTGGAAGAGCGGGGAGCTGCCAGGGGGGCTTGGAGCTAGGGTCCTTGAGGGTGGAGGCAGAGGAAGGAGAGGGAAGCTTTCAAAGCCATTGCCATGGGAAATGTTTTTATTTTCTGCTTCAAAGAAAATGCCAAAGAATAAAAAGAAAGAAAAAAAAAAAAGCCAGGGAGGGCGGGCAGGCGTGAGGGAGGTGAGAAGGGCTGTGTGTGCCTGAGTGAGATGGAGCGAGCGCAGGCAGGAGCGAGGGGGAGACCCTGGGAGCAGTCTCCTCGCAGGAGCCCTGCCATCCCCTCCCTTGGGTGTCATGGGGGTGGGGAGGGATCCTGGGCGCTGAGCAAGTCTGGGCCGGCCTGCGGCGCGCACCTTGCTGGGTGGTCCCCATCTCTGGGTCTCGTGTGAGTCACAAACGTCACCTGTGGGGTCCCCGTGTGTAGGGGTGAGGAATCAGAAGACCAGCAGGTTGGGGGGGGGAGGGCTGGACTCCTGCCCTGTGCCTGCAGCTGGAACCAGACTTCAGCACCCCCTGCCCAGCCGGGCCAAGCCCGGGACTCCCACTGACCTCTGACCTCCACCGGTGGGAGGTCAAGCAAGCCCCCAAAGGACGGCAGGGAGAGGGGAGTGAGCGGGGCCACAAGTCGGTGGGGGTGGGTTCCAGGGGTGTTGGGCCTCACTGTCTGCCCAGCACCCTCCTGGCTTAGCTGTCCTCGCTTGCTGCCCGTTGCTAGCCTGCGCGCACCTTGTTTTACCATCTGTTAAATGGGTCTGACTGTACCCGACTCCCAGGGCGGCCCAAGGGAAGCTGGGGCTTCGCGGTGCGCGCACCGCCAGGAACTTTCAGAGGGAAACAGCGGACACCCTCGGGCGGAGGAGGAGGGGCTCTGGGTTGGGACGCGGAGTCGGCGGGAGGCGCGGGGCAAAGGAATGTATTCCAGAGCGCTGGGCATGCTCGGGCCTGCCAGGGAGGGGTTCGCAGGCCCACGGCAGGCTCCCGGCGGGCTGGGGGAGGGGTCGGGAAGTGAGGAAAGCGGGCAGCGGCTCCCCACCTAGGCGCAGCGCCCCTCCCCAAACACACGTGCTGCCAAGCCCTCCATTAGTCACCCTGGCACTGCCACACAGAAATCCCATTAGTCACACCCCGCGCGAACGCACCCAGACAAAGGCCGCCGCTCCCAGGGAGCCCCAGTGTGTGTGCGCCCAGCACAGTGCCCGGCGCGCAGGCGCTCGGGTCGGTCGGCGGCGGGGGCGGGGGCGTGGGGGACCCGCCGGCAGCCTCGCCCGCCAGGACGACCCCCACAACCGGCCCGGCAGGCCCGCCCCACCCCGCCGGGGCACGCATTCCACAACCAACGCCCGCGGACGCCCTTGACGGCTCCCCCCCACACCCCGATCCGCCGCGCTCCGGAGGGGGCAGCGGCTGACCTTGGGCCCTCTCCCCCGGGCCTGTCCTCGGACTGGGCTGGCAGGCGGACCAGCCCCCAAGGTCACCAGATCTCAAGCCCGCGGCCGCCGGAGCTGATTTATTGGCGGTTTATTTGGAGAAGCGCTATCGCTCTTCGGTTCCGGGGAAAAGAACGCTCGCGGTGGACTTTAACCTCGGGCTCGAACCGCAGCGCTTTGTTTTCCGAGGCGCTTCCTGCGGCGCCGCGCAGGGCAGGGGCCGGGGAGGCTCGGCCGGAATGTGGCTGGACAGCCTCTCCACTCCCCGGGCTCGCTCCGCCGCCGCCGCCGCCGGGGCCAGCGCTCGCATTCCTCTGCGCCGGAAGCCATGGGTCCCTGCAAACGTACTTCTAGAAATTCTAGGAAGAGGCCGGGAGCGAGGTTTCCGAAAACCCCGAGGCGCGCAGTCGTTGCCACTGGCCCGGGGAGGCTTTGGGAGACGCCCAGGAGGGGTGAAGGCCTCCCTGGTCCGCGGCTGAGCCGTGCGCAAAGCCCTCTCCTGGGAAGGTCGGCCCCGATCGCGCGCACAGCCGGCGCGGAGCGGGGAATGTTCCTCGCCTCTCTGGCAGAGATGGAACAGTGCTGGCGCCCGGGATCCTTGTTATTGCAAATGCACCCTCTGGGGCCGGCCCTCGGGCGCTCCACGACTGTAGGGTACAAAGACCACCGCCTCCACCCAGGCCGCCGCCAGCGCGCGACCGGTTCCTGCTTTCCCTCTGTTTCCTTGCGTCCAAGCCCGGCGGCCCACCAGGGTGCCGGGCCCGGAGCCCACGGTGAGGGGCGTAGGAGGCACAGAGAGGCCGGCGGCGTGGCGGGAGGACTAGGGCGGCCCCAGGCCCACAGCCACACAGCTGGGTCCTCGCTGTGCAACACACACACACACACACACACACACACACACACACACAAACCCTGGCGCTCCCGCACAAGGCCTAGGGTCTGCGGAGGGGGCCAGCAGATTGCTCTGACTCTGGGGGGCCCTGGTGTCGCCCGTCCATGATGTGGGTGGCCTCGCGGAGTCCTCCTGCCGCGAAGTGCCGGGAGCGGTCCCTCTACCGCGGGCGGAGATCGCGCGCTGAGGCCCGGGCCGCCCTGGAGTCCCGGCACCTGCGGGTTTGGATGGGGGCGGCACGGAGTGGGCGAAACCGTTCCCTGTCTTCGGTGGACGGGAAGCTCCTGGCTGGACTCCCTGCACCGTCTCGGGGGCCCCCAGGCCGTGGGGGGCGCGAGCAGGATGCCCGCGCGGAGCGAGACCCGAGGCCGGCTCGGGGCCCCAGCTCGTTAGCGGCGGCAAGGAGGGCCCGCGACGAGATTTACGGCCGAAGCAGGCCCCCGGCGCATCCAGTGCGTCTCCGTCCTCTCTTAGCCAAGCAGTGAAATGGAAGACCCGACCCGACCCGGGCCGGAGGAAGAGGCCAGGGCCGGAGGCGGGGCCGGGAGGAGCTGGAATCCGCCGGGGCCAGGACGGGCGCCTCGGCCGAGGCTCTGCCCGCCGCGCTCTCGGGTTCCGTGGGAGCGTGGGGCGCGCGACGCCGTGTCCTCGGCCTCTGCGGCGGCTCGGCCGCACCTCAGCTCCGCAGGGGCCGGTGGCACGGCGGGGCCTCTCCGGGTTTTAGCGGCGCCCGGGCCAGGATCATTCCGGCTGCCGGGCCTGGGACTTGGCGGAGACGCGCGCTCCAGAGACCCGGCGTCCGGGGCGGGCGGCGCAAGCCGGCGGCCTCTCCCTGGGCTCGCCGGGGAGTGCGGGGCTCCGGGGTGGCTCGGGTTTTCCGCGCCTAAGAAAGGATGCGGGTTTTGGTTTTCCCCCCTGGAGGAGAAGGTAAGGGGAGAACGTGTCTACGCGGCCAGCAACACACAAGTTCCGGGAAGAACTGGGCAGAAATGAGGGTGGCGGGGGACCGAGCCTGCGCCCACAAAGGCGAGCAAGGGGGAACCAGCGGGCTCCAGGTGGATCTGTCCTTTGGGGTGGAAACCAGGGGGTTCGAGTTCCGTCAGTCCCGGCGCGTCTCAGGCGCCCGGGAACACACAAAAGGCCTGCGCTGGGCAGCCCAGGCCGGCCGCCGCATCGCCGCGCCTGGCCGAGGCCCGCCGGGGCGGATTCTCCCGGAACTGCGGCTCGGGGCTGCAGGCAGGCGCCCCCCCCAGCCCCGATTTTCCGCCCAGTCAGTACAAAACACACACACACACCCACTGCGTCAACACTGTTTTTGGACACCGATCCCGCCGGGTAAACACAAGCATGAGGGGGTGGGGTGCGCGGGTTGGGGGGTGGGGCTCGGAAGATGGCGGCTGGCCCCGGGCAGCCGGTGCGGGTGGCACGCGCGCCCAGACCTGTTTTTCTTTTTCTTTTAACCTCTGAAGGCGGCCCACCAGGGCGGGGAGGGGGGTCCCGAAGCCCCGCCGAGGTGTCCTGGAGGCCGCCCCTCCCGCCGTGCATGGTGGCGGTGGTCTCCCAAGGAGCCCGGGAGGCAGCCACCCGTCCCCCGCCCCAAGATGGCTCCCCATCGCTGTTTACTCGGCGGTGTCGGGGGCGCCGGGGCGCTGGGCAGCAGCCGGGCAAAGATCGGGGCGAGCGGCCCTTGCCCGTGCGCGCGCCGCAGCCCTGGAGAACCGGCGCGCACGGGCTCGGCCTTGCGCGCCCCGGCCGGTAGCCGGGCACCCGGAGCCGCAGGCGCGCAGGCGGCCCGGGGGGCGCACAAAGCCCCGGAGGGAGGGGGCTCGGCTCGCCACGCCGACGAGGCACACGCTGGAAAAATGCACACGCCATTGGCAAATCCAGGGCAAACAGGCAGAATTTTTTATTAGCAACTAAATGATTTATGGCGCACATTCCCCCGCCGCCACAATTCCGGCGTCTTGGCGCATCCAGGGGTGAAAACATTAAACATTTATAAAAATAGGCCTTTGTTTTTTTCCACCCCGCGAGCCTTTTGTATTCCCCACCCACCCCCGCCCCCACCCCTCCTTGAACTACACGAAAATTAAAAAACAACATTCCAGGTGCCGGGGCGGGGGACCACGGGATGTCGCCGAATGCTGGGGGGCGCGGGCGTGGGAGGCTTCACTGGGGGACCCACAGAGGCCTCTGGACGCGGCTCAGGGCGCTCGGTGCCCCCACGCGCGGACCCTTCCCCGCAGCGTGCGGCTCCACTGCGGTTTCTGCAGCCGCCCCCTCCCCTGCGGCACACGGACACAATACCTCCTTTCTCTAACCCCCCTCTGCTCCGCGTCCTGGCGCTCCCGGCGCTGCACCGGCTGCCCAGGCCGCCACGGAGCCCCGCGCGCCCGACTCCGAGCGCGGACACCGCCGCTCGCTCCCCTCGGCTCCGGCTATTTGCGGGCCTTTCTTCCTCCCTCCTCCAGCTTCCAAACGAGGGCAGCCTAGAAACCAGCGCAGGAGGCCCCGGAAAGGGCAACTTGAAACTGCCCTCCAGAGGCTAAACTTTTTTTTTTTCCCTCAAATTTATCCTGGAATTAAAGACGCCCTCCCCCTCCCCCGCCAGCTCCTTCTCAAAGCCCTAACCACCACCACCACCCCTCCGCTATTTTTTTTTTCTTCTAAAAGTGGAGAAGAGAAAATAGAACGAATGGGCGAGAACCAGCTCATTTTTTTTTTTCCCTCTCCAAAAAAGTTGCCTTAAATATGGATTTAAAAAAAAATGCAAAAAAGCAACATGGAAATGCTGAGTCGCAGCGCGGGGCGAGAGCGGCTCCTCCTGCGTTAATTAAAATCTATCGCCAAGGCCCCTCTCCAGGCAGCGACCGCGCGACCTGTGCGCCAGCCAGCTCGGGCACCCGCGGCCCTGCGGAAAGGGCGCGGGGTGCCCGGGACCGTCCGTCCGGCGGGGTCTGCGCCCTCCGCCCCCAGCCCCTAGCCAGGTAGACATCTGCCATGGGCAGCTCCGGGCGACTCAGCCCAGAAAGGATTTTGCTGAAAGCGCAAAATAGAAGTACAAAGTCTGGGGGGGTTGGGGCTCCCCTCCCCCCACGGCCGCCGTGGCCAGCCAAGCACTTTTTTGGGCTTGGCTGCTGCTTCCTCCGAGCTCAACAGATTTTTTTTTTTCCTTTTTCTTTCCCGGTCTCGCCCTCCCTGGAGGGGGCGCGGCGGATGGAAGGCGAGAGAGGCCCCCAGCCAAGCGGTTTTTAATATTACACTTTAATAGGTTTCAGAAGGCCCCGTGGAGAAATGCTAATAGGCTGAAATGTCAGAATCGAGAGGGATTCGGTTCGCGCTCACCGCTCTAATCCTTTTTTCTGCTCTGGTTTTTTTTTTTTGGGGGGGTGGGGAAGGAGGGGAGGGGGCGCCCACGCAAAGAGGGGCTTTGGGGAGGGGCGAGCCGTGCGCAACGCCGCAGCCCGGGGCCGGGCCGCGCGGGGGGCGCGCCCGGGTCCGCGTTTCTATAGGAACCCCTTTTAGAAGAGTAGAGACTCACCCGCTGCCCGCCGCCGCGGCCTCTCCAAAATATTAATCAGTAACCATCTGACACCGCGACTCGGGGAGGGACCCGCAGGCCGGGGCTGGGGGAACGGCCTTGCCGCCTGCCCATCCCACCCGACCGCGCCGCTGGGGGACAGGGAATGAATCGCCGCTTTGTTTTAAAAGGAAGGAAAGGAAAAAAAAAAAAAAAAAGGAAAAAGCAGCCCTTGTCTGTTGGGGCGTCTGCGCCGCGCGTTCTGGAGGCGCACCCCAGGGAAGGCGCGAGCGCGCACGAGCGCGCGCAGGGCGCAGCCCGCCGGGCCCCAGACCCTTCCCGGCCGGCTCGGCTCGTCACCTCCTCCTGCGCGCAGGAAGCTGACAGGCGGCCCATTAAACCGCGCCTTGCAAAGCCCTGGATTGCGGCGACAACCATCTTCCTCTATTTTGATCACTCAGCCCAGACGCGGGGGGAGGGCGAGGAAAAGGGAGGAGGAGGAGGAAGGGGGGGATCGGAGCTGGGGGAGGGGGAGGGCTGCCTAGAAACGGCTCGGAAAAATTCTCACCACCAGTTTTGATCATTCAGCCCCGCCGAGGGGAGCCTGGAAACTGCTGGAGCCCCGAGGTCCGTAATTGGTTTTATAGGAATGGCTGAGGGCCAAGGTGTTTACATGCGCGTGATGGGCGTCGCGCGCGGCCAATGCGCAGCGGCCGGGGGCGGGCCCGGGGGGGGGTGGGCGCCCGGGAACAATGCGTGTTTCTTCGGCTGCGAGTGCGCCCCTCCCCCAACTCCCTCCCCCCCCCCGCTGATTTTTTTTTTTTTTTTTTTTTTAGATCCAGCGAGAGGAACTTGAAAGGGGGGTTGTGTAATGTACCTTTTCCAATCCCGGGCTGTATATGGAGATTTGGGATTCTTTAAACCGGCGCTACCTGGATTTTATTAAAAAGCGGGGAGCCCGGCGGGAGGAAAGCTGGCTTTTCCGGGGGCTGCGGGAGCCTGGCCGCGGGAGGGCGGAGGAGTTGGCGCGCCGAGCGCTCGGCCCGGGGAGCGGTTTTCTACCAAAAAAAGGAAAGGCGGGCAAAAAGTGTGAGGCGGCCGCGGGCGGTGCAGGGGAGCGGCGGCCGCGGGATGGCGGGCAGCACGGGCGCCTAGCCGCGCCGGGAGCCGGAGTCGCTGTCGCCGGAGCCCGGAGCCGGGAGCCCCGCCGCGCCAGGTACGCCGCGCGCCACGGGCTCCAAACTTCTCCAGCCGCCCCCACCCCCACCCGCCCCTCGGGGTTCGCGCAGCCGGGGGTCCCCGAGGGCCGCGCTGGGGGGGTGGGGGTGGCGGTGGCCGCGGCCGGCGGGGAGGGGGCGCCCTGGGGGGCGGGGGCGGGCCCTGCGCCCCGGGCGCCCACCCGCGCCCCCCGGCCGAGGGGCGTCGGTTCCCCCTCTCGCTTCCCTGCAGGCGGCGCGGGAGCCGCGGACGCCGAGACGTTTTCGATTATAGGCTGTTTTTAATTAAAAGCCGGAATTCAGCCATTTTAGCTGCGTTTAAGAAGGGGGAGAAAAGTAAGGAGCAGGCCGCGCAGCCCGCAGCTGGCCGGGCCGGCTCTCCCTCGCCCGTGCGCGCCGGGGGCTCTCGCCGCGGCGTCCCCGACGCGGGGCGCCCGGGCACGCTCCGGGGCGCCGGCTTTTAACAGCGAGCTGCCCAAAGACCATTGGAAAAAAAAAAAAATCACGGGAAGCTCTCGCTCGAGACTTGTCTCCTCGGATGTGGCGATCTTAGATTTTTTCCAAAGTAAACGCGGATCTGGTAACCGGAGCCTGAAGGCAGAGCGCGCGCGCGAGGGCGGGAGCAGGGGGCGTCTGCAGCCCGAGCCCAGGTGAACAGGCCCCCTTCGCGGACGCGGGGAGAGCGGGCCCGCGGCTCGGGGGGCTGCGCGCCGCGCGCGCGGGGGGCTTCGGCCGGGTCGGCGGCGCGCGGAGCCGCCGGGGCCTCCCGGAGTCGGGAGTCGGAGCCGCGGCGGGCGCGCAGGAAGGGTGGGCTCCAGACCCCCTCCCCCTCCTGCCCCCACGGGGGTCGGCCGCCGACAAGTCTTTAAAACAAACATCTTTAAACTGGAACTACAGGCGGATTTGCGCAGCGCTGGGGGAGGCGCCCCTCGGGCGGCCCGCGCCGAAGGTTTTTTTTTTTTTGGCTTTGTAGGTTTTTTGGGGTGGAGGTGGCGGTGGTGAGGCAGAAACCTGGGGTAGCAGCGAGACCCCCGCCCCCGCTCCGACCCTCCGGCGCCCCCCCTCCCGCACCTGGCCACGTCCTCGTGCTGCGGGAGCCCCAGGGCCAGGACGTTGGAAACTGAAACCAAAGCGCTCTTCCCAGTCCCTGGGAGAGAGTGCCACGTCTCGGGGCCTGGGGCTGGACGCTGGGCGGCCGGGGGACTGCGGGAGGGGGCGCAGGTCAAAAAAAAAAGTCAAAAAACCAGGAAACCCTTTTTGGCACCCTCCTCCCATCCCCTGATTTAAAAACAAAAACAAAAAAACCAAAACAACAAACGGTAAAATACTCCTTTGGCGGCTCCGGAGAGACCAGGCTCCGGACTGGGAGGCCAGGGCCGAGGGAGGTTAAATATTAAACTTTGCGGATCAGATAGCGGCGCGGGGTCCAGGGAGACCCGAGGGCGGGGACGGGTTCCCGCAGCCTGGGCCGCCCGGGAGCCGGACGCGCTGGCGAGGTGCGCGGTGCCCCGGGCCGGGCGCGCCGAGCCGGCCGCCGCGCCCCAGCTCCGCAGCCCCTGGACCCGGAAGGCGAGGCGACTTTCTGAAACTTGTTGATTTTTATTTTTTTCCTTTTTCTCTTTTCGGTGTCTCCCTACCAAGACGCTGCGTGCGCCGCCTCGCGCTACTCCGCCTGGCCGCCCGGACGGTCCCCGCCGCCGGCCGCGGGCCCCGCTGGCCGCCGCCATGCACGCCGCGGAGCCCTCGCCGCCCCGGGACCTTGGGACTACGCCGAGGCCGAACTTTTAGGTCCCGCTGAGCGAGGCCCGCGGGGCCGGGTGGGGGGCTGGCCGCGGCACCCGCGCGGAGGATGGATGGCCGAGACTTCGGGCCCCCGCGGTCCGTGCACGGCCCCCCGCCGCCGCTGCTGTCCGGCCTGGCCATGGATAGCCACCGCGTGGGCGCCGCCACCGCCGGACGCCTGCCAGCCTCGGGCTTGCCGGGCCCGCTGCCGCCCGGGAAGTACATGGCCGGCCTCAACCTTCATCCGCACCCGGGTAAGTGCTCCCGTGCCGGTGCCCGGGACCCCGGGGAGGGAGGCCCTCGGCGGCACGGGCAGCCTCGGCTCCAGGGACCGGGGCCCCAGCTGCTGGGGCCGGCGGCGCCGGCGGAGAGGGTCTCCCGATTCGGCTTTGCTTTCCCCGGCCGGGCCCAACTGTACCGAGGCTCGCGGGTCTGCCGGTCTCGGAGCCACCAGGGACGACTCCAGCCCTCCACAGCCCCCCACCCCGGCGCCTGAGCGTGAATCTGGGGAGGGGCACCTGGGCTGTAGAATTCAAAATCCGAGCGAAGGAGAGACCAAGTCCCCGGGAGACCGCTGCTCCCTGAGCTCCCACCTTCTTGGCAAACGCCTGTGCGCTTCGGGGTCTGCTCCTAGCCCCGCCGCTCGGCGTCCAGCCGGGCTCCGAGCGCCCGGTGACTCCAGTCCTGGGACCTTGCCTCTGGCGGGCGGGCAGCGGGCTTCGGGAGTGTCCTCTTCCCCCGGGAGCCCGCACTCCTGTAGGTGGCCAGCGTCCCCGACCCGCGCGTCCCCTGGTTCTCTGGCGCCGAGGGCGGCGGCGCGCGGCGCAGCGGGGAGCGGGCAGCCGAGGGGAAACCCTGGGTCTGGAGGAGGTGGTCGGGAATGGCCTGCGCCATTCCCCAAGAGGGGCTGCCCGGCCACGATGGGGACAGCACCCGGGAGGGGAGCGCCGCGAAGGGAGAAGCAGGCTCGGCCGGCCGTGGCGGCTGAAGCCGGGGACCCGGGGGCCTTGGTCGGCGGCCGCCCCGGGACTCCTCCCCCGGCGTCTGCCTGGCGGCCCACGCTTTGGCTTTTATATGTTAAAAAAAAAAAAAAAGTCGTTTTCTCCAAACTGTAGTTTAGGACTGTGTGGTTTCCCGGCGTGCCCCTTGTCCTGGGGGTCTTCCAGGAGAAACCCCCGACCTTCCTCCTGCGCCGCGCCCGGCGCGCTCGCCCGCTCGGCGGCTTCTCTCTGATTTCTCCCCGGGAACTTTTTAGGAACCCGGTCCCGGGGGCTCAGCGGGACAAAGGGCCTTTGTGCGGCGCCGGGCGGGGGAGGGGCGCACGGGGCCTGGGGGGTGGGGTGGGGTGGGGTGGGGTGGGGTGGTGCGGAGATCCCCGCTGGAGCGGGCCAGGTGGGCCAGGGGGTTCGATGTGCCTTTTGGGAGCTGGGGTCTTCTCCCGCGCGGTGCCCTGGGGCCGACGGAGGGGCGCTGGAGCCCCCTCCAGGACTTGGGAGAGGCCCACTGGTACAGATGCCGTCCAGGCCTCCCCTGTTGCGCTCCGGGCGAGGCTACTGTGGCTGTGGGTCTGCGTGTGGTCGCTTATGTGCGCTTGTGCGGTTTGAGCTCTGCGGGTCACTTGGTCGGCCTGCGCGGTAGTGACGCGGCTCAGGGGTCTTGGGGTCCCCCTCCCCACCGGCAGGCTGTGCTTTCTCTTGCATTCTGCGGGGCAGGAAGGGGGCTCCCCTGCGCGGCTCACGGGGTGGATCTGGCCCCCGGGGCGGGGAGCGGGGAGTGTGTCCTGATGCCGCCCAGTGGGAACAGCTGCTGCTCAGGCCGCACCTTCACCTCGTCCCGCGCGCCTCGGGCGGAGTGACCAGCCTAGGACTCCTTCCGGCAGGAGGTGGCCCTGGAGTGAGCCTCCTCTCCCTGCCTCCTGCGCCTGGAGCTGCCTGGCTTCTGGGCGCCCCGCGGCTGAGGGTGTGGAGGAAATGGCGCGAAGGCACCGCTGCTCTCTGGGCCTGTGTGGGCCGGTGCTGCCCCCTCTCTGTCCCCACCCCCCGCTTCCAGTGGCCTCTGGGAGACCTCGGACCCCAGGCCGACGCCCAGAGCCTAGCCCTGGCTAATCCCATTAGCCAGGAGGTGGGGGAGCTGCCGCGTTGGGTCTTTGGGGCGGTGCCCAGCGCTCCCCAGCTTTCTTTGTGGGGTGCAGGGCCAGCGTTCGGCTTCCAGCTCCACACCCAGTCTCTCTTGGCTGTCAGCTCCCTGGGCTGTGCCAGTCTTATCAGCTCCATCTTGATTTGTTTATTTTTGGGCTGGGAAGCAAGCGCCTGTGTGGTTGTGCCCGGGTCACACCGGGAGGGAGTGAGAGCTGGTCCCCGGCGGAGCCCCTTCCTGAGGGGGAGGATCTGGGGGTGGCTGTGGGGCACCGGCCGCCTCGGGCATGCGGGCCCCATGCTCGGGCCCCCTTCTCTGCGTCGAGGGAAGACTGGCTTTTCCCTTTCCTGTAACCTTGAGGACAGGTTGCACAGCCCGAGCTGTGGCTACTGGAAGGGACAAGGGAGTGAGGAGTGCCTGGTGGGCCCGGCTCTCGGCTGAGGGCTTGGCGGGCCTGGACTGAGTCTCTCATGCAGTTAAAGAGCGATTAGCACAGTTTGGTATCTGGGTATTGATTCTCCCTGCCCCCACAGCCGGGGCTGAGTGTGGGGGGGTGGGCCCCGGGATCAGCAAGGGGAGGCCCTGCGCTTTGGCCTGGCCGTGGACAATAGGGGGCCTGGGCCTTCCGCAGGGCCCATCAGACGGTCACGTCGCCCAGTCTCTGGAATCCTGCTGGTCGGCCGACTGGGATTGACTTAGCAGGAGCAATCAGGACTAGCCGGCCCGCTGACAGGATCCCGGAGATAAGGGGCGGCCTGAGGAAGGTTCTGGAATCTGCAGGGGCCTCCTGGCTCTCTGCGCAGCCTGGTTCTGCAGCTCCCCACCTCTGGCGTCTTCTTTCCTCACTCGTTCATTTGCTCAGCAAATAATTTCCAAGTGCTCCCTGCGCCTGCCAGCCGCGGCGCACCCAGCAGCCGAGTCCCTGGCTGCCTCCGGCGGCAGACGCACAAGGCAGCCGAGGAGAAGATGAAGCGCCCGGGTCTGGTCTGGTCTGGTCTGGCCGAGCAGCGCGGGCGCTGTCACCACGGCCTTGATGCCTGTGCTGCAGGGGCCAGGACGCGGGCGATGCCGCGGGGCAGGTGCATCCCCGCCGGTCCCCCAAGGCCAGACGTGAGACTGTGGGAACCGCACGGGGAGACGGCGGGGGGCGTGACTGCTCCAGACCAGGGATGTTTTGCAGAACTGGTCTGGACTTCCAGAAAAAAAAAATGACCGTGGCACACAAGACAAAGAAAGGCCAAGAGCTGTGGTTGATGACGAGGCCACGCAGGGCCCCTGGTTGGATCTGGGATGGGGCAGAACCGGCGCGAGGAGCAGCGGTCAAGGCAGTGTGGACTGGAGATCAGCCGAGGGGGTCACAGATCAATATTACGTATCACCGAGAGGACGCCTGGGCCGTTATGTAAGGGAACGTCCTCGTTCTAAGGATGTGAGCATACGGAGGCACGTTGGGGGCGAGGGACGCCGTGGCCAGGGCGGCTCGCTGTCGGGAATGGCCCCGGGGAGAGTGGGAGGGTGACTTCAAAGACCGGGGTCGCCGGTGGCGAGTGATGACGGTCATAAGGACAGTTGGTCATGCCACTTCAAACTTTCTCTGAAGTCGGAATTATTTCAAGTGAGCATTTAACAGAATTCAGCTGGGTTCCTGGCCGGAGGCCGGGAGGGCTGGAGGCAAGGTGACCAGTGTGCACCAGGAGGCCTGTGGAGGGGGGAGGTGGCCGTGACCCGGCAGGCAAGGGGCTGGGAGCCCCTTGGTGGGGAGGAACAGACTTGGGGAAGGGGTGGGGATTAGGTGTTTGTGTTGGGGCAGCTCTTGGCTCCTGGCCTGACCCAGTCCCACCCAGTCTTAAACCTGGAGTCCAGTGCCATCAGGCAGGTGTGCTGGCCCAGCTCTCCACCCCCCCCTTTTTTTTTCCTTTGATTGATTTGAAAGAGTGGCAGAGAGATCTTCCGCCCACAGGTTCACTCCCCAAATGGTCACGACAGCCAGTGCTGAGCCAGGCCAGAGCCCGTGGCAGGGGCCCAGGGACTTGGACCTTTGTCTACTGCTTGCTCCTAGCAGGGAGCTGGCCTGGAAGCAGGGCTCCTGGGACTGGATCGGCCGCTCCGATCTGGGATGCTGTTGTTGCAAACTGCAGCTTAATTGCCACACCACAATGCGTGCCCACCAGCCCAGATTTTTTTTTCTTAATATTTATTTTACTTATTTGAAAGGCATAGTTGAGGAGGGTGGTGTGGGTGAGAAGAGAGAGAGAAAAATCGCCCGTCCACTGGTTCACTTTCCAAGTGGCCACAATGGCCAGGGCTGCACCAGGCCAAAGCCAGGAGCCAGGAGCTTCTTCTGGGTCTCCCACGTGGGTGCAGGGGCCCAAGCACTTGGGCCATCTTCCACTGCTTTCCCAGGCCTGTTAGCAGGGAGCTGGATTGGAAGTGGCGCAGCCGGGACTTGAACCGGTGCAGGACTTGAACAGTCAGTGTTGCAGACTGCGGCCGCCCAGCGGGAGCTGCTCTCAGAACGGGGCTGGGGCCTTCCCAGGGCTTGCGGGGAGCCCTGGCCAGTGGTCATGCAGGACCAGGGTCCTTACCACGCTTGCTGGAGAGAGGCTGGCCCAGGGGCTCAGGTGCACGTCTTCCTCCCTAAGCCTCGATTTTCTCACCTGCAGAGTGGGTCTGCTGACGGTCCTGGATTCACTCGGAGGCCTGGGTGAGCAGGGGCCCTAGCCCGGCGGTGGTGCCCTGCTGTGCCAACAGTGAGTGTTGGCTGGGGACGCCCAGGGCCCTCGTGCCAGTCCCGGCTTCTCCCGGAGCCTCTGCATTGGCTACTAAGTCCTTGGGCTGGGCCAGAGCCATCCCAGGCATCCAGCCTGAACTCAGCACTGCCTTCTCTCTCTCTCTCTCTTTTTTCCATGCAGCTGAGGGCAAAATGCGTCAGTCTTGAATGCATTGAAGTTTTACAAAATGAACACAGCCCTGTCACAACCAGGACAGCTCCGGATTGGGGGAGGGCAGCACTTCCCGCCAGCCGGGGGCTCCCTCCAGTTACTGCACACCCCTCCCCTGCAGTGTCACCTGGGTTTGCCTGTGTCCCGAGTGGGTGGGGTTATACAACTTGTTTTCTATTCCTGTTGTGGCGAGCTCCATCCATATCTTGTGTGACGCGGTCATCTGCAACTTTTCACTGCTGTGTAGTATTCCAGCGTGTGATTGTTGTATGACTTAGCGGTTTGTGCTGGTCATTCAGACTGCTTCAAGTGTTTGCCAGGGACAGCGCGCACACATATGCGTTTCTTTCTTTTTTTTTTTTTATATTTATTTCTTTATTTGAAAGAGTTACACAAAGAGAGGAGAGACAGAGAGAGAGAGAGAGAGAGAGAGAGAGGTCTTCCATCCGATGGTTCACTCCCCAGTTGGCTGCAACGGCCGGAGCTGGGCCGATCTGAAGCCAGGAGCCAGGAGCTTCTTCGGGGTCTCCCACGCGGGTGCAGGGGCCCAAGGACTGGGGCCATCTTCTGCTGCTTTCCCAGGCCATGGCAGAGAGCTGGATCAGAAGTGGAGCGGCTGGGTCTCGAACCAGCGCCCGTATGGGATACCGGCGCTGCAGGCCAGGGCATTAATCCACTGTGCCACAGCGCTGACCCCACACGTGTGTGTTTCTCTGGACTGAGATCCGTGAGCGTAGAACTGAAGGAACAAAGTGTGCGCAGGGCCAGCGTGAGAAGCTCCACATTTTCCAGGGCTTGTGCTGTTTTAAATTCTCGTGGCTCCGTATCTTTGCCAAGATGTGATGTCAGGGTTTTTAAATGATCCATTCCAGGCTGGCGCCACGGCTCACTAGGCTAATCCTCCGCTTTGGGGGTGCCGGCACACCGGGTTCTAGTCCTGGTCGGGGCGCCGGATTCTGTCCCGGTTGCCCCTCTTCCAGTCCAGCTCTCTGCTGTGGCCCAGGAGTGCAGTGGAGGATGGCCCAAGTGCTTGGGCCCTGCACCCCATGGGAGACCAGGAGAAGCACCTGGCTCCTGCCTTTGAATCAGCGCGGTGCGCCGGCCACAATGCGCTAGCCGCAGCGGCCATTGGGGGGTGAACCAACGGCAAAAGGAAGACCTTTCTCCCTGTCTCTCTCTCTCGCTGTCCACGCTGCCTGTCAAAAAAAAAAAAAAAAAAAAAAGATTTTGAGAGAGAGGGAGAGAAAGAGAGGTCTTCCATCTGCTGGTTCACTCCCCAAACAGCCCCAACGGCTGGAGCAGAGCTGAGCTGATCTGAAGCCAGGAGCTCCAGGTCTCCCATGTGGGTGCAGGGGCCCAAGCACTTGGGCTATCTTCCACTGCTTTCCCAGGCCACAGCAGGGAGCTGGATTGGAAGAGGAGCAGCTGGGACTCGAACCTGTGCCCATATGGGATGCCGGCACTGCAGGCAGAGGTTTAGCCTGCTATGCCACAGCGCCAGCCCTTTTCATCTCTATTTCTAGGTAAGATCCCGCTTCTCCCACTGGCGATTTCTGTTCTGAGATTCTCTGGTGACTTCTAAGGAAAACGAGGACTTGCATGGACCGCCCAAGACTTAATTCTGGGTCTCTTATTTGTTCGTGTGAGACCTGGGGCAGATTTCTTACCTCTGTACCTTGATTTTCTCATCTGCAAAATGGACAGTGATCGCCTACTTCCTGAGGTCCTGGTGGAGATTGAGTAGTTAGTACATTTCAAACTATTTTTATTGTTACGGCCTCGTAAATGTTGTCCACATTTCAGCCAGGTGGAACAGTAAATTTTGTTTGTTTATTTTTCTGCAGTTACTAGTTGCCTCCGCTTTTCATCTGCTGGACTTTGAGCGCTCGCTGTGGGTATCGTTTGGGGGTATCAGTGGGACGACTGTGCCTTTCTCAGAAATGTCCTTTGGCTGTTCCGTCTTCCTTCTCCAGCCTGGTTTGCCTGCCGCTCCGGCACCTTGCAGCGTCCTCCCAGCCCCCCCCCTCTCTGTTGAATTCCCTGTTTCTCGATTTTCCATGCCTCCCGGTGGCTTGGTCTGCTTTGTTTTGGTGGAACACATCCTGCAGTAGCTTTCTGCAAAAGGGATGTTGGGAGGCAAATTTTCTGAAGCCTAGAATGTCTGAAAAACTACTTGTTCTGCCTTCACGCTCCAGTGAGTTTGTGAATAACGTGGCCTTAGGGTCTTGAAGGGATTGCAACATTACCTGTCACATTCCTGTGTTACTTTTGAGGAATAGGATGCCATTTTGATGTGTAAACCATTTTTTCCCCCTTTTTCAAAAGTACTTAACACCTTTGGAGCCTCATAATTGTTAGGAGCACCACTGCATGCTCCATCAGCTATGGGGCCTCGGGCATCCTACCTAACCCTCTCTGCCTCAGTTTTCTCTTACGTAAAATGGGCCGGTGCTGTGGCACGGTGCCTTAAGTCACCGTCTGCTGCGCTATTCCAATCCAGCTCCCTGCTAATGTGCCTGGGAGAGCAGCAGAAGATGACCCAAGTGCTGGGACCCTGCACCCACATGGGAGGCCCGGAAGAAGCTCCTGGCTTCATCCTGGCCCAGGCTTGACCGTCGCGGCCACTCTGGGAGTGAACCGGCAGATGAACACGCTCCTTCTGTTCCCCGACCCCCGTAACTCTGCCTTTCGAGTAAATAAATCTTTTTTTAAGAACGGATAATAGTACGTACGCCTTAAGGTTGTATGAGGACCAGGTTATGCAGGTGAGCACTTCTCCCACGTGGGTGCAGGGGCCCAGTGCTGGAGTGTGCACTGCGGCCTCCCAGGGCTGGGCCAGGCAGGAGCCAGGAGCTTCTTCCAGTTCTCCTGCGCGGGTGCAGGGGTCCAGGCCCTTGGGCCAGCTACCGCTGCTTTCCCAGGCCACAGCAGAGAGCTGGGTCCCCAGTGGAGCAGCCGGGACTTGAACCGGCGCCCATATGGGATGTGAGTGTTGCGGGTGGTGGCTTTGCCGGCCCCTTTGTTCTGTTTTTGAGGACAGAGTATCTTGGGATCCTTCAAATCAGTTTTTTTAATTTGCCTATCAGTTCTTATCACCTGGGTGTTTTCTGGGGGTGTCTTGTTCCTGTTTGCTGCGTGCATCGTTCTCGTTTTCTCCTCGCTTTGTCTTCTCCGTGGGTTCTTTGGAGACGTCTACGGGGGTCCCCCTGGGGTCCTCTGCAGCGAGGGTGGGGCTAGTTACCAAGGCGGAATTCTCTGTATGTGCCCCCCCTCCTGTCCTGCACTTCCTGGGCCAGCACCCAGCACCCCGCCCGCGCGCACCCAGACCTGTGCGCGCACGGAGGTTCCTTTTGGTCCCCAGCCCTGAAGAGGGCTCCCCCTTTTTTCCCAGAAAGCAGGGCTCCTGGGGGGCGCCACCCCCGGATCCTCCGCTGGCTGCCCGCTGCCCACCACGCGGCCTGGGCCAAGCGCGCCTTTCCATCCCCGTGCGCGCTCCCCATGCCGCCCCGCAAGTTGTCCCTTGGTGATTCTCTCTAACTTGGTTTTCTCTCGGGCGGAAGCCGCTCTCTCGTGCACGTCCGCGGGGCCGTGGCCTTTGGGAAGGGTTTGGAAGTAGCCGGTTCCGTGCAGCGCGCTGCTCTCCACTCTCCATCCGCGCGCGCCTTGGCCGTGAGGCGGACACACACCTGCATTGCACCCGCGGGGCTCAGGCCTTGACCCTGCTCCCCCGCTCCCTTTTAGGATGCCTGGATGTAAATTTGAGCGCCTGCTTTGTGGGCTGGGGCAAGACAAAGTCCCTGCCAGCTGAGGCGGAGGGACCATGGCTGGGCTACCTCGGGGGCCCACTGCGGGAGGAGCTGCGGGGCAGGGCGGGGGCGAGGGCGGAGGTGGGGGCCAGCGAGACCCTCCAGACCCTCGTGGTGGGACAGGGCTGCCTGACGCAGACTGGAAGCATAGTCCCCTCTTTGCCCGTGCCGAATGGGAGCTTTGAGACCGTGGCCTTGGCCACAGGTGCTGGGGCCCAGCAGTAGTGACAGGATGGATGGGATGAGCCCCCCCCCCCCCCCGCGGGCCTCCAGCTCCAGCGGCGTCTCAGGACGGGGTGCCCCGCATCGTGGACGCAGGTGAGGCCCCGGGGGCTGGGTGCCTGCCAGGGCTGGGGCTGGGAGTGAGGCCGAGCTCTGCCTGAAGGCGGGCTGGCCCAGAGCTGCGGTGTGGGTGGGATCCCCCCCCCACCCCGTTTGTATGTATTTATTTTTACTTGCGTTGGATCCTGTGAATTTTGTCAGTGTCAGATTATCCTGGAAGTGACTCAGGATGCCATGTTGCTGTGGGTACATTCGGTAGCCCGATTTTATGGAAACTTTGAAAGGCTTATTTATTTTATTTATTTAAGATACATTTATTTATGTGAAAGGCAGAGTTACAGAGAGGCAGAGGCAGAGAGAGCGAGAGCGAGCTTCCACCCGCTGGTTCACTCCCCAAATGACCACAACGGCTGGAGCTGGGCTGATCCGAAGCCAGGAGCCAGGAACTTTCTCCAGGTCTCTCAAGCAGGTGCAGGGGTCCAAGGGCTTCAGCCATCTCCCACTGCTTTTCCAGGCCATAGCAGAGAGCTGGATTAGAAGTGGAGCAGCTGGGACTCGAACTGGCGCCCATATGGTTTGCCGGCACTGCAGGCTGTGGCTTTACCCGCTACATCACAGCGCCGGTCCCCTAAAGGCTTATTTATTCATTTGCAAGGCAGAGTTGCAGTGGGGGTGGGGGTGGGCAGACAGAGGGAGCTCCTTGATCGGCTGGTTCATTCCCGGAGCGGCCGCGAGGTCAGGGCTGAGCCGGGAGCCTCATCCCGGGAGCGGGGCCGTTCTCTGCCTCTTTCCCAGGTCCTCCGCAGGGAGCTGGATGGGAAGTGGAGCAGCCAGGACACAAACCGGCACCCATATCGGGTGCTGGAGTCACAGGTGGCTTTGCCTGCCACACCACAGCACCAGCCCCTGATGGTGTCACTTGACCTACGGCACTGGCCAACTTTCCCCGTCTGACCGCCCACCTGCAGGCTTTCTCCAGGGTCTGGAGGAGACCCAGCTCTCTGCCCACGCCCACGGAGGTGTTTCCCCACGGGCATCTTCAGCAACCTGGGTGGTCCTCCCTCCCTCCCTGCCTGCCTCTCTCTCTCTTTCTTTCTTTGACAGGCAGAGTTAGCAGTGAGAGAGAGAGAGAGAAAGGTCTTCCTTTTATTGGTTCACCCTCCAATGGCCCCCATGGCTCGCGCTGAGCTGATCCGAAGGCAGGAGCCAGGTGCTTCTCCTGGTCTCCCATGGGGTGCAGGGCCCAAGCACTTGGGCCATCCTCCACTGCACTCCCGGGCCACAGCAGAGAGCTGGCCTGGAAGAGGGGCAACCGGGACTAGAACCCGGCACCCCAACTGGGACTAGAACCCGGGGTACCAGCGCCGCAGGTGGAGGATTAGCCTGTTGAGCCGCGGTGCCGGCCTGCCTTTCACCGTTAGGGCTCCACGCCTCTCGGAGTGGCCTCGTGTGCATGGCGGGAAGCAGCGGGGTCAGGCATCCTGGTGCAGCCTGAGCCATCACCGCTCGCTCGGGACACCCACATCCCACGTCGGAGCGCCGGCGTGGAGTCCTGGCTGCTCCGCTCCCTCTCCAGCTTCCTGCTGGCAGCACCCTGGAAGGCGGCAGGAGCGGCTCAAGTGCTAGGGCCCGTCCCCCCCCCGGGAAACCACGATGGTGTTTCAGGTTCGTGGCTTTTGACCTGGGCCAGCTCTGGGTTTTGTGGGCATTTGGGGGAGGGGAGTAGCAGGTGGAAATCTTCCTCCCCTTCTCTTTCCTCCCCTCCCTCCCCTCCCCTTCCCTTCCTCCTCCTCCTCTCTCTCTCCTTCTCCTCCCTGTCTCTCTCTCCCTCTCTCCCTGTCTCTCTCTCCCTCTCTCCCTGTCTCTCTCTCTCTCTCTCCTTCTCCTCTCTCTCTCTCCCTCCCTCCCTCCTTCTCCTCTCTCTTTCCTTCTCTGTCCCTCCCTCCCTCCCTCCCTCCCTCCCTCCTTCTCCTCTCTCTCTCTCCCTCTCTCTCTCTCCCTCTCTCTCTCTCCCTCTCTCTCTCTCCCTCTCTCTCCCTCCCTCTCCCTCCCTCCCTCCTTCTCCTCTCTCTCTCTCTCTCTCCTTCTCCTCTCTCTCTCCCTCCCTCCCTCCTTCTCCTCTCTCTCTCTCTCTCTCCTTCTCCTCTCTCTCCCTCCCTCCCTCCCTCCCTCCTTCTCCTCTCTCTCTCTCTCTCTCCTTCTCCTCTCTCTCTCCCTCCCTCCCTCCCTCCTTCTCCTCTCTCTCTCTCTCCTTCTCCTCTCTCTCCCTCCCTCCCTCCCTCCCTCCTTCTCCTCTCTCTCTCTCTCTCCCTCCCTCCCTCCTTCTCCTCTCTCTCTCTCCTTCTCTCTCTCCTTCTCCTCTCCCTCCCTCCCTCCTTCTCCTCTCTCTCTCCTTGTCCTCTCTCTCTCCTTCTCTCTCTCTCCCTCTCTCTCCCTCCCTCCCTCCCTCCCTCCTTCTCCTCTCTCTCTCCTTCTCCTCTCTCTCTCTCCCTCCCTCCTTCTCCTCTCTCTCTCCTTCTCCTCTCTCTCTCTCTCCCTCCCTCCCTCCCTCCTTCTCCTCTCTCTCTCTGCCGTGGCTTTCCCTAGCCAGGCAGCAGCATCGTTTGCCGAGGCCTGCCCTGTTTCTCCCCGCCGGCCGGGTGATGGTGTCCGTCGGCCACACTACCCGTTCTGACGTCCCCAAGTACCTTCTCCCTCCGCCACGTCGCCTTTGCTGCTGTTGACCTCTGTTTCAATTTTTTTTAAAATTTTTTAAAGATTTATTTATTGATTTGAAAGAGTTACACAGAGAGAAGAGAGGCAGAGAGAGAGAGAAAGAGAGAGGTCTTCCATCCGATGGCTCACTCTTCAGATGGCCGCAACGGCTGGAGCTGGGCTGATCCAAAGCCAAGAGCCAGGAGCTTCTTCCAGGTCTCCCACGTGGGTGCAGGGGCCCAAGCACTTGGGGCATCTTCTACTGCTATCCCGGGTCATAGCAGAGAGCTGGACAGGAAGTGGCGCAGCCGGGTCTCGAACCAGTGCCCATATGGGATGCCAGTGCTTCAGGCTAGAGCGTTAACCCACTGTGCCACAGCGCCTGCCCCCTGTTTCAATTTTTTTTAAAAAATATTTATTTTGGGGGCCGGCGCTGTGGCACAGCGGGTTAGCACTTACGTGGGTGGCAGGGCCCACACCACCTGCTGCCTCCCAGGGGAGGGGGCAGACAGAAACCTGGGCGCTGCCCACCATCGCCGACTGCGGCTCGGGTGTGTGGGGCACCCTTTCTGGGGACCCTCGTGGTTGGTTGCCTCCTGCTGTTGCGGGGCTACTGTTGGGGACCTGGGGTGGAGAATGAGGCAGAAGCAAAGCCCAGACATGGATGGGGGCCTTGGGCGGGGCGGGAGCCTAGGTGGGCTCGGCAAGCCGTGTGCTGCCGGGGAGGGCGCTGGCTTTCCCTCCATCACAGCTTCTGGGTCTGCAGAGTGGGGGAGAAGTTGCTGTCCGCCCGAGCCTGCAGGCAGGTGACGGTGCCAGGATCTGGAAGGGCAGGGAGACCCAGCCCTGGACTCACAGGCCGAGGGCATTGCAGTCTCCAAGCACTTGGGCCATCCTCCACTGCACTCCCGGGCCACAGCGGAGAGCTGGCCTGGAAGAGGGGCAACCGGGACAGAATCCGGCGCCCCGACCAGGACTAGAACCCGGGGTGCCGGTGCCTAGTGAGCTGCAGCGCTGGCCACAATTAAATTTTTTAAAAAAGATTATTATTTGAAAGAGGAGAGAGACACAGAGAGAGATGGGTCGATTTTCCATTCGCTGGTTTACTCCCCAGATGGTTGCAAAGGCTGGAGCTGGGCCAGGCTGAGCCAGGAGCCGGAAGCTTCATCCAGGTCTCCCATGTGGGTGCAGGGGCCCAAGGACTTGGGCCATCTTCTGCTGCTTTCCCAGGTCATTAGCAGGAAGCTGGATTGGAAGTGGAGCAGCCGAGACTTGAACCAGCACTCGTGTGGGATGCCGAGGTTGCAGGCTGTGGCTGCACCACAGCGCCAGCCCAAAATTTAAATTTTTATTTCACAAAAGGACAAGTGATACTTGGGAGGTGGTCTTCCTCAGACCCTTTTCTTAGCTGCTCTGAGCCCCAGCTTTTTTAAGTCAGTACCCCCCTCCCCCCGACTCTGGAAACCTCAGCTGATGCCGACCCCTGCAGATCCCCCTGTTCTGTGCTGTGCTGAGCCCCCATGGGTGGAGAACAGCTGTGAGTGACACAACAGAGCAATCGTTACAAGACGCCCTAATAAAAGTTAGCCGGACGGGATCGCCCTCCCTCTTTCTCTTGAGAGGTGGAATTTTCCATTTAATATTTTCGGGCTGTGGTTGACCACCGGCAGCTGAGGCCGCTGATAGGGGCAGAGCAGTAATGAAATAGCCGGCGTTACATGGCGCGCGCCACACGCTTCGCACTCTGCAAACACCAGCTCGCATCGTCCATACATCAGCCTCGTCACATAGCCTGGGGAACGCAGACAGCTGCTCCGAGACGCCGGCACGCGGGTGTCCCCACTGGGCTCGTGTCTGTGCCCTCTCCTGGGAACCCTCTGTCTCACTCCTCCCCCGGGGGCCAGCGGCTCCCGTGTGGCACAGCTCGGATCCCGGGGTTCCACGGGTGGTAGTCCTGCTCAGTGTCACTGTTGACGCAGACTTCACGTGGTGGACACACAGGCCGTCTCCAGTTTGATGGGGATGAAGGGGCGAGGGGGAAGACCCTCCCCTTGGCTCCTGGTGGCCCTGGTGGGACTCCCCCACGGCAGGCGGTCAGAACCTGGTCCCTGGGCTCTGCAGCTGGGGAGCCCCTCACACCCTGCCCCTGCCGCAGGCCTGTGTGGCTTGGTTGTCTGCTCCAGGAAAGGCTGGGTGGAGATCAGTCTCAGCCGGTGGGCGGGCGGTGGTTAAGCCTGCATTGTGCCGGGGCTCGTGGAGCAGGATCATCCCCATCAGGAACGTGTGTGTGTGTGTGTGTGTGTGTGTGGGGTGTCCACAGTCAATGGTTTTAGCTTCCTTCCGCTGGTTCACTCCACGAATGGCCGCAATGGCCAGACCAAAGCCAGGAGCTTTTTCTGGGTCTCCCACGCGGCTGCAGGGGCCCAAGCACGTGGGCCATCTTCCACTGCTTTCCCAGGCCATGGCAGAGAGCTGGATTGGAGGAGCGGCCAGGGCTTCAGCCAGCGCCCTTATGGGATGCTGGTGCTACAGGTGGAGGCTTGACCTGCTATGCCACAGCGCCAGCCCTGGGTTTTAGTTTTTAAAAATCATTTATTTTGGTCCCTGGCACCGTGGCCCAGTGTGTTAAGCTGCTGTGATGCCCACATCCCACATGGGCACCAGTTCGAGTACCGGCTGCTCCACTTCCGTTCCAGCTCTCTGCTGATGCACCTGGGAAAGCAGCAGATGGCCCAAGTCCCCGGGCCCTGGAGTTCTGAGCTCCTGGCTCCTGCTTGGCCTCGACCGGTTTTGGCTGTGTGGGGAGTGAACCAGTGGGCTGAAGCTCGCTTTCTCTGGGCCTCCTTCTCTAACTCTGCCTTTCCAATACATACATATATCTTTAAACAGTTTTAGCCATTTGAAAGGCAGAGTTACAGATCGAGAGAGAGAGAGAGAGAGAGAGAGAGAGAGAGAGAATGCTTCCGTCTGCTGTTTCACACTCCAAATGGTCCTAACAGCTGGGGCCAGGAGCCAGGAGCATCTTCCGGGTCTCCCACATGGGTACAGGGGCCCACAGTCTTCCACTGCTTTCCCAGGTGTGTTAGCAGGGAGCTGGATCAGAAGTGGAGCAGCCGGGACACGAACTGGTACCCCTGTGGGATGCCGGCGCTGTAGGAGGCGGCTTTAACTCCCTGTGCCACAATGCTGGCTCCAATAAATAAGTCTTTTAAAGAACGTTATTTGAGAGAGAGAGAAAAGAGCTCGTTTACCTACTGGTTCATCCCCCAAGAGCCCGTGACAGCAGGTGTTGGGTCAGGCTGCAGCCTGGCACCCGGAACTCCTGGGTCTCCCATGTAGGTGGCGGGGACCCAGGTGCTTGAGCCATCGTCACTGCTTTCCCGGGTGCGCGTTAGCAGGACGCTGGAGTCCGCGTGGAAGCCAGGACGGGAGCCGGGCCCTCTTGATGTGGGGTGTGGCGTCAGTACTGGCGGTGCCCAGGTCAAGAGGGTGAACAAGGTGGCACGGAGAGCCCTGGTCACCAAGGGGCGGGGTGGGAGTGGGGAGGGGAGGAGACCCCCAGCTCAGCTCATCAGCTTAGCTTTGGAGGGATTCACACAGTCTGGCTGTGTCGCTGCCTTCTGGGTCAACCTGGGTAGCCCCTGCTGGGTCCCGGGGGTGTGTGGGAGCCTCAGGCTGGGGTGGGGACTGGCCTCCGAGAAAGGTGGCTGGCCACTGTGGCCACTCAGCCAGCAGCCTGGAGACCCCGGTGCCGGCGGCAGGTGGTGGCCCCTTGTCTGCTCCTGGCCTGGGGAGACGGCAGGGACATCCTGAGGCTGCTGAAGCCTCATTGAGGTTATGGGGCCCTCTTGGGGGTCAGGGGCTACCTTTCTCTCTTCTCTGAGTCCTCTTATGGTACGGGCTGCCCTGGGCCTGTGTGCATGAGAAGTGACACATCCTCACTATTACGCCACGGAGCCCCCACTGCTGGGGATGGAACTGGCTAGGGTGGGAGGGGCGGACATTAAGTACCCGGGTGCACAAATTGTGCCTGCACGTTGTCACAGGCTGATTCCGGGTCTGCCAGGACCCCCGGGGGTCAGGGACGGGGCCAGCAGAGCGAGGCGGGGTCTAGAAGCAGGTGGGGAGGGGTGGAGCAGGTGCCTGAGTGGCGAAGTCTGATCTGCACTGGGCAGCCGCTGTCCAGCCATGGCCGGCGGGCAGCTCATGGCCATCAGCGCCACCGTCCTCAAAGCCAGGCCAGCAGGGGTCACACGCCCATTTTGCAGAGCTGTAAACAGGGCCCAGAGTGGCCCTGCCTTGCCCCTGTCCCCGGGGATCCCCCGCCGCCTGACCCAGCCAGGGAGGAGGGAGCTCTCGCGCCGTTGGGACCTGTGGTGGGCGGGGGCCGTTGGTGGCATCCGGGCCCAACGCTCCGGCGGCCCGGGTGCTGCTTCAGGCGGGTTTCACAAGCCCGGGCAGGGCAGGCCCGGCTGCAGGGCCTCCGTGGGCCCGGGGCAGGAAGAGCTGGCTGCTGATGTAAGCCCTTGCGCAAACCTCTGGCTGCCGGCTTCCGGAGCCTTCCGCCCGCCTGCCCGCCACGGCGAGGAGGAAGCCTGGGGCTGGGCAGGCCCCAGAGGCCCTGCTGGCCCAGCGTGGGCCGCATGGATGGACGGAGAGGCCACCATGGCCCTGGGGCCCGAGGGCTTGGCGCCGGAGTCCGGTGAGGGGCTAGGCTGGACGGCGGGAGGCGGGCCTGGTGGTGGCTTGGGGCGGATGGGGCGGGCGGCGGCGGCCCCCGATGTCCTGCCTGCTTCCGCCTCTGTTCTGGGGGGCTGGGGTGGAGCCCCTGGCCCTCATGGCCTGGGTTCCCCCATGCATACCCTGGTGGTGCCAGGTCAGGCGTTTTGGGGTCCCGTGTCCCAGGAGGTGGTCGCTTCGCACTTGTGTTATGTGGGCTATGCAAGCTGGGCTCTGGACACCCCAAGATGGGGCTGGGGTCTGTGAGCCCCCTGCGCTCTGGACAGGGGTAGGTGGGCGCTAGAGCCCCACATGCCAGGCCACCTGACTTCCGTGTGCCAGCTGCAGCCAGCGCCTCAGAGAGGGTGTCTCCGGCGGCACACGGGGGCCCTGTGGGGGCTGGGTGAACGCTGGGCCCAGTCCTGTGTTTGGGGCTTGGCAACCTCCTCCCAAGAGTGCTGGTGAGAGGATGCAAGTTGCCTGCGGGGCAGCTCTCCGGGATGGCACCGCCGCTGTTGGTGACTCTCATTACTGTCATACACCGCCCATTCTTACCGTCGTTTGCCATCATCCAGCGCGGCTCTCCCCTTCGGTTCTTAAAGGCAGATGTATTTATTCCCCTTCTGCTGATTGGCAAACTGAGGCCTGGAAAGGGAACTCCTTGTCCCAGGTCTCCCTCTGGCCCCTGACCCCAGGAGCTGGTGGGGCCGAGACCCTGGTGGCAGTGGGGAGGTGTCCTGTTGAGTGTGGGTGGCCAGTTAGCTGGGCTCGTCGGGGTGGGTGTGGCTCCCATCCAGGCCCCAGCCTATCTGAATCGCCCTCCCAAGTGGCAGTTGGTCAGCTCGGCCCTTGCTAGTGGGGACCCTGGCTTGCTGGAGGGATGGGCCCCTCCCCTCCGGGCACGGCTCCTGCCCTGTGCACCCTTGTCCGAGAGGAGCTCACCCATCTGTGAGCCTCACCTTCCTGGGCTGTGCAGTGGGCACGTGGGCTGGCTGAGGGCTGCCGTGGCTAGCTCACGGAAGTCACTCTGTGGGCCCCAGGGTGTCCTCCCCAGTCTCTGTGGCCCCGGGAAGCCCTGTTCCCCACTTGCCTGAGACTTCCCTTTGCAGGTGGGGAGTAGGCGCCCCCTCTGACTTGGGAGGGGATCCGGGCTCACAGAGCCCTCCCTGAGGGCGTGGCCGAGGTGGCAGCTGGCCAGGGCTGTGGGGGCGGGATGTCTCTGGCCGTCAGCTCTGTGCAGTTCGGGGCTGTGGGGCTCTTGGGGTGGCGACTTCACGGCCTCCTTCTTTCCACAGGCGAGGCCTTCTTGGGCAGCTTCGTGGCCAGCGGGATGGGCCCCTCAGCCTCGTCCCATGGGAGCCCGGTGCCCCTGCCCTCTGACCTCTCCTTCCGCTCACCCACCCCCAGCAACCTGCCCATGGTGCAGCTGTGGGCGGCCCACGCCCATGAAGGTAAGGAGTGGACGGGCGGGCGGGGCTGCCCGGTGTCATCCCCACCACATTTTGCCCCAGCACTTTTTTTTTTAAAGATTTATTTAAAAGTCAAGAGTTACACAGAGACAGGGAGGCGGGGGGGGGGGGTCTTCCATCTGCTGGTTCACTCCCCAATTGGCTGCAACAGCCGGAGCCATGCCAATCCAAAGCCAGGAGCCAGGAGCTTCTTCTGGGTCTCCCACATGGGTGCAAGGGCCCAAGGACGTGGGCCATCTTCCACTGCTTTCCCAGGCCATGGCAGAGAGCTGGGTTGGAAGTGGAGCAGCCGGGATTTGAACCGGCGTCCATATGGGATGCCAGCTTTACCCGCTGTGCCACAGCACTGGCCCCCCCCAGCATGACTGCAGTCTGCCAGCCTCCCCCTCCCCAGCACGGTTACTCCTCCTCTTTGGTTGGTGGGGTCAGCCCTGGTCACCTGACTTCCCTGCGCTTCCTCCCTTTACTGCTGTTCCCTGCTGTCACCGGGCCTTTGCACGGCTCCCCTCCTGCCTGCAGCTCCACCCACCTGCTGGCCCGCTGGCTCGGCGCACCTGCTCCTCTCCCCACCCTGTTCTGGGCGGGTGTGTGAGCCCTGAGGGCCTGGTGTGCTGGCCGCACCTTGTCACTTAGAGGCTGGGTTATTTACTAACCCTGGGGGCAGAGAGCCCTCTTGCTGCAGTCGCTGAACTCTGTGTGTCCTGGAGTCTCCTTCCCCGAGGGCTCCGCCTGCTCCAGGACCCCATCCAGTCTCTAAAGTGCTGCTCCCATAAGAGAAAAGCCCCCAGGCAGTTCTGTCCCGTGGAGGCCCCCTGCACGGGCCCTGCCTCTGTAGGAGGTGGGGGTTTGGCCAGGCCTTCCTGGCCTGGGTCCCTCTGGACCTCGCCCTGTTAGCCAGGGGCAGGGCACTGCTGTGCCACCATCAAGCCCTGAGGCTCCTCCCCCTGCCACCTGGTCCCAGGTGCTGTGGACGTGATGTGGACACTGTGGGGACTGTTGTACCCATTGGACAGATGACGGGGCAGAGGCCCGCTGCCCGTGTGCGAGCATCGGAACACCTCTGTCTGGGGCTTCTTGTGTCCTGTGATTGTTGCTGACGGCAGTCAGATGAGGCTGGGGGAGAGGACCCCAGCCTGAGGGCACTCTGGAGGCCTGGGGTACCTGGGTCCCTCAGGGTGTCCAGTGGGCCCGGGGTTCCCTGTGCCCAGGCGCAGAGCATCAGGGCACTTGCCCGGGCGCCTGGCCACCTAACTTTCCGAAGCCGTCATTCCCCATGTCCCTAGAGGACTCGCTTCCGTTCCTGTCTTTGTCCCACAGCGCCCTGATTCCGGGCAGCACTGGTGAGGGGCTGGGAAGGACCCTGAGCAGAGCCATTCCTCCCGGGCAGCCAGAGAGACTGGGTGCTGTGAGGTTCAGAGAAGGCAGGTGACGAGCCCAGGTCACACAGCAGAGAAGGGCCCCGTTCAGACCAGTTGGCGGGGGGCCAAGTTGGGCCGAGTCCAGGCTGTAGGGTCGGCGGACCTGGGGTTCAAAGCTACTGAGTGACCTGGACACGGGGGCCCCTCTGAGGATATACAGTGGAGCGGCCACCTCTGTCTTGGGGTTTTCATGAGAATAACGCGGCAAAGTGGTGCCGGTGTCTGGCCCGCTGCCCCCAGCCCCTCCCCAGGGGACCCCCTCTGATCCCCTCCTGGGGGGGTTTGAGAACCTGAGCCCCTGGGGGCTGCTGTGAAACCAGCCCGGTTCCCCCCTCTTTTGCAGGCTTCTCCCACATGCCCAGCGGGCTGTGCCCATCCTACCTCCACCTGAACCACCTGGAGCCCCCCAGCAGTGGGAGCCCCCTCCTCAGCCAGCTGGGCCAGCCCAGCATTTTGGATGCCCAGAAAGGTGAGAGGCAGGAGTACAGGAGAGGGGGGCTGGGGGACGGGAGAGGGCGGCTGCGGAGACTCCAGGAGGGGGATGTCTCAGATCCCAGCTGTCTTTTCCTAGACCCTCTCTGCGATGCTGTTTGGAGACTCCAGCCCCAAGGGGCCCGCACAGCCTCCGGCCTCCGGGCACCTCCGACACTTTCTTCCCTTGTTGAGCCCTGCTGGGCCTCTGGGCAGCTTTTAAAACAACACCCCTGGCCTCTGGCCTCTGGCAGATGGGGGACCCTCGGGAAGGTTCACAGGCACTGCTCTTGGGGCCCCGGGACGGGTTGGGGTGAAGTCCTCTGGCTCACTGTGGGACCCCTCTCTGCAGACGGCTTCTACCTGGCCGCCCCCGGAGCACCCAGCGCCCTGCACTCTCACGCACCCTCCTCGAGGACCCCCGGGGGCCACTCCTCCTCGGCTGCCCCAGCCAAAGGCTCCGCTTCCTCGTCCTCCTCATCCTCCTCGTCGTCGTCGTCGTCCTCCCGGGAAGGACCTGCCAAAGAGCGCGCAGGCCGCGGCGGGGAGCCGCCTCCGCTCTTCGGCAAGAAGGACCCGCGGGCTCGCGAGGAGGCGGCGCGCGTGGTGGACCTGACCCAGGAGGCGCGCGCCGACGGCCGCCAGGACCGCGCGCCCCCGCGCCTGGCCGAGCGCCTGTCCCCCTTCCTGGCCGAGGCCAAGGCCAAGGGCGCGCTGAACCTGTGCAACGGCGCGGGGGACCCGGGGCTGCCCGCCTTGGTGGCCGAGTCGGGCCGCGCCGGCGCCAAGGAGGCGGCCCGGCAGGACGAGAGCGCGCGGCTGCTGCGGCGTGCCGAGGCCCTGCTGCCGGCGGGACCGCGGCCCTGCCCCTCGCCGCTGCCCCCGCCGCCGCCGCCGCCCCCGCCGCCGCCCAAGGGCCCGCCCGCGCCCCCCGCCTCCGTGCCCGCCGGCGTCTACACCGTGTTCCGCGAGCCGGGCCGGGAGCACCGCGTGGTGGCGCCCACCTTCGTGCCTTCCGTGGAGGCCTTCGACGAGCGCGCCGGGCCCATCCAGATCGCGTCCCAGGCGCGCGACGCCCACGCCCGCGCGCGCGAGCGCGAGGTGGCCCGGCCCGGCGTCCTGCAGGCGCCCCCCGGCTCCCCGCGGCCCCTGGAGCGGCCCGAGGCCCTGCGCGAGAAGAGCTCCGTCATCCGCTCGCTCAAGCGCCCGCCGCCGCCCGCCGACGCCCCTGCGGCCCGCACCGCGCGCGCCTCCCCGGACCCCCGCACCTACCTGCCCGCCAAGGAGCTGCTGCGGCCCGAGGCCGAGCCGCGGCCTTGCGAGCGCGGGCCCCGCGGCCCGGCCACCGCCGCCCAGCAGGCCGCCAAGCTCTTCGGCCTGGAGCCCGGGCGGCCGCCCCCGCCCACGGGGCCCGAGCCCAAGTGGAAGCCCTTTGACCTGGGCAACTTCGCCACCACGCAGATGGCCGTGCTGGCCGCGCAGCACCACCACGCCGGCCGCGCCGACGACGAGGCCGTGGGGGCCGCCTCCAAGAAGGCCTACCTGGACCCGGGGGCGGCGCTGCCCCGCGCCTCGGCGCCCTGCGGCCGGCCAGGCGCCGACCTGCACCCCGCGGCGCACGCGCCCGGAGAGGCCTCGGCCATGCAGAGCCTCATCAAGTACAGCGGCAGCTTCGCGCGCGAGGCGGTGGCCGTGCGCCCCGGCGGCTGCGGCAAGAAGAGCCCGTTTGGAGGCCTGGGCACCATGAAGCCCGAGCCGGCGCCCACGTCTGCGGGCGCACCCCGGGCCCAGGCCCGCCTGCCGCACCCCGGCGGCCCCGCCGCGGCGGGCAGCGGCCGGCAGCTGAAGCGGGACCCGGAGAGGCCCGAGAGCACCAAGGCCTTTGGGCGCGATGGCTCTGGGGCCCAGGGCGAGGCTGAAGTGCGGCACCCGCCGGTGGGCATCGCCGTGGCCGTGGCCCGGCAGAAGGACAGTGGCGGCAGTAGCCGGCTGGGGCCCGGCCTGGGGGAGCAGGAGCGATCCTTGTCGCTGAGCACCGTCAAAGGTACGTCCACACCGGCTGGCTGGCTTTTGCCTTACCCGTGCACTGTGGCCGCCATGGGAAGTTCAGTGCGGTTTGGAAATAGAACGGCGTAGAAAATGCCGGAGAGGTCTAGAACATTCCATCTCCTCAACACCTTGGGCGCTTTGCCGGCTTTCCCCGAGTTCGTCTTGTGGTGCACACGTGTGTTGGGCCGTGGCAAACGCGTGGTAGCAGCACCGTGTGTTACGGCTGCGGATGGTCTGCTGAGAGCCGGTACTGCGGCTCAGGCCGTGGGCATTCTGGTTTCCTGCCTTGTGGTGGTCTGTGTTCAGAGGGACGCGATGAGTGGATGAGTGTTTTTTTTTTTTTTTTGAGGCTTGTTTGTTTATTTGGAAAGCAGTGTTACAGAGAGGCAGAGAGAGAGAGGTTTTCCATCTGCTGGTTCACTCCCCAGGTGGCCACAGCGGTGGGAACTGCCCATCAGGAGCCAGGAGCTTCTTCTGGGTGCTGTCCCGAGGACTTGGCCGTCTTCCACGGCTTTCCGAGGCCCTAGCAGAGAGCTGGATTGGAAGTGGAGCAGCCGGGACTCGAAGCGGCGCTTGGCTGAGGGTAGCGGTTCCTAGGAGTAGAGTAGACGCAGGCCCCGGTTCTGAGTGCCGCGGGAGGCCGCTGTGCTGTACCTGTGCCGCCAGAGCCCAGCAGGTGCGAGCCCTGGCACGGAGTAGCTGTTTGAGAAACGGGTGAGCGGGTAAGCGAGGGGGAAGCCGGGTCCGGTCATCCCTGGGGTCCTGACCTCGAGCGCCTGAGTGACCGCTTCGCCAGGGGCCTCGTGTACCTGTTAGCAGCATCCGCCTGTGTTTACCTGCACGTGCTTCCTGTGTGTGCTCACACACGCGTGTGTTTAAACATTGCTTTCAGGCCGGCGCCGCAGATCACTAGGCTAATCCTCTGCCTGTGGCACTGGCACACCGGGTTCTAGTCCTGGTTGGGGCGCTGGTTCTGTCCCAGTTGCTCCTCTTCCAGTCCAGCTCTCTGCTGTGGCCCGGGAGTGCAGTGGAGGATGGCCCAAGTGCTTGGGCCCTGCACCCCATGGGAGACCAGGAGAAGCACCTGGCTCCTGCCTTCGGATCAGCACAGTGCGCCCCGCAGCATGCTGGCCGCAGCGGCCATTGGAGGGTGAACCAACGGCAACAGAAGACCTTTCTCTCTGTCTCTGTCTCTCTCTCTCTCACTGTCCACTCTGCCTGTCCAAAAAATAAATAAATAAATAAACATTGCTTTCAGCGAGGAGGAGTGGCTTTGGCCTGTGTGGCCGTGAGACTGGCTGTTTTTTCGCACCTTGGTGACTGGCTTGGGTTTTGGGTCCCTGGCGGCACACACTGCCTTGGTAGGTCCCTCCCAGGACTTCAGGGGGTTGACTTTTGCCCATTTGTTGGGACGCGGGGCCTGGTGTGCCCAGAACAGAGCCTGTTGCTGAGGTGCCACGGCCCAGGGGCGAGGCTGCGTGTCGTGTGCTGGCGTGTGTGGCTGGCAGGCGGGGTTAGGGCCTGGGAGACCCGGTCCGGCTGCTCCTTGCTCAGGTGGCTTCTCGACACTGGGCCTCTGTCCCTGTGTCCACCTGCTGGGAGCGCGTGCCTGGCCCACAGAGCACGCTCCTTTTGCTGCCCAGGCGCCTGGGCTGTGCATCTTCTGGGTTCCCACCTCCTGGGCCTGGCCCTGTGTCTGCCCATGCTGGCTCCTGGGCTTCGTCCTTGGTCCCTGCTGCGTAGCCTCCTTCCTGGAAGGGGCCCGTGAGGCCGGCGCTGCCCTGTCCTGTGCCCGTGCCCACTGTGGCTGCAGAGCGTCCTCTGGTTTCCCTTTCGTGCTGCCGCCTCCCCCCACCCTGTTCTGGGGAGGGGTCTCAGGCCCGCTCCTCCTAGTGCTGTCGCTGGCACACCCACCTGATGCCCCCGCTCGTGCTGTGCCTTCCACCGGCAGCGCTTGGTGCCCGGCTGGGGCCTCTTCTCGGCGCCGCCTCTGCCGTGGCCTGTGCCCATCTGAGCCGACGGCAGCCTTCGAGTGCATGGATGTTGAGTCGGGAGGTGGGACCCCGTCTGCTCTGTCTTTCTTATAATACTTCTTTCCACCCGGCCTGGATGTTTCAGGGTGAGTGAGGCTTAGCGAAGGTTGCTGATTGGCGGAACGACCCCATCGCCCTGCCCAGGGTCCCCCGAAGCTGGGGGAGCCCCTCCCTCTGTCCATAGGCATCGTGCACAAAGCTTTTCCTTACTCTGGAACCGGAAGAGTGGCCAACAGCCCTTTGAATGGAGGTGGCCAGCTCAGTGGTGGACAGGCCTCGGGCTCGGAGGCTGGGGTCCGTGCCTCCCCAGGAGGCCCTCTGGATGGATGCTCTTGCGAGGATGGTGTCCGCCTCTTTTGGGGGCTCACGGCATCCAGAGGCTTCCTGGGGCCCTGAGTACCTGTGCCCGTGGCATTGTGGGAACGTGTGTGCAGCAGAACATGCAGGAGAGAGCAATGGGAGGATACGTTCTGAGTTTTTCTTTCTTTTAAGGATTTATTTATTTATTTGGTTGAAAGGCAGAGTGTATGAGAGAGAGATGGCTTCCATCTGCTGGTTCACTCCTCAAGTGATTGCAACAGCCGGGGCTGGGCCAGGCGGAAGCCAGGAGCCTGGAACTCCTTCCGGGTCTCCCATGTGGGTGGCAGGGGCCCAAGTACCTGGGCCGTCTCCCGCTGCCTCCCAGGGTGGGCATTAGCAGGGAGCTGGACCTGAGGCCGAGGAGGCCAGACGAACCCAGGCCCTGCGATGTGCCCGCCCTCATGGCGTGGGCGTTGCTCGAAGCTGCTTTTGCTGATGCTAACGGTAGAAAAGTGGCTGGATTCTGGATCTGCCGCAGGGCCGCCGCTTCTCCAGGCCGCCCGGCCCCTCCTTGGAGGGAGGAAGGAGTTAGGGGCTCCGGACACCTGCGTAGTGCGGGCCCGCCCCTCCCCTGTGGTCCTCAGCCTCTTCCCGGTCTCCCCACATCTGCAGTCTTAGGGGTGCCCTCTGCCTCCGTCCGTGGACTCCAACCCTGGCTCCACCGTGTGGGGCTGGGTGACCTTAACCAGGAGGCTGGCACCCCCTGGGCCCCGGGCCTGGGTCGGCTGACGGCTCCCAGGAGGTGCCTCCCCAGGCCGCTGCTTCCCAGGTATCAGGGTGCAGAGTGTGGGCCCTCCTTTTGGAGAGAGGCTGGGGGTGTCCCTTGGGCTCTGAGTGTGGGTCACCTGCCCCTGGGAGCCCCAGGTCCGCCAAGCAGCCGATTAGCCGGCCCGTGAAGTGCCGCCTGCCATGGATGCCTGCCGCGAGAACCCTCCCCCTTCACAGATGGGAGACGGAGGCCGGTGGGGCTGCGGCGTGCCGGAGCGCGACCTGTAGCTGGGGCTTGCTCCTCACCTCTGCTTTTCCGTCACCTCTGTGGTTGGAGGCGGGTTTGGGGGTGACAGTGGGCTGAGGGTGTCCCCCCCGAGCTATCCATTGGGCAGAGCCGGGGCGGGGCACTGCATAGGTGCATTGGTTTCCATCCCACAGCCTCTGTCCACTGCCCCGGACGGAGGAGGCCCGAGACGCAGCAGCCACAGCTGCCCCGACGCTGGGATGGTGGCTGGTGGTTGCCACGGCAACCAGGCCTTGGGCGCTTGGCCCTTGCCAGGCTGGGTGCTCCCCCCTGGAGGGGTTCCGGGGAGGGCACCTGGTCCAGCCCAGACTCAGCAGGGACAGGAGGTGCCAGAAGCCTTGGTCAGGTGCCCCGGGCCCCCCATCACCCTGGACAAAGTGAGCCACAGCCCCTTCCTGCACCCTTTCTGCCACCTCGTCTCCTGTCCCTGCCACCCGCCATGGCCTCTGTGCTGCACCTTGCCACGGTTCCCTCTGTGTGTCTCGCTCTTCCCCCTCATGCCCACAGGGACCCATTCCCTCGTCCAGTTCCTGTCCCTCTGTGTCAGGGGTCGGGGAGAGGGAGACAGCCAACAAGCAGGACGGTCAGTGAGGGAGTGAGTCAGTGTGCTGTGAGGGGGGAGACAACCAGGGGACCGTGAGGGAGGAGGCTGGTCAGGGAGGGCTGCCTGGAGGAGGTGGCATCTAGAGCTGAGGTTGAGTCGTCCAGAGGAAGGGCACTCTGGGTGAGGGGAATGGCGTGTGTGGGGGTCCCAAGGTGGGGGAGACCCACTCAGACCCCAGTGCCGCCTGTGACCCCTCCCTGTTCCTCCTGGGACCCCAGCAGGTGGAGGTGAAGCCTGCCCTGGCTGGGCCTCACCCCCGCTGCAGGTGCGTTACCCTGAGGCCGTCGCGGCCCCGAGCCAGGCTAGTGCAGAGGCTTGGACTGAGCCGAGCTGGAGGGGAGCCCGGCTGTCCCGTCGGGAGGCCAGGCAGGTTTGCAGGGAGCGGCTTGAGGCTCCGCCTGAGTGGCCCCAGGGTGGCAGGCCCCTGAGACCCTGTGCCAGGACAGCCAGACCAGCGGGGAGCACAGAGGGCTGGGGTCCAGCAGGCCCCTGAGACCCTGTGCCAGGACAGCCAGACCAGCGGGGAGCACAGAGGGCTGGGGTCCAGCAGGCCCCTGAGACCCTGTGCCAGGACAGCCAGACCAGCGGGGAGCACAGAGGGCTGGGGTCCAGCAGGCCCCTGAGACCCTGTGCCAGGACAGCCAGACCAGCGGGGAGCACAGAGGGCTGGGGTCCAGCAGGCCCCTGAGACCCTGTGCCAGGACAGCCAGACCAGCGGGGAGCACAGAGGGCTGGGGTCCAGCAGGCCCCTGAGACCCTGTGCCAGGACAGCCAGACCAGCGGGGAGCACAGAGGGCTGGGGTCCAGCAGGCCCCTGAGACCCTGTGCCAGGACAGCCAGGCCAGCAGGGAGGACAGAGGACGGGGTCCAGCAGGCCCCTGAGACCCTGTGCCAGGACAGCCAGACCAGCGGGGAGCACAGAGGGCTGGGGTCCAGCAGGCCCCTGAGACCCTGTGCCAGGACAGCCAGACCAGCGGGGAGCACAGAGGGCTGGGGTCCAGCAGGCCCCTGAGACCCTGTGCCAGGACAGCCAGACCAGCGGGGAGGACAGAGGGCTGGGGTCCAACAGGCCCCTGAGACCCTGTGCCAGGACAGCCAGACCAGCGGGGAGCACAGAGGGCTGGGGTCCAGCAGGCCCCTGAGACCCTGTGCCAGGACAGCCAGACCAGCGGGGAGGACAGAGGGCTGGGGTCCAGCAGGCCCCTGAGACCCTGTGCCAGGACAGCCAGACCAGCGGGGAGCACAGAGGGCTGTGGTCCAGCCCAGGCTGTGCTGCCACTTAGGGGGCCGCTGGGAACGCTGGACCCAAAGCTGTCGGGAGTGGACTGCAGGGGGCGAGTGGACTGCAGGGGGCACAGTGGGCCCAGGTGGATCCTCCTCGGGCGGATCCACTGCCCGGGGCTGCCATCTCCCTGGTCCAGCTCTAGGTTTTTTTTGGACAGGCAGAGTGGACAGTGAGAGAGAGAGACAGAGAGAAAGGTCTTCCTTTGCCGCTGGTTCACCCTCCAATGGCTGCCACGGACAGTGCGTTGCGGCCAGCGCACCGTGCTCATCCGATGGCAGGAGCCAGGTGCTAGGTGCTTCTCCTGGTCTCCCATGGGGTGCAGGGCCCAAGCACTTGGGCCATCCTCCACTGCACTCCTGGGCCACAGCAGAGGGCTGGCCTGGAAGAGGGGCAACAGGGACAGAATCCGGCGCCCTGACCGGGACTAGAACCCGGTGTGCTGGCGCCAGCTCTAGATTCTTAGCCCAGCTGTGTGTGGGGGAATTTGGGGGTGCCCTGCCCTGCCCTGCCTGAGAGCCATCGCTGCTCTTCTGCTCCCCAGTTTCCCCCCGGGGTCCCTCCTTGTCCTGCCCGTGCCTGGACGTGGTCATCCTACCCACAGGGGCAGGTGGGCTCGAACCCTGCCCTCATGGAGGCATGGAGCCGAGGGTGCCCCGGCCGGGCCTCACCTGCACCCACTCCTCCTGCCTCCTCTCCGACCAGTGCTGGTGCCGATGGCCCCTGCTGGCCGTGACCTGCGGGAGAAGGGGGCAGTCTGCAGCCGGGGGTGCCCCTTGCCCCGATTTGGCCCCAGGGGAGACGGAGATAGACGGCTCCCTCGCCTGCCCGACCCTGCCCTGCCCCGCCGAGCACCCCAGCACTGCTTAGAGGGACCCCCGGGCCCCGTCTGGAAGGCCCTGGAGGCTCTGGCCGCCTGTGGCGCCGCCCCCAGCCCACACGCACGCGGCTGCCCTGTCGGGTGTCTGGGTTGGCGTGGCTGAGCCCTTGCTCTGACGTCTGCTTCGGGGCTGCTGGTTTGTACCTCTCTCTTCTTGGACGGAGAGGCAGAGGCCCGGCCTCTGGAGTCGGGGGATGGGGCTCTACTCTGCAGGGGCAGAACGCTGGGCGCCGGCCCGCCGTGGGGCCTTTGCCCACGAGGGTCGTGTGCGGAGGCCCTGGCAGGGGGCTCATGTCTCCCTCCCGAGACAGCTGCTCCAGGTGCTGGCTGGGCCCTCGGGCCGGGGCTGCCCAGGCCGGTGGGGCTCCGGGCCGACCAGCGGGCCCTGCCTCTCAGGCCTGCGGGCACTGTGGCTCGTGGACTTCACACCCAGTTAGGGAGCCGGGGAGGGACCGGGAGGGACAGTGGGGGATATGTGCCCTGTCTCTGTGGGCTTTGCGCTGCCTCTGCTTGCCGTCCCCTCCCCTTTGGTACCCGGCTCTGGCCAGGCCTGGGGTGGGGAACCCCCTCTGCTCGTGGGGGTGGGCAGCATGGCTGGCCGCAGACAGGGGCAGGGACGGGACCCGGGTGGCGTCTCCCTCTGGGGCCGCGGCTATGGCCCCCTGTGGTCGGTGTTTGGGTGGCTCGGTCCTGAGCAGTGAGCATTGTGCACAGGCAGACCTGCGGCTGGCGGTGCTGACCGTGGCCCGGCTCTGGCTGCGCTGCAGAATGGTGGTGCCGCGTTTTGGGGCTCTGGGGAACCTCAGCCCGTGCCCGCAAGCCCCTCCTCGCCGCTGAAACAGTGCCGGGTAGCAATGCCGGCCTCATGTTCCGTAGATGTGTGGGACATGATAGATACCTTGTCATGGCCACGGGGGCGGGCGGGCTCTCGGCGGGGGGTGTGGTGGAGGGGGCGTCCTGGTGCTGAGAACTCGTTCGTGGGGCTTGGAGGGAGCTTGGTGAGCCGCAGGGTGCTGCTGGTGGTGGGAGGTTCTCGGGGGCTCAGGTGGGGGCGGTAGGGCGAGCGGAGCTGGGGGCCCCTGCACTGCTCCGGCTGGCTGGAGGTCACCACCATTGGGCCCCCCTGCAGGGCACGGCCGAGCGGATGAGGACTGCGGGGACGACCGGGCCAGGCACCGTGAGGAGCGGCTGCTGGGGGCGCGGCTGGACCGGGATCAGGAGAAACTGCTCCGGTGAGGGCTGGGTGGGGGCCGACCCCTTGACCGCCGGGTGGTCCTGAGAGCTGCTGCCGGCCTGGCCCAGGACTCCGGTCCCGTGCATTGGGCCGGGCGGTTCCTGCCAGCCCTGGGGTGGGCCTGAGTCCTCGGGGCCACGCCCCTGTCACCTTCCCAACTCCTGAGGCCGAGCAGGCCATCTCTGATGCCTCTGTCCCCCCTCCAGAGAAAGCAAGGAGCTGGCCGACCTGGCCCGCCTGCACCCCACCAGCTGCGCCCCGAACGGCCTGAACCCTAACCTCATGGTGACGGGCGGCCCAGCCCTGGCGGGCTCCGGACGCTGGTCCACCGACCCTGCGGCCCACCTGGCCGCACACCCCTGGCTGCCCCGCTCGGGCAGCACGCCCATGTGGCTCGCCGGACACCCCTATGGTGAGCGTGGGGCCCCTCGCTGGGCGGCGGGCGGGGAAGGTGCTGGGTGCAGGGACCGGAGCTCAGAGCTGCCTCCTTGGGTCCCCATGGCTGGGGCCTGGCCCAGGCCTCCTGCCTTCCCCACGGGGGTGGGGCGGGGGCGGGGCTGCAGTGGCATCTCTCCGGCAGGAGGTAGCCCTGTGGGTCTCTGCTGTCAGCCAGTGCCCGACCCCTCGGCTCCCAGCCGGCGGCCCCTGGGCTTGAGGGATGGGCAGTAGCTGGCCTTGGGGGCGAGGCTGGACGCAGGGCTGGGAAGTGGGCCCTTCCAGCCCTGACGCTCACCTGAGTCTCTCCTCCCAGGCTTGGGCCCCCCGTCTCTGCACCAGGGCGTGGCGCCTGCGTTCCCCCCGGGCCTGGGGGGCTCCCTGCCCTCGGCCTACCAGTTTGTGCGGGACCCCCAGTCGGGCCAGCTGGTGGTCATCCCCAGCGACCACCTGCCTCACTTTGGTAAGGGGGTGCTCGGGTGGTGGGCGGGGCCCGCTTTCTCTGAGCTTCAGGGGCCTTCAGGGACCTGAGCCCCTACTGAGTGCTGCCTTCCCCTGGGGAGCCCACTTCGCAGACCCCGGGGGCTGCTGGGAGCTGGCCCTCGTAGGAGCTCCCTCAAGGCGACACCCGCTGCTCCCTGGGGCTGGGCCCGGGCTGCCCCGTGTCCCTGCCCCTGGGCCCCAGCTCTGTGGCGCGGATGGTGGGGTGGGAGGGAGGTGTCCAGCCCTGTGTGTCTCCACAGCGGAGCTGATGGAGCGGGCCGCGGTGCCGCCCCTCTGGCCCGCCCTGTACCCCCCTGGCCGCAGCCCCCTGCACCACGCCCAGCAGCTGCAGCTCTTCTCCCAGCAGCACTTCCTGCGGCAGCAGGAGTTCCTGTACCTGCAGCAGCAGGCGGCCCAGGCCCTGGAGCTGCAGCGGAGCACCCAGCTGGTGGTGAGTCGGGGCTCACCCGAGCCCCCCGCCGGGCCTCTGTCCGTGCCTGCGGGAACTCAGAACAGCGGCAGTATGGGGGGGAAACCTGGGAGGCAGGGCCGGCTTCCTGGAGGAGGTGACGTCTGAGAAGGGACCGGAGCAGTCGGCGTGGAATAGCCCTTCAGGCAGAGGGAGCAGTGTGTGCAGAGGCTCAGGGGTGGGGCCTAAGGAGCACCAGGGAAACAGGCACGGGGTCCTGTGCACTGGGGGAGCCAGTGGGCTCCTGCTGTTGCCTGACCCTGGCCTGGCCTCCTCTCTCTGGGGGACTCCAGGTTGTCTGACCCCATGAGAGAGGGGACACGAGGGCTCCCCTTGTGAAGTTGGACTCCCCTTTTGCCTCCTTGAGGACATTCTGGAATGTTCTTTGCTGGGCCTTGTTCCCCCTTGCCGGGTGCCGTGGCCACGGATGGGTCAGTTTTCAGGGCCCCCGGCTCTGGGTTTTAGATTTTTTTAAATTAAATTTTTTTGACAGGCAGAGTGGACAGTGAGAGAGAGAGACAGAGAGAAAGGTCTTCCTTCCGTTGGTTCACCCCCTAAATGGTCGCCATGGCCGGCGCTGTGCCGATCCGAAGCCAGGAGCCAGGTGCTTCTCCTGGTCTCCCATGGGGTGCAGGGCCCAAGCACTTGGGCCATCCTCCACTGCACTCCCGGGCCACAGCAGAGGGCTGGCCTGGAAGAGGGGCAACCGGGACAGAATCCAGCGCCCCGACCGGGACTAGAACCCGGTGTGCCGGCACCACAGGTGGAGGATTAGCCTAGTGAGCCGCGGCGCCAGCTTTGGGTTTAATCTCAGCTCTGTCAGGCCTGGCCCAGCTCACTTATTCCCGATGCCTCATCAAAGCACATTTTTTTAAAAAGATTTATTTGAAAGGCAGAATGACAGAGAGTGAGGGATAGAGGTCTTCCAGCCACTGGTTCACTCGCCAAGTGGCCACAATGCTGAGGCTGGGCCAGGCCAAAGCTGGGAGCCAGGAGCTCCAGCCGGGTCTCCCATGTGGGTGCAGGGGCCCATGGATGTGGGCCATCCTCTGCTGCTTTCCCAGGTGCCTTAGCAGGGAGCTGGATCGGAAGTGGAGCAGCCGGGACTCTGACTGGCGCCCACAGGGGACGCTGGCCTTGCGGCCTTGCAGGTGGTGGCTAGACTCAGCACACCTGGCCTGTCTTTGGGCTCTTTGAGGTTCCCAAGGAGGTGGTGCAGCGAAGCAGGCAGTGAGCCCTGCACCCAGGCCAGGCCAGGGATCCTAGTGCCACGGAGGGACCGGGGCAGTGGGCAGCTTCGTGGACTTTCAGGGAGCCCACGTCTCCACCTCGGCCATGAGACCCACCCCCCGGAAGCTGTGGACTCCGTGCCCCACTCTACCCCCGACCCTGCCCGCCGGGGTTCCGCAGGGAACGCCGTCCTTGTTACACGTGTGCCGTGACGGAATGGCCATCCCGGGCCTGGGTGTGGGTGGGCGGCCCAGCCCCATGGGCTCTGCCCTGAGGTTCTGCCCTGGGTGTGGGGACTCTGGGGCCCGGCAGGTGCTGCGCGTGCCTGCTGGCCCCTGACCCCACCTGCCGGCCCCTCCCCAGCAGGAGCGGCTGAAGGCCCAGGAGCACCGGGCCGAGATGGAGGAGAAGGTGAGCAAACGGAGCCTGGAGGCCGCGGGCAAGGCCGGCCTGGCCGCCACAGGGCCCGGGCTGCTGCCTCGGAAGCCCCCCGGCCTGGCCACCGGCCCTGCGGGCGCGTACAGCAAGGCCGTGAGCCCGCCACCGTCTCCCCGCGCATCCCCTGTGGCCGCCCTCAAGGCCAAAGTCATCCAGAAGCTGGAGGACGTGTCCAAGCCGCCCACCTATGCCTACCCCGCCACGCCCAGCTCCCACCCCAGCAGCCCGCCGCCCGCCTCCCCGCCCCCAGCGCCCGGCATCACCCGCAAGGAGGAGGCCCCAGAGAACGTGGTGGAGAAGAAAGACCTGGAGCTGGAGAAGGAAGCCCCCAGCCCCTTCCAGGCCTTGTTCTCAGGTAGGAGCGGGGCTGGGCCCCCAGGGCCTCGTCTGCCCCTCACAGGCCCAGCTCTGGCTGCCAGCGAGGCCGATCCGTGGTCTCTGCTGAGCACCTGCTGTGTACCGCGTGCTGCCTAGCTGTGGAGTAAATGCGCTCTCTCTAGCCCTGCTTGGGGTCAGGGAACCTGGGGATCGCCTTAACCCCCACCCCAGCGGGGCCCGTGTGCTGCTTCAACCAACCTAGGCCTGTCGCTCGGCGCTCTGTTGGCGCCCTGTGGTCCCACCCCTCCCCTCGTCCTGCCTGCCCGTCCAAGGGCTGTGTGTCCTTTCCGGGGGTATTAGTGGGAGCGTGTGCTCGGCACAGCTCGGCACCCACGCCGCGTGGGCTCAGGCAGGTGGCGGCCCGTCTCTGTGGGATGTGGCGTGATGCTGATGTTGGGTGCTGGGTGCGTGCCTGGCCCGGGGATGGTCCAACCTCGCTCTCCACATCCTCCGAGTGCAAGCCCGACTGGGTGTGGGGCAACGGGGCAGCTTGCTCTCAGGGTGACGGTCGCCCTGGGGGCTGTGGGGCCCTAGACTTTGGCCACATGGAGGCCGGGGACACAGGCTGGGGCAGACCAAGTGTTGTGTTTGCTCCTGCTCAGCCCGAGTGGGGGGGCAGTCTCTGCCCTGGGGTGTGCAAGACCCCTGGGGCCCAGACATGCACAGCTCAGCGCTGGGGAAGCGGGGCACCCAGCTGCACCGTGCAGTGGCCAGGCGCGGCCCGGGCCCTGTCCCGTGGTGGAGGTGGTAGAGACGCCCCCTGACACGCTGACCTTGTGTCCTCCACAGATCTCCCTCCCAGGTACCCGTTTCAAGCCCTGCCTCCACACTACGGCAGGCCCTACCCCTTCCTGCTGCAGCCCACAGCGGCCGCCGACGCCGACGGCCTGGCCCCCGACGTGCCGCTCCCCGCCGAGGGGCCCGAGCGCCTGGCGCTCTCGCCCGAGGACAAGCCCATCCGCCTGTCACCCTCTGCCATGCCAGAGCCGCTGCGGGAGAGCCCGGAGGAAGACACCCTGACCGAGAGGGAAGTGAAGGCCGAGGTGGAGGACGAGGACGAGGGCCCGGCTGAGCTGCCACCCCTGCAGTCACCACTGGCCCTGCCCGCCGCGGACGCCATGGTGGCCGCGAGCCCCGCGGGCAGCTGTGGGGGCGGCCTGCTGGAGGCCCAGGCGCTGAGTGCCGCCGGCCAGGGCCGCGTGCAGCCCCCCGAGGGCCCAGATTTTGCGGAAGGGGCCGAAGCGCAGGCGGACTTGCCGGGCCGGACAGAGTCCTGCGCGGCCGCCCTGGAGCTGGGGAGCCGGCTGACACCCGAGACGCTGGTGGAGGCCAAGGAGGAGCCGGTGGAGGTGCCCACGGCGGAGGCAGGGCCCGAGGAAGGCCTGAGCGAGCCCCGGGCCGAGCTGGAACTGTCAGACTGCGACGTGCCGGCCAGGGAGGCGCAGTGCCTGGGCCTGGAGGCTCAGGAGGCCGCACCTGTGCCCGGCGGCGGCTGCTACCTGGCAGAGGTGAACTCGGACCAGTTCCTGCCTGGCCTGGAGGACCCGCTGGCCGGCATGAACGCCCTGGCTGCGGCCGCAGAGCTGCCCCAGGCCAGGCCTCTGCCGGCCCCGGCCGACGCGGCCCCGGCCCTGGAGCAGCCGGAAGCCGCGGCCCCGAGCCCGGCCTTGGAGCAGAGCGTCCTGCACGGCATCACCCTGCTGAGCGAGATCGCCGAGCTGGAGCTGCAGCGCAGGAGCCAGGAGGCGGCAGGTGAGGCTGCGGGGCCTGCTCCTACCCCCCGGGGCTTTTCAGGCTTGAGAGCCCCCGCCCCCGCCCCCCTCGCCACGTTCAGATGGTGTGTTCATCCGCGTTTCTTAGAAACCGTGGGAAGATCGCGTGGTCTGTCGTCTTGAGCTTGTTGGGCAGCCGATCTGTGGATTTTCCTGGTGGTGGTGAACATTTGTCTTTCTTTGGATTTTAAGGGATGGACCCCCCTTCCCCCTGCAAACTGACTTAGGAAAAGGCAGCGGGAGGTTTGCCTGGCCCATGGGTAACGAGCTGATTTCAGGTGCGGCTGCACCCAGGCGCTCCGACCTTGCTATCCGGAGTTTCGCTCCCCCATCCAACCCCTCCCTCCCTCTCCATGTTCCACTTTTCTCTTGGTTGACCTCATTCGAGGCAGGCTCCGGCAGCTCCTGGGCCCGTGGGCCTCCCAGCTCGGCAGCCTCCTGGAAGAGGCCCCCTCTTTGCTGTTAGCGTCGGCGCCAGTGCTGAGAGCCACCCTCCTTGGCTGGGGTTCACACGGCTGGGGAGGTGGCCCAGGCCGCTGGTGCAGTGCCGAGCTGAGCTGTGGACTGGAGGGTGTGTGTTGAGGGAGGGGCGTCCCTCGAGAGAGAACGGGGTGGCTGTGGCGGGAGAGGCTGGACACACGGTGACTGCTGTTCAGTGTAGAACTTGGAGGTGTGGCGGCGGCCACGGCCCGGAGCCCTGCCTGCGCTGTGTGCTTCCTCTGGTACTTCTGTGCACACACACGTGACGTCGACAGTCAAGGTCGCTTTGTAAACAGCGTTCTGTAGCCTGCCCTGCACACTCAGTGCGTTCTGTGTGAGACAGAACCCCAGGTGGGGGTTTCCAGAAGATGTGTGTCTGTGTGTGTGTGTGTGTGTGTGTTTTAATTAATTTATTTATTTGAAAGAGTTGGCCGGCGCCGCGGCTCACTAGGCTAATCCTCCACCTGTGGTGCCAGCACACTGGGTTCTAGTCCCAGTCGGGGCACTGGATTCTGTCCTGGTTGCCCCTCTTCCAGGCCAGCTCTCTGCTGTGGCCCAGGAGTGCAGTGGAGGATGGCCCAAGTGCTTGGGCCCTGCACCCCATGGGAGACCAGGAGAAGCACCTGGCTCCTGGCTTCCGATCAGCCCGGTCTGCCGGCTACAGCGGCCATTTAGGGGGTGAACCAATGGAAGGAAGACCTTTCTCTCTGTCTCTCTCTCTCACTGTCCACTCTGCCAGTCAAAAAAAAAAAAAAAAGCTACACAGAGAGAGAGGTCTTCCACCCGCTTGTTCACTCCCCAATTGGCCACAATGGCCGGAGCTGCACCGATCCGGAGCAAGAGCCAGGAGCTTCCTCCAGGTCTCCCACGTGGGTGCAGGGGCCCAAGGACTTGGGCCATCTTCTGCTGCTTTCCCAGGCCACAGCCCAGGGCGTTAACCCGCTGCGCCACAGTGCCGGCCCCTGTAAGATGTGTTTTGTAGGGGCCGCCCCATTTTCTGCCGTGCTGGCCTGGCATTCGACGATGCAGTCTGACGCTGTCATTTCTGCCTTTTTTGTTTTTTTTTCCTGATGTAGTAGCAGGGTGATTGTCCCTGGAGAAAGTTCTTGGCTGTAGCTCTGATTCTCCCGAGCTGCGTCCCCAGAGGTGGGATGGTTGGGTTAGAATCCACGTCCACAAGGCTCCTGTGGCCCCAGGTGTGGCTGTACCGGGGCCCCTCGGTTTGATGCTGTTGTTCTAGATCATTGCCGATTTCTTCCTCTCTCTAAGGTAGCTCAGCCTTTTTCTCGTTTTAAATGTTTCGCCATCTGGCTGGCGCCACGGCTCACTAGGCTAATCCTCCGCCTTGTGGCGCCGGCACACCGGGTTCTAGTCCCGGTTGGGGCGCTGGATTCTGTCCCGGTTGCCCCTCTTCCAGGCCAGCTCTCTGCTGTGGCCCGGGAGTGCAGTGGAGGATGGCCCAAGTGCTTGGGCCCTGCAACCCATGGGGAGACCAGGAGAAGCTCCTGGCTCCTGCCATCGGATCAGCACAGCAGCTGGCCATAGCGGCCATTAGGGGGGTGAACCAACGGCAACGGAAGACCTTTCTCTGTCTCTCTCTCTCTCACTGTCCACTCTGCCTGTCAAATTGAATAAATAAATAAATAAATGTTTCGTCATCTGACAGAGAGGTAGCGCTCTTCCACCTGCTGTTCACTCCCCAAACGGACACGGGACTGGGCCAGGCGGAAGCCAGGAGCCTGGAACTCCACCCAGGTGTCGTGTGCGGGGGGCAGGGACTCGGGTACTTGGGCCGGCAAATGCTGCCTCCCCGGCACGGTTGCAGGGAGCTGAATCTGAGGCAGAGTAGCCAGGGGCTCGAGCCAGCACCCTGATGCGGGATGTGGGTGTCCCAAACACTGTGCCACAACGCCCCCCGCCCCGCCCCGTGGTGAAGCCACAGGCTGGACTGCGCAGCTCGGGGAGAAGGTTACGGCCGCGTGGTTCCAGGGCCGGAGGGCTGCAGGGGGAGGGTGTGCCGGGCCTGTCAGTGGCCCTCCTCTCTGTGCCCTTCCCCACTGTGCGTGGCTTTGTCTCCACATTGCTCCTGCCTTACCCGACCCCTAAGAATCTGGGGACACCGACTGTGGAGGAGTCACCCCCAGGAGCCCACGGGCTGGGCTGCTTGGCGGCCTCAGTGTCCCCAAGGCATAGAAGAGTGAACTGGTGCCCCCTGGGGGACACTGGCGATAACGTCTTCCATGGACACGGGAGACACCTAGTGGGTGAAGGCCAGGCCGGTGCCACCTTGCCGCCAGGGTCCTGGTGGGGCCTCAGGGGCTCTGTCCACCGACATCAGAGCTCATTCATGCTGGCTCGGGACACGTCTGTCCATTTCCCTCTGGCCAGCGTGCACCTTCCACGTTCACCGTTTGTGAAGGTCGGGAGTTTTATCCTGCGCAGCCCAGTGACAGCAGCACAGAGCTCGGATGTGGCGCACGTGGCACTTCCAAAAAGAGTTTATAGTCTTGTTTATGTACTCTTGTTTACTTATAGTCTTGTTTATGTACTCTTGTTTACTTGAAAGAGTGGGGAGAGAGCGCGCGTGAGCTTCCGGATGCCTGCAGCAGCCGGGGCTGGGCCAGGCGGGAGCCGGGAGCTCCAGCTGGGTCCCCCTTGGGTGGGAGCAGAATCCGAGTGCCTGGGACGTGAACCCGGTGCTCGGATAGGGGATCCAGGCACCACGGGCCTGCCCGGAGAATGCTCGTAGTTTAGTTCTCAAAGAAAACGTCGGCTAAAAAGAATTAAAATCCTGCCCATTTTGGTTTGGTGGAGGCCAAAGCAAGTTCCCCTTTGCTGTTGCTGAGGTTCCCGGCTGGAGGTGGCAGGGACGTCCGTGCACACACATGCACACATACACGCACACACTAACACACATACACCCACCAGCTGGAGGTGGCAGGGACGTCTGTGACACACACGCATGCATACACACACTTGCTAACACACATACACCCACACATACACCCACCAGCTGGAGGTGGCAGGGACGTTCGTGACACACACATGCACACATACACACACTTGCTAACACACATACACCCACCAGCTGGAGGTGGCAGGGACGTCTGTGACACACACACGCATGCATACACACACATGCTAACACATATGCTAACACACATACACCCACACATATACCCACACATACACCCACACATACACCCACCAGCTGGAGGTGGCAGGGACGTCCGTGACACACACACACATGCATACACACACACATGCTAACACACATGCTAACACACATACACCCACACATATACCCACACATACACCTACACATACACCCACCAGCTGGAGGTGGCAGGGACGTCTGTGACACACACGCACGCATACACACACTTGCTAACACACATACACCCACACATACACCCACCAGCTGGAGGTGGCAGGGACGTTCGTGACACACACATGCACACATACACGCACATGCTAACACACATACACCCACCAGCTGGAGGTGGCAGGGACGTCTGTGACACACACACATGCACACATACACGCACATGCTAACACACATACACCCACCAGCTGGAGGTGGCAGGGACGTCTGTGACACACACGCATGCATACTCACACATGCTAACACATATGCTAACACACATACACCCACACATATACCCACCAGCTGGAGGTGGCAGGGACGTCCGTGACACACACCACACATGCATATACCCACACACCATGCTAACCCCACCAGTGGCAGCCTTCCCAAGCGCGCACACACACATACACACCCCACGTACGCAGCTACACTAACATGCACACAAACCATGCTAATCCCACCAGTGGCAGCCTTCCCAAGCACACACATACACGCACTGACACACGCTAACCCCACCAGTGGCAGCCTTCCCAAGCACACACATACACGCACTGACACACGCTAACCCCACCAGTGGCAGCCTTCCCAAGCACTCCTGTGACACACACACGCCTGCACGCATGCACATGCACACATACCATGTTAACCCCGCCAGTGGCAGCCTTCCCAAGCACTCCTGTCTGTGGCACACACATGCACACACACCACGCTAGCCCCACCAGCGGCAGCTTTCCCAAGCACACCTATCACAGGAACGTCCGTGACACACACACACATGCACACACACACACTAACCCACCAGCGGCAGCCTTCCCAAGCACTCCTGTCTGTGACACACACATGCACACACACCATGATAACCCCACCCGTGGCAGCCTTCCCAAGCACACCTGTTACAGGAACGCCTGTGACACCACACACACATGCACATACATGTGCACACATGTGTGCACACGCTAGCCCCACCAGCGTCAGCCTTCCCACGCACACCTGTTACAGGAACGTCTGTGACACCACACACACATGCACATACATGTGCACACATGTGTGCACACACTAGCCCCACCAGCGTCAGCCTTCCCAGCACACCTGTCGCAGCCCCGTGCTTCTGGCCACTGTCCAGCAAAGTAGTCAAGAGGAGGCACCTTCAGTGCCGGCGCCCAGGGGCCTGTGGGTTCACCGCAGCGCGTCAGCGCCAGCGAAGCCCGGGTGCTGTTGGGTTTAAAGCTGCCGGCGTTCCAGTGTCGTAGACCCCAGGCAATGGTGATTTTCCTGCGGTCCAGGCTAGTAAGGAGGTGGATCGGTGTATTCTGGACTAGTGTGAAAAGGCGTTAGGCAAATCCAGGTGGGCCGTGGCGTCTGTCGACGGCCGCTGTGTCTGGGTTTCTCGAGGGTGCCAGGCGTGCTCCCTGCGTTCGCATGTGAGTGTGTAAACGCTCTCGCACCGTCGAGCGGACACTGCGCCCACAGGGCCCCCCCGGGAGGGACCTGCGTGCTGGGGGCTTGGATTCCTGCAGACTTTCCCGCCCGGTCTGTGCCTTTATCCCGGGCTCCTTTGTTTTTTTGTGTTTTCTTCTGACTATGACCACTGTGCATTTTCACGTGGGGACCCCCCCACCCCACCCCGGTCTCGCCAAAGCAGTCCCAGAGGCTCGCTCCCCGGGAACTTCCGGCGGCCTCCGGTGACTCCTGAGGTTTTGCGGTGCTCAGAGTGCCCTGTGCTCACACACCTGTTGCCTGCTTCAGCGCTTTGGAGTGGGGGAGGCCGGGCAGCCCCGGGCCCGCATTTACTCTGGGCCCATGTCTCTCCTGTGCCATGAGCCCTGGCAGCCCTGGAGCGCTGGGCTGGGTGGGTACGGCAGCCTCGCCAGCCCCCGCACAGCCAGCGTGGGCTCAGCCGCGTCTCCCGCGTGCAGGTGCAGAGCCGGGCCTGGCTGTGCGGCCGTCGCTGGAGAGCCTGCTGGCGGCCAGCAGCCACATGCTGAAGGAGGTGCTGGACAGCCCGTTCGTGGACCCGCTCAAGAACCTGCGGCTCCCCCGGGAGCTGAAGCCCCACAAGAAGTACAGCTGGATGCAGAAGAAAGAGGAGCGGGTGAGCCGCAGCCGCTCTCCTGCCCGGGGGCTGTGGGCGGGGCCAGGCGCGGCTGGCCTTGGAGGTCTGACCCGGGTCCCGCCTCGTCCGTGCACCTGCTGTGCGGTGCCAGGCCATGGGTTTCCCACCTGTCCGTCTGATAGCGCAGCAGGCACTCCCTGTGGGCAGCACGGAGGACCGCCTGGGGCCTCGGGCCCTGGGAGCCTCCGTGTGTCAATTTCACGGGGGTCCTCGGGGGTGGAGCCCCCGCTCCCCGCTGCTGCGGCACCCTCTGCTTTCCTCACGTCGTGGGAGGCGGGGCCGACTCGGCCCGCGGAGTGGGTATCGTGGTCCCCAGAGTGCGGACGAGGCCGGGCTGCAGCCGTCAGGGGTGGCGACGGACGTGAGCCCGGGGCTTAGGGTCCCACAGCGCTGAGCCTCCCCGGGCCGTCTGAGGGGTGGGCATGGCGGCTGCAGCGCTCATGCTGTCTCCCTGCCCAACCCCCCGCCCCCCAGATGTACGCCATGAAGTCGTCCCTGGAGGACATGGACGCCCTGGAGCTGGACTTCCGGATGCGGCTGGCCGAGGTCCAGCGGCAGTACAAGGAGAAGCAGCGAGAGCTGGTGAAGCTGCAGCGCCGCCGGGACTGCGAGTGAGTGCCCGCCCCCGGCCCCGCCCCCGGCCCGGGCCCCGCCCCCGGCCCCGCCCCCGGCCCGCAGGCAGTGGCAGGCGTCAGAGGTGTGTGTGGACCCGAGTGATGTGTGCGCGGCCTGTGCCCTCGCTCCGCGCCCCGGCTGCCCCTCAGGTCCACAGCCCAGCCTGTGATTCTTTTTAAGGGACAGGCACGAGGAACCCCATAGAAGCTTGGCACGCAGAGGCCCTGGCAGGCCGCGGAAACGGAGCCACGCCCCGAGCGCCCTGTCGCCCCCCCGCAAGAGAGGGAAGAGCCGCACCAGTAGCGGAAAGTAAGGCCGCCCCTCGGTGGGGAGGAGCACGGGGCCCAGTGGTGCCTGCGCCCGGGTGCCCTGGGACCTCCAGTCCCGTGGGCTCTGACCCCCCACTTGGGGGGCTCCCGCGGCTGGGGCCAGGAGGAGGAGCGAGGCAGCACTTGGGGCTGGGCGGCCCGGCCCAGTGAGGTTCCCCGGGCCGTGACCCGAGCTGTATCCATCCACCGGTCCTCCCTGCCGAGCCGCCAGCCCCACGGGAATGGGCCCTCGTGCCGCGGCCTGGTCCCTCCTTGTCTGACATGTCCCTTGGCTTCCTGCTGGCTTGGATGAGACCAGGGCCCCCTCCTGCTCCGGGCCATGTCCTCTTGTCCCGGGGATGGCCACCTCTCAGGTGTCCCGGGATGCTGCCCAGGAGCACTTCCCGCGAGGGCAGGGGGCGGAGCACCGGCCTGGGAGGCCGTCACCGAGAGGGCTGTGTACTCCTCCGCTGGGGCGCCGGGCCTGGGGACCTGCCAGGCAGCCTGGTTCTGCACTAGAGAGGGGCTTCAGAGGGCTCCGGCACGGCAGTGGGATGGCCCCAGGGCCCCCACATCTCAGCCCCCGCCTGCTGTGGCTGTTCCTGCCTGAAGGGAGGACGCACCTGTGGCCATGGCAGCATGAGGGGACACTTGGAGCAGAGGCAGCAGGGGCCACCAGCAGCGGCCTGGGCGTAGCGGCCAGGAGCGCGGGGCCCTGTGAGTGGCCAGGCGAGTCCCAGCCGCGCCCCTAGTTCTGACCTGGGGCCCGGAGCTGGCGCTTCTGAGCCTCCTGTCGGGGGAGCAGTGCCCAGCACCAGGTGGTGGTCTGTGCCTACAGCAGAGGGCGAGGCTCACCGAGGGCCCCTCCACCTCGAGCTGTTTCTGCCCTCGCTCTGGGAGGCAGCAGGTTCACAGCAGGCAAGCGAGGCCTCCATCGGGACAGCTGTCCCTCCACTGCCCGCGCTCCCAGGGACCCCGAGATTAGTGGACGGCTCCGTCTTCCTGTCAGCTCTCGGCTTTCCTTCCCCTCCCCTCCTGGTGGCTCTCCTGGGCGTTTCTGATCCTTGCTCTGGGCAGGCTGGTGTCTCCCCGTGAACGGTGGCGTGTGTCTGTGCGATTGTGAGAGCGTGCATGTGGGCACGAGAGAGGCCAGCAGAGGACGCTGACTTGATGGTTTCTCCTCCTCTCACGGTGAACTCTGATTCTGCCTCATTCACAAATAGCCCAGAATCCCGGCACCCGAGCCCCATTTCCCCGGGGGCGTCACTCTGGCCTCACTGCGTTGCGGCGTGCGGAGCCTGCCCGTCCAGGGCCACGAGGGTTGGCCCCGGCCCTCCGGTGTTGCCCGGCAGGGTGCTGACCGGCGGTGCCTCTGGGTTGCAGGCTGAGCAGCAAGTCCCTGCTGGCGTCTGAGGACTACGAGCTGGGACCAGGGATACGGAAGAGACACAAGGGGCCGGAGGAGGAACACGAAGCTCTCGTCGCCATGGGGAAGGCCAGGGGGAGGAACCAGAGCTGGGAAGAGCAGGACGCCTCGGCTGACTTCATGAGCCAGGTCAGCAAGGACGCGGAGGGCCGGCGCTGCGGGGACGCGGTAGGCACGGCTGCCTGGGTGCCGGAGTGCCTCTTCCCTACTCTTCCTTCCAGGCAGCCTTGGGGGCGGAGCCAGGGCTCCTGGGCCCGCGTGGAAGCCCGGCAGGGTCGCTGCAGGTTCTCAGCCAGACGGCGCTGCTGCCGTGTGGTTGAACGGTGAGACCGTTCAATGAGCGGCGTCGCCATTCGGCAGCTCTGGCTGTCGCTGTCGCTTCCTGAGTTATCCAGGGCCGGGGGGTGATTATGGGCTGAGCGCCTCTGTAGAGATGGAGGTCACGGTCCACGAAAGCCCCCCGTCTATAGACTGACGTGTCCCCAAAAGCCGGGTGCCCTGGCTCATGCGGCCATCAGAGGGCTGGACGCTCCTCGTAGTGGGACGGCCGGGTGCTTTGTCCCCCTGAAAGTCGGGTGCCCTGGCTCATGCGGCCATCAGAGGGCTGGACGCTCCCCGTAGTGGGACGGCCGGGTGCTTTGTGCCCCTGAAAGTCGGGTGCCCTGGCTCATGCGGCCATCAGAGGGCTGGACGCTCCCCGTAGTGGGACGGCCGGGTGCTCTGTCCCCCCGAAAGTCGGGTGCCCTGGCTCATGCGGCCATCAGAGGGCTGGACGCTCCCCGTAGTGGGACGGCCGGGTGCTCTGTCCCCCCGAAAGTCGGGTGCCCTGGCTCATGCGGCCATCAGAGGGCTGGACGCTCCCCGTAGTGGGACGGCCGGGTGCTTTGTGCCCCCGAAAGTCGGGTGCCCTGGCTCATGCGGCCATCAGAGGGCTGGACGCTCCCCGTAGTGGGACGGCCGGGTGCTCTGTCCCCCCGAAAGTCGGGTGCCCTGGCTCATGCGGCCATCAGAGGGCTGGGCGCTCCCTGTAGTAGGATGACCGGGGTCCCACAGGAGACGCTCAGTTGGTACGTTAGGGTCAAGTCGTGAGGGATGCTTCCGTGGCTTCTGTGGCACTGTGCTGACCCCCCTCCCCCCAAAAACGCGACCTGGTTAGAGAAAACAGAAAATGTTGGAAGGCGAGGCAGCCATCGCCCTGGAGCGGCACTGGGTTCGCTTCGGCGACGGCAGGCGTGCGAGCAGGAACCTTCTGGGGAGATCTCATCCTCTCTGCCTCAGGCGTCCGAGGCGCCCTCCAGGCGTTCCCTTGGCAGCTTCGGTGCCTGCAGTTGGCTGGGCTGGGTTAGCCGCGCCGCGCGGCCCGAGATAAGCGGGTCGCTGGGTTTGCCGTCTTACCCTTCCCGCCCTCCTCCAGGCCTGGTGGGGCAGCTGCCAGACAGTGCCAGGAAGTAATTGGAACCACGGGGACGGCCATGTAGTAAGCGGGTTCTCTGGGCCAGGCGCTGCCGCGAGCGCTCTGCGCGCCTCCTCTCTGATCAGCCCCATGAAGCCCAGGGCGTAGCCCCATTTCGCAGGGCGTAGCACTGAGGCCGGGAGGCGTGAAGCAGCCCGGGGGCCGGGCTCGGAGGAGGGGTGGGGGCCCAGGCTCCGAGCGGCGCGCGTGCGTCTTCATCGGCGACCCGACTTCCCTCCCCAGCTGAAGATTAAGAAGAAGAAGATGGCCAGCGACCAGGAGCAGCTGGCGAGCAAGCTGGACAAGGCCCTGTCCCTCACCAAGCAGGACAAGCTCAAGTCCCCCTTCAGGTTCTCGGACACTGCCGGGGGCAAGTCGAAAAGCAGCGGGGGCTGCGGCAGGTACCTGACCCCTTACGACAGCCTGCTGGGCAAGGACCGCAAGGCGCTGGCCAAAGGCCTCGGCCTGTCTCTCAAGCCCGCCAGAGAAGGTAAACACAAAAGGGCCGCCAAAGCCAGGAAGATGGAGTTGGGGTTCAAGGCCAGAGGCCAGACCAAGTCGGCCCATTCCCCGTTCGCCTCGGAAGTGAGCAGCTACTCCTACAGTAAGTAGCGGCCGGACGCCGTGCGGCCCTGGCGGCCGGGGCACCTCTCCCTCGCCTCCCTGTTCCGCTCCCGGGTGCGCTGCGGGGTGCACTGCGGGGTGCGCTCCGGGGCCTCCATGCCGGAAGTGGGGGGAGGGAGCCGGGCGTCCTGGAGCAGCAGTGCCTGTGATTGGTGGGCATGGCTGGGCGGGCGCCTGTGATTGGTTGTTCACTTGTTGGAGGTGCCCGCCCTCTCACATGCCGGAAGCCGTCGGCGTGGAGGCCTTAGGTGTCATAGAGTGCGCGCTGCGGGGCCTAGAGAGGCCCGGAGTGCGACTGCCCCTGGGGGTCCTAGAGATGACGGCGCGCCTGCCCTCAGGAGGCTGGCTGTTGTCTCCGGGCGCCGTGGGGCGGAGGCCGAGTGGGGAGAGCGTGCGTGGGCCGTTATCTCACGGTATACACGACGGCGCAGCCGCGCTCGCCGCCATTCCTGAGGAGCAGAGGTCGGGAGACTTGTCCTGAGATGGGCGGGGTCAGGCTCGCCGGCCGTCTAGAACCTTCTTCCCAGGTCGCCCCGGGGACTGCGTGCGTGGCGCCGGGGCCGGCAGCCGGTGGGGCTGGGGGCGCGTGCACGAGTTCCCTTGGCGCGTGCACGAGTTCCCTTGGTGCGGGTCGTTTTGCTGCCCAGGGTGCGCCGTCTTCCGCGGGCTTTCTGACGGTGCCCACGGGTTTTTGGCGTGACTCGTCCTGGAAGGTCGGCCGTGGTAGGGCGGCGGCTCTGCCTGGAGGTCGTGGCGGGCGCTCCGTGGCCGGGGGGACGGGTGCGGAGGGTGTGCGTGTTCCGGGAGGCGCTGTCCAGGTCCTTGGGGGAAGAGGCGTCTGAATGTCAAGTGCGGAAAGAATGGGCGCGTCTTAAGGGAAGAACACAGGCGTGTGTGGACTTGGAGGCGGGGCTGTGCGCGGGAAGCGAGCTCCGGGCGCGCCTGGCCCGGGGTCAGCTGCTGCTGGGGGCTTGGCCCTGGGCTCCCGGGCCCCCAGGACTGGTGGGCCCGTGGGTGTGGGTCGGGCGGCCCGTGTGGGAGGTGGTCTCCGTGCAGATGAGCGTGGCCGGGTGTGGGCGCAGCAGACGGCCGGGGTCAGGGGTCAGGGCCTCGTTGCTGGGGTTTTGCGGTTAGGAAGCCGGGCGAGGGGGTCGCTGATCCTTGCGTTTTTCCAAAGGGGGTGGTGGTCTGTGAGCGCCGCCTGGCTGGTGGCTGGCAGGGTCTCCCTCGTCCCCCCGACCTGTAGGTGGTGTGGAGGGGCCTGATTGAGCTCGGTGCCTGGGCTTCCTCCCGCGGGAGGGGGAGCGTGCCTTGGTCGGCACCTGCGCGAACGTGGCAGCCAGGAAGTGAGCGGGCCCTGGCCAGTGCAGCGCCTCCCCTCCTGGTTACAAAGCTGTGTGGGCAGCGATGGAAGAGGGAATGGCGCCCTCGCCCCTTCAGCCTGGGTTGCCGGGGGTGGGTGGTGCGCCCGGTGGGTTTTGTGGTTGGCGTTGCGCACTGGCTCTGTGGCCTTGGATGTGCCCAGGGCGCACACACGGGAGCGTGGGAGGGAGAGCGATGGCGGGTTGGTGGGACTTGAGCTTGTCCTACGCCCTGGGTGCCAGGCCTTCCTAGAATTGGAATCTGGTTGTAGTGGGAAGCGTAGATGGGGGCAGCAGCCAGCCACCCTCCCCCGGCCGCCGGGTGTGGTTTCTCTCGGCGGTGGCGGTGCCCGTCACGTCTCCCGTGTGGAGTGGGTTTTTCCAGGGCAGGGTTACAGCCGTTGGTTGTGGGGTCTCAGCAGCCCGATAGTAAGACAGGTGCAGATGGCGTATGTTTGGGTTGGGGTTGGGAGGGGCCGGGGCCGTGTGTGTCCCTTTGCCCGGTTCCCTCTCTGAAGATGATGGCTGCCGTCCAGGAGGATTGGCACCCGTGGCCTCGGCGTGGAAGGCTCCAGCTGTGGCGCCGTTTGTCGCCTCCTTGGTGTCAGGGCTCTGCCCGCTCCTCCTCGTCCTTGGAAGGCCACCTACGCGGGGAGTCGCACCAAGATGGGAGCCCTGGGCCACAGCTCTCCCACAGAGGAGCCGCTGGCCCACGTGCGACCGCACAGGGTAGACAGGACCGTGTGGCAGTGACCGCTTCGCCCGGGGCCTGCCCAGGCTGCGTGGCTGCTGGAGGCCTCCCCGGCGAAGGCGAGAGGCCCAGGCCAGGGAGGGCACGGCAGCCTCCGTTGTCCGCCCGCGTGTTCCCTGAGCTGCGTGCGGCGCAGTGCCAGCCCGTGCCCGCGCCCGCGCCTCACCTCTAACAACTCTGACCGCAGATACGGACTCCGAGGAAGACGAGGAGCTCCTCAAGGACGAGTGGTCGGCCCAGGGCCCCTCCAGCTCCCAGTTGACGTCGTCCCTCCTGTGTGGCATGGTGGCAAAGAGCAGCGAGTCGGCCGCCGGCCCCAAGCTGAGCAGGCGGGGCCTCGCGGGCCCCCGGACTCTGAACCCCAAGCCGGCCGGCGGCAGGAAGCAGCCCTTCTGTTTGCTGCTCCGGGAGGCCGAGGCCCGTTCCTCCTTCAGCGACTCCTCGGAGGACTCGTTTGACCAAGGTTACTAGCTCCACACACAAACTACTTTCCTGTTCTAGAGCGAGCGAGAGTGAGTGCGAGCGAGCGAGCGAGCGTGCACGAGGAGAGATGGCGGGCGCCGCGGCCGTCCGCGCGGAGGCCGCGGGAAGGCAGCCGTCTGGGTTCTTGGCAGCGTAGCCTGCCTTACTGCCTACTGATCTTTATTTTTGTTTTTTATTTGTACTGTATCATTGTGATGATGTCACTGAGCAGCTCTGTTGGAGCGTTCACGTGGACCGGGTTCGGGCCTCTGCCTTCCTCCGCTCCGCCTTCCTCTCCACCCTCCTCCCCTGCCCGTGTCCCTCTCCCCTCTCTGCCCACCCAGACCACAGGCTTGGGCCGGGCCTCTCGGCACGGGCCCGCGGGAGGCCTCCCGAGGAACGTTCTGTAAATGGAATTCTGTCGTGTGGGCGTGTGACTTGATGTTTGTACCGCAATTTTGGTAATACCAAGCTCTATTAAACATATCGAGTTCATTTTTAACTAAACCCGTGTGCCTTGTCTCTCTTGCTGTGTCCTTACTAGATGTTAGGTGACGCTTCCCCTCACCCGTCCCACCCCTCCCCTCCCCTCCCCTTCCCTCCCCTCCCCTCCCCTCCCCAGGAGTAGAGATGCTTTTCTCTATTATTCAAATATCCCTGGTAGCTGTTGGCATTCATTTCATTTTTCAGGTTTAAAGTCAGCTGCTGTCACGTGTCAGCATCATTTTTTTTAAAGCTGCTTGTGTGTCTTTTATTTTCTAAAAGCTCTCTTTTTTCACCTGTGTTTGGAAAATGTCAGTTGACGAGCCCTTGTGTTCTCACGTAGGCAGCGCAGGGCCGAGCCCCGCGGACACCCTGGTTGCGTCCGAAAGCGCTGGCTTCATTGCCACGCTGAGGGCGCTGGCCCACGAGTCCCAGGCCTGCGGCGGTCTCCGCTCCTCCGTCAGGGCTCCCCAGAAGGGGTCAGGCTCCCCAGCTCCTGGGCACGTGCTGCCTCTGCCCCCTCCCGACGTCAGAACTGTGCTGTGGAGCTAGGAGCGGCTGAGCCCCCAGGCCCAAGAAGGGGGAACGAGGGAGTCCTCATAAGGTCTCCCGGCCCCGGCTTCAGGGTTTGCTTTGGGGCCAAGTGCCCATCAGGCCCGCCCGTGGGGATCCCCTGTGCCCCAGCGTCAGCTGCCCCCTGAGGAAGGCCTGCGGTATCCTGGGAAACCTGGACATGGGGCCAAGTGCCCATCAGGCCCGCCCGTGGGGATCCCCTGTGCCCCAGCGTCAGCTGCCCCCTGAGGAAGGCCTGCAGTATCCTGGGAAACCTGGACATGACCAGGCCCGGGCCCTGGACCTGGAACAGCGCCCTCATTTTCCAGCCTTGCCCCCAAGTTCCTGGTCCACCTCCTCGCCCCCATTTTCCCTCCCAGTTGGGTGACCAGGAGATGGCGCTGCAGGGAGGCCGATGCCCTTGGGGCGCACGGTCTCCTGGGCCGCTGCCCTGGCTGAACGAGAAGAGGCCACTAACCACCAGCCAGCCTTCTGTGGATGAGCTGGCTGGTTCACCATCCGCCCACCCCTCCCCACCTCCTCCCTCCGCCTGGGCCGGGCTGGGGCCCCCTGCCACTCCCCCCGCCCTCAGCCAGGGTTCTAGCTCCCAAGTGTTCTAGCTCCGAGAGGCAGGCAGGCCCCAGACCCTCTGAGGAAGGGGCTGTTGGGCTCAGGGCTGGATTACAGCCCTGTCAGGGGGCAGAGCCCAGACGGGGGAGGGGAGGGGGCTCGGCCGCTCCGCCTGCCCCCGCGAGCAGACCGTTGGTCAGGTCTCCAAAGGGATATTTGGGTAATAGGGCCTCGCCGACCCCGGTACTAAAACACTTAATTGGCTTGGCTTTTCCAGTGTGTGCTTTCTCCTCGCAGCAGCTTGACCATACCTTCACCCTTGACCCCTACCCATGACGCTTTGAGTGTCTGTTTCGGTCTCTTGCATTTGCTCTCACGCTGCACTCTGGACGCAAAGCGAAGGCTGGGAGTAGGGCAGACGGCGCAGCGGGTCACTGAGCTTGGGTGCCAGCCTGGCTCGTTGCTCCGTAGGTAGGCAAAACCCTCTTCTCTTTGTGCCCCCTCTGCATCTCCCCTCCCCGGGGTTCGCCCCCGCCGGGTCTGGCAGCAGCAGATCGCTCCGCATTTTACCGGGTTTTGGGAACACCAAACCGAGTCGAAACCGCCAACCCCTTGAAATGAGCCAAGACCTAAAACATTTTTTTCACCCACAATAAAAGTTTTTCTGCTTTTCCATGGGCTGCTCTGCCGGGACTCTTCCCCCTCACTGCCCTCGGCAAAGCTCCCTTGGCGCAGGTGTGAAGGACTCCGGGAGGTTTTTTCTCCATCCTCGTGGCCCTGTGGCCCCCTGCCCCGTGGACCCTGGCCTCAGGCAGACGGGCCACATGGGAGGCAGCAGGGCGGAGGGGAAGGCGCGGGAGAACCTGACTCTGTTTTTGTTTTTGGCTTTTGCCTTCCAAATGTTTTACTCACTCCGAGGTGTCAGGACGGCCTGCCGCTGGCTTCCCGGAGTCTGGTGTGGGCATTGCCGACCCCCGGAAGCGCAGAGCCAACCCTCCCGCCCTCCAGAGTCTTCACACCCCAGCGGCCCGGGGCAGGATGTCTTAGCGGGGGAGGGGAGATCCCTGTCCCGCATCCAACCTCGTGCCCCCACCCCAGCCAGCCCCCTGCCCGCCACCCTGCTCCAGTTGGCCCACCCCAGGGAGGCCTGATGTGGGGACCCAGGCGCTGTGGAAAGTCTGCCTACACTTAGCCTGCTTTGCCGCTGTGGCCCGCTGGGGCGGAGACAGCCATGTGACGTCGCCATGTGAATGGTCGCAAGTGTGCGCTGCCTGCCTGCCCCTGCTGTCCCGCTGTCCCCCGCCTGCTTCATCCATCGCTCCTGCCAGTGTCCCGCCTGTCACCCCTCGTAACAAACCCTCTCTCTCCCTGCCTCCTCCCTTCCCACCCTACTACAGACCCCACCCCCCACCCCAGCCTCCCCTCCCAGTGGGGGCCCCCGGCAGGCTCCCTTGTGAATGGGTAGGCAGACAGAGCCTCTGCCTTCTGGCTGCTCTTGAGCAAGCCACTGCCGTGGGTGTCGGCAGGAGAATGTGGAGTTGGCCCTATGTACCCCCAGGCTGTGTCCCACAGCCCAGACTGCTCGCTGCCTGGAAAGGAAGTGTGGCCTCCTGCCTCTTCCTGCTGGCCGGAGTGGCCAGGCCAGCCGCCCAGGCACTCTCCCCAGCAGTCAGGCCAGCCAGGTGGACAGGTGCCCCGGGCCCCCTGCCCTTTGGCGGCTTCTTGGCTGCGGCATCTCCCCAGCAGGGGTCAGTTGGGCTGTGTCCTCTTTTGGGCAGAGGGCTTGGTCCTTGTGCAGGTAGCTCTCCTTGCCAGCTCCCTGCCCACTCTGCCCCACTCAGCCTCGGGGAGGGGGGGTGGGAGGGAGCTGCAGGACTAGCTACGGGGGAGGTCTTGTAGGTAGCCAGCTTGTAGGACCACATGGTTCCTCTCTGCAGGTCACAGGGGGTGGTGCTACTTCCTGTTTGATCCTCTTGAAGCCTGCGAAACACTGTCCAGTGTACATGGGATCCTGGGGGACCCTCCTGTAGCTGGGCCAGCGGGCTGGGAGATCACCAAGCCACAGATGAGATAGTAAGGGCTCAGGGCAGAGAACTTGCCCAACAAGGGCTCCCCAACACGAGAATGCCCATCGGAGTTAGCGTTGGGCTCCTGGGCCCTCGCCCCCAGCAACAGCGCGGACTCCACCTTCTCCTGCCGCCAGCCCCCAGGCGCCTTGCCCAGAGCCCCAGCCTGAGTGCCCCCAGCCCCGACCTCCCTCCGCCTCCTCTCCTTCTCTCCTGCTTCCTTTTCGGCCTCCATGTTTATGTCGGGGCGTGTGTGTGTGCGCGCGTGTGAGACTGCGGAGAGAGCTGTCTCCAGTCCTTGTCGTGTGTCTGTCCCCTGCCCACAGCACAGGTGCATGTTGGGACTCCCCGTGAAGCCCACCCTGACACCCAAAGCTGCTGCCCACCTCTGGGCTGAGCAGGAGGCCCTTGTCCGGGCCTGTTGGTGGGGCCTATGGGCGGGACCATGGGCTAGGGCTGGATCCTCCCCCGGTGGCCCCTGGTGCGGACCGAGGGTCAGGCTGGAGTTGAGTGGGGATGGCACGCACTGGGGCCAGGGTCTGACTTGCTCCCTGTTTTCTGCACGCCAGATGAGAGCTCCGAGGAGGAGGAGGAGGAGGAGGAGGAGGACGAGGAGGAGTTTGAGGAGGAGGAAGCCGAGGCCGCTGGGGGCTATCGGCTGGGCGCCCGGGAGCGGGCCCTGTCGCCAGGCCTGGAGGAGAGTGGCCTGGGCCTGCTGGCTCGCTTTGCAGCCAGCGCCCTCCCCAGCCCCACGGCGGGGCCGTCGCTGTCTGTGGTGCAGCTGGAGGCCAAGCAGAAGGCACGGAAGAAGGAAGAGCGGCAGAGCCTGATGGGTGAGTGTCGGCCCTCCCCGGCCGCAGGGAGGGATCCGAGCCCGAGAGGAGACGGGGCGGAGCTGGGGAGTGGGCAGGGTCTCCACGGCTGCGCCGCGCAGGTGTGGGAGCCCGGGAGGGTCCTGTGTTGGCCAGGGTCGTCAGGGAGGCTGCTGGCTGAGGGAGGGGACGGGAGGCGCGTCTCCCTCCCTGGCCACGGGTGCTGGGCTGAGCTGGGCAGCGAGTGAGCTCAGTGGTGGTGAAGAGGGGCAGGCCCGCCGTGGCTTGGGACTGAGGCCCAGAGGAGTCCAAGACTGGGGCCAGGCTTACCCAGCCCACTGCAGACGGGCAAACTGAGGCAGCCGCCCGGGGCTCACCCTGGTGCCGTTCTCACTCACTCCTGCTCTCACTGGGCCGCAGTGGGGCAGGGGCTCTGCTGACTTCTCTGGTGTCCTTTGCCCTCCTGGGCACCGCGGCACTGTCCTGGCCCCACAGGGCTCCCTGAGCCGCGCCTGGCTTCATGGTTCCACAGGCTCAGAACCAAAGCCACAGCGCCACCCCAGGCTCCAGGCCCTGGGCCTATTCCCCAGTTCCCCCTCATGCCCTCCCACCCTCTGCCACCTCCAGGCCCAGCCCTTGGCCCTGGGCTTCAGGCCTGGCTGGCCAGTACGGCTGGGGTCGGATGCCCCCTGTCCTGCAGCCTCAGCTGGCAGCATCCTGGCCCCTCAGCCGGCCACGATGGAGGCTCGGCTTGGCACTTGCTGTTCGATGTTGCACAGCGCCCATGCCCGTCTCACGCATCTCGGGTCTGAAGCGTTGGTTGTGATGTCTCCTTTCTCACTGCGGGTTCTTCATCAGCCCGGCCGGAAGCTGTTGTCGGTGTCACCGACCCCTGCTCTCCCTCTCTGCTTCCGTGCTCTCTGCCACTTCCGGAAACTTGCTCACTGATTTGTAGCCGCCTTCTCCTTCCTCATAGAGGTGTTTCGGCCTTTAAACCTCCCTCTTCACTTTGCGAGGCTTGAGTCTCATAGGTTCTGACAGGTTGTTGAGTTTTCGTTTCAGATGCCAAATATTTTCTGATTTCTCTTGTGGTTTCTCCGTTGACCGGGTGATTTTGTGGACGAGTGTTATTTACTTCCCAAACATCTGGGGGAAGTTAGCTGGTTTTCTTGTTGTGACTGATTTCTCGTTGAACTTGGGCTGGGGTTCAGACATGCTCAGTGATTTGGGGTTGAAGATGGAAGTGCCCCGTAGATCACGTGTGTCCTGGCTTTGCTGAGCACAGGGTTGTACAAACACCACGTCACTGTGCTGTGCCGTGTCCAGATCTCTGTCTCCTCTGGGCTTTTGTCCAGGTTTCCCCAGAGCTGAGAGACAGGCGTTTAAAGTCTCCAGCTCTGGGGGCTGGTTAATCCTCCACCTGCGACGCCGGCATCCGTTATGGGCACCGGGTCGTGTCCTGGCTGCTCCACTTCTGATCCAGCTCCCTGCTGATGCGCCTGGGAAAGTAGCAGAGGACGGTCCAAGTGCTTGGGCCCCTGCACCCATGTGAGAGACCTGGAAGAAGCTCTTGCTGGCCATCGTGGCCATCTGGGGGAGCGAACCAGTGGATGGAAGATCTCTCTCTGTGTCTCCCTTTCTCTCTGTAGCTGTGACATTCAAGTAAATAAATCTTTCAAAACAAACAGAGAAGCAGCTTCGGCACAAGCTCCAGGTTCCCCTTTTTAACGGCTGCCGCCAGCTCTGGCTTCCGGTGTTTAAGCTCCCAGGGCACACGCACACGGGCCATCGCTGCTTCCTCCTGAAGGATCCTGTAATAGTCGGGAGGTTCCCCTTCCCTTCCTGGTAATCCACCTTGTCTCCGATCCGTTTCGCGTGGCGTTGAACGATCACTCTAACTTCTTACGCTCGCCGTCTCCGTGTTAGATCTCTATCCATCCGTGCATCCTTGTCTTCGTACTTAAAGGGAGTCTCTTGTAGACCACATATCATCAGGTCTGCTGCTTTTTTTTGTTTTTTAAGTTTTGGGGAGTGATGATGTAGATGAAGATCTGTCTCTCCTTCTCGCTCTCTCTGACTCTGCCTTTCAGATAAATAAAATACATCTTTTGATGTGAAAGGCAGAGAGACAGAGATCTTCCATCTGCTAGTTCATTCCTAGTTGCGTCTTTTTAAAACTTCTTTCGGGAATTTTCTGTCTCTTCATTGGAGCGTTTATTGACATTTGATGTAATTTTTGGAATGGTTGAGTTGGAATCTACCCCCTTAAAAATCAGTTTTGTTAAGATTTAATTTATGTCATAAAATGTATTCCTGGGGTAGCGCTGTGATGCCATCTGCTGCACTGGCATCCCCTGTGGGCGCCAGTTCAAGTCCCGGCTGCTCCATTTCCATCCAGCTCCCTGCTAATGGCCTGGGAAAGCAGCGGAAGACGGCCAAGGCCTTGGGCCCCTGCAGCCACATGGGAGACCTGGTGAAACCTCTTGGCTTCCAGCTTTGGCCTGGCTCAGCCCCAGCTGTTCTGGCCATCTGGGGAGTGAACCAGCAGATGGAAGACCTCTCTCTCTCTCTCTCTCTCTCTCTCTCTCTCTCTCTCTGTCTCTGTCTCTTGTGTATAGCTCTGATTTCAAATAAATGAACAAATCTTTACAATGCATGTGTGTGTCTATATCCCTTCGAGCCACAGTTCCATGAGGTTGGTGGAACGTGTCCAGTGTCCAGCTGTCAGCATGCTGTGCTTTCACACCCTGCTCTCTGCAGAGAGATCTGCCCGCCCAGTCCGTCCCGATTCCCGGCCCACGGCCCGCGCAGCCCCGCTCTTCCTGTCCCTGGGTGCGCAGGTGCTGATGGGCTGCACAGATGGAGCCCCGTGCCAGGAGGCCACACATCTGGTTTCTCTCACCTGATGTGCTGGTCCAGGGCTCGCCCACGCCACACCGTGTCTCGGCGCTTCCTTTCTTTATATGGCCAAGAAACACCCGTTCTGCAGCTGTGCCAGGCGCCATTTACCAGTGGTCAGTGGACGTTCTCTTCCTTTCTTAGACATTTACGGGTAACGCACCTGTGGCTCTGTGCAGAGCCTTCTGTGAGGGGGCAGAGCTTCAGTCTTCTTGGGTGTGCGCCCAGCAGTGGGGTGCTGACCTTGTGTGGCCTTTGGAGGGGTCACCCCAGGCGGCCGCCCCAGGCGCCGTTCCCCCACGTCCTCACCAGCTCCCCTGTCTCCTTTCGGTGTGAAGAGGCATCTGGGGCATTTCACTGATTTATTTATTTATTTATTTTTATTTTTGACAGGCAGAGTGAACAGTGAGAGAGAGAGAGAGAGAGAGAGAGAGAGAGAGAGAGAGAGAAAGGTCTTCCTTTGCCGTTGGTTCACCCTCCAATGGCAGCCGCCACTGGCGCGCTGCGGCCCGCGCGCTGCACTAATCCGATGGCAGGAGCCAGGTGCTTCTCCTGGTCTCCCATGGGGTGCAGGGCCCAAGCACTTGGGCCATCCTCCACTGCACTCCCGGGCCACAGCAGAGAGCTGGCCTGGAAGAGGGGCAACCGGGACAGAATCCGGCGCCCCAACCGGGACTAGAACCCGGTGTGCCGGCGCCGCAAGGCGGAGGATTAGCCTGTTGAGCCACGGCGCTGGCTTCACTGATTTATTTTTAAAGACTTATTTATTTGAGGGGCCGGCGCCATGGCACAGTAGGTTAATCCTCCGCCTGTGGTGCCGGCATCTCTTATGGGTGCCGGTTCTAGTCCTGGCTGCTCCTCTTCCAGGCCAGCCCTCTGCTGTGGCCCGGGAGTGCAGTGGAGGATGGCCCAAGTGCTTGGGCCCTGCACCCCGTGGGAGACCAGGAGGAAGCGCTGATAATAGCAGCCATTTGGGGGTGAACCAATGGAAGGAAGACCTCTCTCTCTCTCTCTCTCTCATTCTACCTGTCAAATAAATTAAAAAAAAAAGAGGGGGTGAACATTTGTTGCAGTGGGTGACGAGGTCTCTCGGGATGCCTGCGTTGTGCTGTGGAGTTCCTGGGTTCGAGTCCCGCCTCTGCTCCTGACCTCGGCTGCTTGCTGTGCACACCCTGGGAGGCAGTGGTGATGGTCCAGGTCCTTGCCACCCCGTAGGGGCCCTGGATTCAGCTCCGGGTCTTGATTTCAGCCTCGCCCAGTCCTAACTGTTGGGACCATTTGGGAAATGATCCGCTAGATGGGAGAGTTCTCTGTGTCTCTCTGCCTTTCAAATAAACACACACTTTGGAAAGAGAATGGATGAAAGCTCATCTTTTTGCGTTTATTCGGATGTTTGCCTCTGCTGCTGCTTCTCGTTCTTTCCTGAGGCCGCCGTCGTTCCAGCGTGAGGGTGTCCGGCAGTATTGCCACGTTGCAGGATCTGTTGGTGTTCTTTTATTTGGAAATACTTCTCCATCCTCATTCTTCTCTGAAGATTTATTTACTTATTTGAGGAGCAAAGACAGATCTTCATCCACCGGTTCACTCCCAAATGGCCAGAGCTGGACTGGGCCGAAGCCGGGAGCCTGGAACTCCATCCGGGTCTCCCAAGGACTTGGGCCATCTTCTCCTGCTTTCCCAGGCGCATTACCAGGGACCCAGCTTGGGAGGGGAGCAGCTGGGACGCCGGCGCCGCAGTTGGGGGCTCACCCTCCACACTGCGCCACGGGCCCCTGCACCATGGTTCTCCAGCGGTGTTCCCCTTGGGTGAGGACTTGGGCTTGGCGCTCGCTTCTCCCCACAGTACAGAGCCATGCTCTCTGCTGTGCTCCGTCTGTGATGAGCGGAGGCCATCTGTCCAGACGTCCCCTAGCGGTGGGCAGAGCGAGCATTGTGGCTCTGGTGGGCTCATTGTGGTCTTCGCCAGCGGCGTTCCTCTTCGTGGGCTTCTTGGTTTGTCCTGCCTGGCGCTCACCTCCCCCCTTGTGTCTGCACACTTCCGGCATCAGCCTGGAGCACTTTCCAGCCTCAGAAGTTTCCCACCCTTGTTACCATCTCAGGCACGCCTTCCTTATCCCCCCCCCATATTTATTTGTAAGGCAGAGTGACAAGGGGTGAGGGGGAGAGAGAGCATGCTTCCATCTCCTGGTTGACTCCCCAAATGCCTGCAGCAGCCAGGGCTGGGCCAGGCTGAAGCCAGGAGCCAGGAACTCCGTCCGTGAATGGCAGGGGCCCAAGCACGAGAGCCATCGCTTCCCAGGTGCACACGGGGAGGAAGCTGGGTCGGAAGCAAAGGCGGGACTCGATCCCAGGCACCGTGATGCGAGGGGCAGGCGTCTAGCCCGGTGGGCAGCAGCCTCACCCACTGTGCCACACGCCAGCCCTCCCTTCCTCTCTTCAACCCTTCAGCTCTGAGGTCTCTTCGAGGATTTCTTGTTATTTATTTGTTTATTTTATTTATTTTTATTATTTAAAAGCCAGGGTTAATGAGAGAGGGATTGACAAAGAGAGATCTTCCATCCGCCGGTTACGCCCCAGATGACCACAGCAGCAGGGACTGGGCCTGGCTGGAGGCAGGAGCTGCTTCTGGGTCTCCCACATGGGGACAGGGGCCCGGGCACTCGGGCCGTCCTGTGCTGCTCTCCCAGGCCGTTAGCAGGGAGCTGGGTCGGAAGCGGAGCAGCCGGGGTTTGAGCTGGCTCCCGTGTGGGACCCGGCGCTGCAGGGCAGCCCTGTTTCCTTGCTCGTCTTTCTCATTCTCTGCCGAAGCCTCCAGCGTTGGTTCTGCCTCGGCGTGAGCAGCTGCCCTTGTGAAGCCTCGTGTGCCTGGGCCGGCCTTGGCTTTGCTGTCGGGGTCGGGCCCAGCTGGTGTGTGTTCTGTCCAGAACGCGGGGTGTTTTCTCGGTCCTTTGCCTGCCAGGAGCCCTGGGATGTGCCCGGAGGCTGCGCGCTCCCTGTCCCTTGCTGCTCGTCCTGCGTCTTCTCTCTGCCTTGGACTGCCTCCTGCCAGGGCTCGGCCCCAGGGTCTGTTTCTGGGCAGCTGCCCTGGTCGTGTGGAGGTCGGCGTCCGCCGTCACGGGGCTGCTGCGGGCCTGCTCTGCGCAGGAGCGGCTAGGCAGCGGGTCTCTCGTGGCACCGTCTGCTGCTTCAAGGCTTCCCTTCCCTGGTTCTTGGCCACGCGTGTCCCACCCTTGCTGTCCTGCGTGTGACAAGACTGGCCAGCAGCAGGGTGGCTGGTGCGGGGACGGGACCCGGTCCTGTCCTCGCACCTCGAGCCCAGCCTTCTCTGTGTACTGCCCGTCCACCCCGCATCTGCCGGTGCGTGTGCGTCTGCGGGCGGTGACGCACGCCCAGGGTTCCGGGGGGCTCTCGGCTGTCCTTGGGTGCCCCCACTCCAACCCGGACCCCTCCAGCCTGCGTTTTCCAGTGCAACAGGAGGTCTGTTAGGAAAGGGTCTCCCGACAGGGTTGTTGTGCTGCCGCTGACTCCTTCCCGCCGGGTTCCCTGCCGGCCCCTGCTGCGGCAGCTGCCTCTGGCAGGGCGGTGGGGCTGGGCCTCCCCCAGGAGCCCTCCTGGCCAGCAGGCTCGCGCCCTGAGAGAGCCCACGGCAGGACCACAGCTCTGGTCTTTCTGCATAGGGCGCTGCCTCAGGCCTCTCAGCCCGGGCTGCTGGGGTCGTGAGGCCGTCCGGGCCCTGCCCAGGAGGGGTGCCCTCAGCCCCTCGCTCACATACTCCCCCCAGGCACCAGCCGTGTGCCGGCCTTGAGCTGTGCAGGGTTGGAGAACTCACCCACTGCTTGAGGGGCGGGTGGGGGAGGTGCCTTGGCAGTGTGGCCCTGCGAGGACAGAGTCTGGGCCCAGGAGCGCTGCCTGACAGGTGACGGGTCTCATCACAGGGCTCAGACCGGGGGAGATCTGGAGCTCCCAGCAGCAGGACAGCAGAGGCAAAAGTCTTGTGGTGGGCTGGAGGGCGGTGGGTACTGGGTGAGAGCGGTGGGTACTGGGTAAGAACGGCGGGTGCAGTGGGCAGTGGAACTGGGTGAGAGTGGTAGGTATTCTGGGCAGTGGGTACTGTGTGAGGGCAGTGGGTACTGTGTGAGAGTGGTGGGTACTGTGGACCGTGGGCGCTGGGTAAGAGCGGTGGGTACAGTGGGCAGTGGGTACTGGGTCAGAGCAGTGGGTACTGGGTGAGAGTAAATGGGTGCCGGTTGAGAGCAGTGGATACTGTGGGCAGTGGGTACTGGGTGAGAGTGGTGGGTACTGTGTAAGAAAAGTGGGTACTGTGGGCAGTGGGTACTAGGTGAGGGCAGTGGGTACTGTGGGCAGTGGGTACCAGTTGAGAGCAGTGGATACTGTGGGCAGTGGGTACTGGGTGAGAGTAGTGGGTACTGGGTGAGAGTGGTGGGTACTGTGGGCAGTGGGTACTGGGTGAGAGTGGTGGGTACTGTGGGCATTGGGTACTGGGTGAGGGCAGTGGGTACTGAGCAGTGGGTACTGGGTGAGGGCAGTGGGTACTGGGTGAGAGTGGTGGGTACTGTGGGCAGTGGGTACTGGGTGAGGGCAGTGGGTACTGTGGGCAGTGGGTACTGTGGGCAGTGGGTACTGGGTGAGGGCAGTGGGTACTGTGGGCAGTGGGTACTGGGTGAGGGCAGTGGGTACTGGAAGAGAGTGGTGGGTTTCTGTGGGCAGTGGGTACTGGGTGAGGGCAGTGGGTACTGTGGGCAGTGGGTACTGGGTGAGGGCGGTGGGTACTGTGGGCAATGGGTACTGGGTGAGGGCAGTGGGTACTGTGGGCAATGGGTACTGGGTGAGAGTGGTGGGTATTGTGGGCAGTGGGTACTGGGTGAGGGCGGTGGGTACTGTGGGCAGTGGGTACTGGGTGAGGGCGGTGGGTACTGTGGGCAATGGGTACTGGGTGAGGGCAGTGGGTACTGTGGGCAATGGGTACTGGGTGAGAGTGGTGGGTATTGTGGGCAGTGGGTACTGGGTGAGGGCGGTGGGTACTGTGGGCAGTGGGTACTGGGTGAGGGCAGTGGGTACTGGGAGAGAGTGGTGGGTACTGTGGGCAGTGGGTACTGGGTGAGGGCAGTGGGTACTGTGGGCAGTGGGTACTGGGTGAGGGCAGTGGGTACTGTGGTCAGTGGGTACTGGGTGAGGGCGGTGGGTATTGTGGGCAGTGGGTACTGGGTGAGGGCAGTGGGTACTGTGGGCAATGGGTACTGGGTGAGAGTGGTGGGTACTGTGGGCAGTGGGTACTGGGTGAGAGTGGTGGCTACTGTGGGCAGTGGGTACTAGGTGAGGGCGGTGGGTATTGTGGGCAGTGGGTACTGGGTGAGGGCCGTGGGTACTGTGGGCAGTGGGGGAGGTGGTTCTGCTGTCTGCTCGTGTCCAGGTAGCCCAGGTGCAGGATCTGAGACCCAGGGTGAGGGGCGTGTCCCTGGGCTGTGGAAAGGATCTTGAGTGGCCTGGGTGTGGGAGGACAGGCTGGGCCCGGGGCTGATTGGGCTCTGGTGTGGCCCTGCCTGCAGAGGGGCTCGGGCCGGGTGGTGGCAGGGCCTCCCTGCTCTGAGACACAGCATCGGGAGGGGGGAGAGGGGAGGGGGACCCTGAGGCTGGGGATTTTCGGTGGGCTTCCCCCGCCTCATCAGAGGCTGGGCCCCACCCGGCTCACCTGCCTTGGCCTCTGGGATTTCCATGGACCACACGGGAGACGCTGGGAGGGTCCAGGTGGGCCGGGACCTCAGCATGCACAGCTGGTGCTCTGGGCAGCTGGAGGTGGGGGCAGGAAAGGCCGAGCCGGTCCTCCACCATCCCTGGGCCACTGTTTCTCCTGGAAGCCACGAGAGGTGCCCACACAGGCAGCCAGGCTCCTGGGGAGGAACAGGCCTGCGGCCTTGCTGCTGGTGGGTTGGAGCGGAGGCCGCAGAGAGCCTGTCCACGAGCCCCTCCCCCTCCTGTCGCAGGGACGGAGTTTGAGTACACGGACTCTGAGAGTGAGGTCAAGGTGCGCAAGCAGTCACCTGCCGGGCTGCTGCGGCCCAAGAAGGGGCTGGGGGAGCCGGGGCCCACCCTGGCCGTGCCCACGCCCAGCGCCCGGGGGCCCGGCCCCTCCAGCCCAGACAAGGCCAAGCTGGTGGCAGAGAAGGGACGCAAGGCCAGGAAGCTGCGGGGCCCCAAGGAGCACGGTTTCGAGGCAGGACCCGAGGCCAGCGACGACGACCTGTGGGCGCGGCGCCGCAGTGAGCGCATCTTCCTGCACGACGCCTCAGCTGCCACCCCCGTGCCCGCCAGCGCCACGCCGGCCGCCAAGCCCAGCCGCTGCGGCAAGAGCGGCCCGCTGAGCCCACGCAAGGACACCGGCCGCGCCAAGGACAGGAAGGACCCCAGGAAGGTAGGGTCGGCACAAGTGTGCAGGCTGCGGGTGGGGCCCTGGGTGCGCCCAGCCTGGGAAGCACCTAACTCCAGCCCCATGAGCCTCTGGGGGAGCTGTCCCTTCCTAGTCGCAGCCCCCGCCCCGCGGCAGAACTCTGGGAGCACCTGTGCTCTCAGAGCCCCTGGTCCCGGTCCAGTGTGTGTCGTGGTCTGAAGCCGTGAGACTGTGGGTTCTGTCGCTGGCAGAGGCTCTGGCGCCATGGCCAGCCCTCTGGCCTGAAGGGGCGTTGACTCTTTCATGAGAACGGAAGTCCCTTCCCCCACCGCCAGTTCACAGATTCCCTGAGCTGTCCCCTTGGACTAGGGAAACTTGGTCGGCAGGAGCCCTGGCCGTTAGTCCTGTGGCCCTTTTCGCACTGGCTGCTGGGAAGCTGGTGGCCAGTCGGTCCCCACCTGTGTGCTTGAGTCCAGGTTGACGGCGACTTTCTGATGGTGTTCTCACTCCAGCGTCTCCACCCCGAGTCCCCGGTGGAGGCCGAGCCTTAAGTAGCCGTGCCGCTGTGCAGAGAACCCCCACAGGGGCCGGGAGGCGGCGTGAGGAAGGGGCTGCAGTGGGGTTGCGTCCACAGGCACCTGGGCGTGTGCTCCCCTCTCACCTCCCACGGCTCAGCAGTCTCCTGGTCCTCAGGGCCTGGGGGAAGGTGCCGGCACGGTCCAGGAACCCTGCGCCGGGCCAGATGTGTTCTGGCACTTTCCCAGGTGGCCCGTGTGAGGGAGGTGTGTTCCAGTCCAGGTAGCTGGTGGTCTGCCCCCTGCCCCTGTGGTCCCTGCCATGGATGCCCTCTCTAAGCAAGTGTGGTCTGGTCACGCAGATGCCGCTCAGCCTCTTGGGCAGCGGCGGGGTGGGGGTGTAGGCAGCGCGGTGTGCGGGGCAGCGGTGATCCAGTGCCAGGTGAGGCGGCGCAGGTGGTGAGAGAGGGCGCACGGCTTAGAACCAATGAATGCTTCATCTCTGGGATTTCCCGGTGAATGTTCGCGGACTGCAGTGACACGAGTAACTGGACACCGTGGCGAGAGGAGCCCTGTGTTTAATTTCCTGAGCTGGCATAGACCCACGTGAGCTAGCTTCCCCCTGCTTACTGCACTTTCCCATGGGCCACCCCCGCCGGTGAGCACCAGAGCCCAGCCTTGAGTGTGGGTTCTCGCACCCTGGGCTGTAACCACGGGGCCACGCTGCTCTCTGGGCCTTTCCCAAGACGGTGCCCTCTGCTGGAGCCCCGGCTCCCCCCAACCCCCGTGTGCAAGCAGCCAGGGCTGTTGGGAGACAGGACCAGATGCCCACTCAGTCTCATAAATTGTTTCACTCTGAAAGGCACACACACACAGACACACTCCACCCACGGCGCTCACTGGCCTCCTATGCAGGGAGCTGGAATGGAGAGCGGAGCTGGGACTTGAATGCGTGCTGTCTGGGGTGGGATGTGGGCATCCCAAGTGGCACCTTACCTGCCAGGCCCAGGGCCTGCCCAGGGCCAGTGTTTGACAGCGTGATGAGACGGACCAACAGGTTCATCGTCAGCCACCGTAGAAATCACTCCGTGGACTGCACAATAGCTTTTTTGAGAGGTTTTTATTTTGACTGTTTTTTTAAAAAAAGATTTATTTATTTGAAAAGCAGAGGGACAGAGAGACAAAGATCTTCCATCTGCTGCTTCACTCCCCACGTGGCCGCGACGGCCAGGACTGGCCAAGCTGAAATCAGGAGCCAGGAGCTTCTTCCTGGTCTCCCATGTGGGGAGAGGGACCCAAGCACTTGGGCTGTTGCCCGCTGCTCTCCCAGGCGCATTAGCAGGGACCTGGAGCAGAAGCCGAGCAGCCCCTCTGATACGGATGCCTGTGTCGGGCGCGGCGGCGTAGTCTCACGTCCTGTGCATTTGTGCCTGCCTCAGGGGGTTCATTTCTTCCTCTGTGCCCACGTTCAGACGGCGGGAGCATTGGCGCAGCTGGCCGTCCCTAGGTGGGCGTCCTTCCTTGCCGTCCTCTGCGCTGGCTGCGGATGGGCTGATGATGGTATTTTGTCATTGTCATTATTGGAGCCACAGACGTCCCTGGGGTGAGGCCTCTGTCACACTGGGAGTTAGTTTCTTTCTTTCTTTCTTTTTTTTTTTAATAAAGGGGAGGGACTCCCAGAAATGGGTGTTGTAGTTAAAGGGGAAGTAATCAGCTCCCAGCTCTGGAAGGCACAGAGAAGGAAAGAGAGGAGAACCCGGGAGGAGACAGCTTTGTGGCTGCCGCCCTGCCCCGCCCCTGCCCTGCGCAGGAGCACGCAGGCTCCAGGGCCGCCCCGGCTGCCAGCGTCAGATGCAGGAGAGGCACCGTGGTCTGCTCCACGGCGGGGGTGAGGCTGTGCCCCTTGGCCCTCCACGTTGCCGTGTGAGTCCCCTTCACGTTGGATGTGGGTGCCGTGGCCGTCCTGTCTTGCAGGCACCCGTGCCCACTGCTGGCTTTTCCTGTGAGCTCGTGGTCCACCTGCCCGGTCCCAACCCTTATGTCTCTGACACGTCGCTTAACAAGGCACCAAGTTAGCTGCTGCCTTCCCCCAGCCCTGTCCGTGACCTGGATTTTACCGGCTTTACACGCCAAGTGCACTGAACGGGACCTCAGCGGCCGGGAGGTGGGGGTGCTCCTGTTTCTCGGACAGGTTGCTAGTGCGAGGCTGCGGCTGTCTTTAAAAGACTGGAGCCAGTTTCCCTTCCGTGTGGGGGCGGCGCCCCTCAGGTGGGGGTGGGGGGTGCTGCCCTCCCCGCCTGGCAGGCCGCAGGACCCCGGCTATTCTGGAAGCAACTTAGGCAGGAAGTGGGTTTAAGCGCCCGGGCCTGGAGAAGTGGTCTGGAGGGCCGCTTTGGCATGCGGCATCACTGGTGGGTCCGCTGCGGGGGGCAGTGAGACGAGCCAGGGCTCCCTCTGCCCGGGGCACACCCTGCAGCTGCCTCCGTGTGCCCCAGACACGCTGGGGAGAGAAGCTGCCAAACAGAACTCGGGCTGAACTGCCAGGATGTGTCCGCGTGTTCCGCGAGCTCGCGGGAAGTCCTGGGGGGCTCCCTGCGCAGGCAGCCGGTGTCTTCAGGGCAGTGTCGGCTTGACGGGGGGGCGGGGGTGGCAGCTCCCGTCCGGCAGTCATATAACAATCAAGACTCAAAGCAGAACGACCCAGGGCAGGGGAGTGGATGTGTGTACTGGCTCAGGGTGGCCCGCGCTGCGGTGAGGGGCTGGGGCGGATGGGGTGGGGTCCGCCCCTCCTGATGGCTGCCTTCTGCCGCTTCCCCCTGCAGAAGAAGAAAGGGAAGGAGGCCGGCTCGGGAGCCGGCGCCCAGCCGCCCCGCGCTCCTGCCCTGCCCACTGAGGCCAGGGCCCCTCACGCCAGCTCCCTGGCCACCAAGAGGAGCAAGGCCAAGGCCAAAGGAAAGGAGGTGAAGAAGGAGGTGAGGCTGCCCGGGCCCTGCTCCAGGTGGGCTGTGCGGGCTGGGGGGCTGGCTCCAAGCCCCCGGCCCCCGTGGCTCCTGTCTGCGCTCCTGAGCCCGGGTGGGGCACAGCTCCTAACTGCAGCGGCAATCCCCACGGACGTGGGCCCTGTCCCCAGAAGGCACCAGCCGCGTGGGCACAGCGGGGCACCTGGACCACTGCCCAGAGGCCTGGTGGCGGCCAGCCCCGTGAGGGTCTCCACACTGCCCTCAGTTGACAGAGAGGACATGTCGGCGGTCACTGCCCAGGCTGGTCTTCTCCAGCCCTTTGCCCACGGCTGGGAGTGCTGCCTCGGTCTCCCTAAGGAGAGAGCCGAGCTGTCTGCCGTGGTACTGGCTGTAGGGAGAGTACTGAGTATGCAGTAGTGTGCTGACTACACACAGGCCTTTGGGGTGGACCCCGCCGGGACCCCCACCGTGCCATGGCCCAGGACTCTGGGGAGGGTCCTCTGTGCCCCGTCCTCAGCTGTGGGTGCCCTGCTCTGTTCTCAGAACCGGGGCAAGGGGGGCGCTGTGAGCAAGCTGATGGAGAGCATGGCGGCCGAGGAGGACTTCGAGCCCAACCAGGACTCCAGCTTCTCCGAGGATGAGCACCTGCCTCGGGCCGGGGCTGTGGAGCGGCCGCTGACTCCCGGTGAGCAGCACGGCCCTGGGTGCCGGAGGGGCTGCGCCAGGGGCTCCTGGGGAAGTTGAAGGCATTGGCTGAGCCAGCGGGGGCTGGGGGCAGGGAGGGGCACGTGCAAAGTCCCCGAGGCGGGCAGGAGCGCAGGAGCTGCAGCGGGCGGAGAGGAGGCCGGCTGAGCTGTGGCCTGGGACGAGGCCAGGCCCCGTGTGAGCCCGGGAGGCTGTCCGCGGGGAGCCACGGTCAGGTTGGTTCTGAAACAGCTGCTGCTGCTTCCTAGGGATCAGAGAGGGTCCCACTGTCGCCTCCCCTGCAGCCGCTGTGCTGCCAGTAGGTGGGAGAGGCGGGAGGTTCGGATGTGTTAGGGCCAGAGAGTGATTGTGATGCCGGGGTGTCAGGGTCGGTGTGGCGAGGAGGGGTGAAGACTGGCGCTGGGGGGAGCTGTCCCGAGACCCAGGTCCCGCAGGAAGCGGGGAGATCTCGCAGCAGGGTTAGGTAGCTGCAGTTCTGGTGGGTGGCTCACGTCCAGCAGGCACTGGGGCCAGGGGTCTGCAGCTCTGGGGAGGCGTCTCAGGTACGAGTTTTGGGGGGTGGAGCAGACACAGCAAGTGCAGCAGCTGGGCGCTCCCTGAGGGCGCGTGGGGGCCGCAGGTGCAGCGTTGCCACCAGCCGTGCGGCCACGTGTGGTCCTCGGGCCTGCGGGGCGCAGTGGCTGTCCCGAGCCCCGACCATGCAGGGCTGTGGGACTTAGCCACTGGGCCCTCCCCACCATCTTCCTGCGATGCCGCGGGCTTGAGAAGGGGACATGGGAGCCAGGGCCCCTGTGGACCTTCCGCCATTACTGTACGCGGGGTGGCACGGCCAGGCCCTTGCCCTCCCCCCCCCGAGCCCTGGGGTCCTACCTGGGGTGGCGGTGACAGGGAAGGAAGCGCGGGACTGTGGGGTAGGGTAGGGTTGGCTGCATTTCAGTCTCCATAGCCCAGGGGGGAAGCGGAGGGCTGGACGCCAGGGCCAGCGATAGCGTCCTGAGCGTAGGGTGGCAGTGGGTGACCTGGGGCTTCCTGCTCTGGCTCAAGGCTGTGCAGGCCACCGCCTCTGGGTTCCCAGCCCTGGGCTGGCGCAGGCACACACAACGCATATGCACAGCAGGGGGTGGCCCGCAGGCCTGGGGAGGAGGCGGGGTCTCCCAGAGGCTGCAGCCCTGCCTCGCTGCTCCCTCTCGCAGCCCCACGCTCCTGCGTCATCGACAAGGACGAGCTGAGGGACGGCCTGCGCGTGCTGATCCCCATGGACGACAAGCTGCTGTACGCCGGGCACGTGCAGACGCTGCACTCGCCGGACATGTGAGCAGGCCGGGCTGGGCTGTGTCTCCACTCCCCGTCCCTGCCCTGTGCACAGGGGCTCACCAGGATGGGCCAGGGGGAGTGCGCATGGCTTCTTGGGGTCTGGTGGGGCTCCTAGTGACGAGGAAACTGAGGTAGAGGGGGGCAGAACCCGCCTTCCCGTCCTGGTGTCACATCCCAGCGTCTGGGAGGCCGAGCTGGCCGGGGCAGGGCGGGGCGGGCCCCTCTCTGGAGGTCTCCGGCCTCCACCCACTCACTCAGCCTCTGTCCTGGCCTTCAGATACCGTGTGGTGGTGGAGGGCGAGCGTGGGAACCGGCCCCACATCTACTGCCTGGAGCAGCTGCTGCAGGAGGCGGTGAGTGGGTAGGGGGGGGGGGACCCCGGGCGGGAGGCGCCCAAGACTGTGGCCCCAGCTTTGCTAGGCCACTGCCTGGTGCTCAACCCCACCCCCTCTCAGATCAACGACGTGAGGCCGGCCTCCACGCGCTTCCTGCCGCAGGGGACCAGGATCGCAGCCTACTGGAGCCAGCAGTACCGCTGCCTCTACCCGGGCACCGTGGTCCGAGGTGAGCGGCTGCCCCCAGGCCTCCGCGCCCCTCCCTGTGGCCGGCGTCCTTTCACACAGGGGCTGACGGAGGTGGGGAAGGGGCTCCTCCAGGATGTCGGGGGCCCCCTGGCAGATGAAACAACAGGTGCCCCAGAAGCGTGTGCGGGTGTGGGGCTCAGACAGGAGGCAGGTGCAGCCGCGGGTCTGCCTTCGCTGTGGGGAGAGCTGTGTCCCCCGGGATGGCTGCCGCCGCCATGGAGGGCGCTGCCACAGGGCGAGCTGGGCACAGCGAGCAGGTTCAGTGCTGGCATCTGGGGGGGGAGGGCAGGGTGTGCACGCCGTACCACAGTGGAAATGTAGGAGAGCCTGCGCGGGACCACGAGGAGATCTGGCTGTGGGAAGCCCAGATGTTCTGTTAGGGCAGACCCCAAGTGCCGGCCCTGCCGGGTCTTTCCCCTAGCCCGTCAGACTCCCCGCAGCCTGTGTCTGGGGACACAGGCGTAGGGGCCGGCATTCGGGAGAGGAGTCGCCTGCACCCAGCACCCTTCAGTGTAGAGCTGGGCAGAGCTCCCCACTCAGGCCCGTCCCCCACCCCTCGGCCCCTTCACTGTTGGGGTCCCCGGCACCCCGCCAGGATGGGGCTGTCTCATGAACCCAGCTTCCGACAAGGAGTCAGGACTGAAGTTGGCACCTGCGAGGCTCTCAGGCCCACTGGTGTCCCCCCAACCCCACGCCTGTACGTGGGCCCCTTCCTGCCTCCCGGTGCCCAGAGGTGTGGCCCCACGGACCTGCCTGTCCCGCTCCAGGGCTGCTGGACCTGGAGGACGACGGGGATCTGATCACCGTGGAGTTCGATGACGGAGACACGGGAAGGATCCCGCTCTCGCACATCCGCCTCCTGCCTCCTGACTACAAGATCCAGTGTGAGTGACGGGGGCTGCCGCCACTCCTGTGCCCCAGCCGGGGCCGCCCCTGAGGCCTGTGCCTACTCTCTGCACCCTGGCCCTGAGCTCTGTTTGCCATTCGCACTGTTGGGACCCACAGTGGGCGTAAGAAACCGTGGCTGAGGACTCCCAGACGGGGGCCTGAAGCGGGACTCACAGCTGCCAGCAGGCCGGCCCCAGACCCAGCAGCCCAATAAGAGCTGTTCCTGCCCAGGCCCGTGCGGCTGGTGCTGCCTCCCCTGGGCGCGGTGGTGACGCTGGGGCTCGGAGACCCTGATGACTCCCCCAGGCCCCTGTGCTAAGAGGCAGAAGCAGGACGTGGCCCCGGTGCTGCCCGACTTCTCAGGGTTCCTCAGTGCAGCATGAATCAGCAGACCTTGGCTCAGCCCCAAACGTGGCCTCTCCTGCTCGCCTTGACGAGGGGCCCTTCCAGAAACTCAAAGACAAGGACCAGGCCTGAGCCTGTCTGCTCTGTCCCGCAGGTGCCGAGCCGTCCCCGGCCCTCCTGGTGCCCAGTGCCAAGCGCCGCAGCCGGAAGACCAGCAAAGACACTGGGGGAGGCAAAGAGGGGGGCCCAGCGGGGTCTGAAGAGTCGGGATCCAGGGCTCGAGGGCGTGGGCGGAAGCCCAGTGCCAAGGCCAAGGGTGGTAGGTTGGCCTGGGCCTGACGGGGGCTCTGAGGCAGGGGTGGCTTGGGGTCTGTGCACAAGGTCACACCCATCTCTCATGGGTGGGAGGTGCTACCGTCCGAGAGCAGCTCCCTTGGGGCCAGCATGGCCTGGGAGAACTGCTAGTGAGGGCCCCTTCCTGACCCTGAGGGGTCTGCCCGTCCCTGGCCTCCATGTGTCCTCTTCTTTCTCTCCTAGACAGGGCTGCTGTCCTGGAGGAAGGAGGCTCCACGGATGAGGTCCCCAATGCCCCCCTGTCCCTGGAGCCGATCAGCACCCCAGGTTCCAAGAAGAGCCCCCCGGAGTCTGTGGACAAGCGGGCCAAAGCCCCCAAGTCCCGCCCAGCGCCTCCCCAGCCTAGCGCCGCACCATCCGCCTTCGCCAGCTGCCCAGCTCCTGAGCCGTTCGGGGAGCTGCCAGCCCCCGCCACAGGCCTGGCCGCGGCGCCCCTGCCTTCCGTGCCCATCACCATGCCCGCCACCCGCCCCAAGCCTAAGAAGGCGCGTGCTGCCGAGGAGTCGGGCACCAAGGGCCCACGGAGGCCGGGGGAGGAGGCGGAACTGCTCGTCAAACTGGACCACGAGGGGGTCACGTCCCCCAAAAGCAAGAAGGCCAAAGAGGCGCTGCTGCTCCGGGAAGACCCGGGGGCTGGGGGCTGGCAGGAGCCCAAGGGCCTGCTGGGCCTGGGCAGCTACGCCCCGGCGGCCGGCAGCAGTGAGCCCAAGACAGCCTGGCCCCAGGCCCTGGATGGAGACCACGCACAGGAGCCGGCGTCGGGGCTGGCGCTGGAGGACTCGGGAGACCCCAAGAGCCCCGACAAGGCGCAGGCGGAGCAGGACGGGGCCGAGGAGTCGGAGAGCAGCGGCGGCAGCAGCAGCGGCAGCAGCAGCGGCAGTAGCAGCAGCAGCAGCAGCAGCGGCTCCGAGACCGAAGGCGAAGAGGAGGGCGAGAAGAGCAGGGAGGAAGGCCGGGGCGCCGGCGGCCGCGACTGCAGCGCCTCCAGCTCCCGGGCCTCGTCTCCTGCCTCCTCCTCGTCCTCCTCCTCCTCCTCGTCCTCCTCCTCCTCGTCCTCCTCGTCCTCGTCCTCGTCCTCCTCGTCCTCGTCCTCCTCCTCCTCCTCCTCGTCCTCCTCCTCCTCCTCCTCGTCCTCGTCCTCCTCCTCCTCCTCCTCCTCCTCCTCGTCGTCGTCCTCGTCCACCACAGACGAGGACTCCTCTTGCAGCTCGGACGACGAGGCCGCCCCTGCCGCGGCAGCCGGCCCCTCCGCCCAGCCGGCCCTCCCCACCAAGGCACCCAAGCAGGCAGGCAAGGCGCGCTCCTCGGCCCACTCCCCAGGCAAGAAGGCGCCCGCGGTGCCAGCCCCAGCCCCTCCGGCCCAGCCCTCACAGCCTCTGAAGCCCAAGGCCCAGGCTGGGGCAGGCACCAAGAACCGCCCCAAAAAGAGAGAGGGCGTCCACCTGCCCACCACCAAGGAGCTGGCCAAGCGGCAGCGCCTACCGTCCGTGGAGAACCGGCCCAAGATCGCCGCCTTCCTGCCGGCCCGGCAGCTCTGGAAGTGGTTCGGCAAGCCCACCCAGGTACCCTGGCTTACGGCAGGGGGTGGGGCCTCCCTCCCCTCCGCCCTCCCAGCAGCTCCTGGGCATGGTTAGCTATGGGGCAGCCACACCCTGTTTCCTAGACGGGACCACTGAGCTTCAGAAGCCAATGTGACCACAGAGCCCAGGGACTGCCACAGGTGCCAGGGCCCAGCAGGGGGCTCCGGCCCACGTGGACGGTCCTCAGAGGTGCCAGCCAGACAGCTGCTTCTCCTTGCCGTCGCGGTGCCCGGCCACTGGCTCCACAGGCCACGCACCCAGGGCCCTGAGCCACCACCCAGCAGCAAGGGCCTCTTGCCCTCTGGCACAGAGGTTCCAAGTTCAGTCTCCTTGGTGTGGCTGAGACCAGCTGCCCACCCTGGGCTGCTCACTGCGGCTGGAAGGAGAGCTCTGTGTGCTGGAACTGGGTCCCGTATGCACCCCAACATCAGGGAGTGGGGAGCCCCGTCGCCCACAAGGAGCCCTCTCAGGCCAGCCTGTGGCCATGTACTGTCCGCACGTGTGTGCACTCAGAACGTGTGTGTGCCCTCACACGTGTGCTGTTGTGAGCACACATGCATAGGTGCGATCGTGTGTGTGATGTGCACAGTAGGCTCCCGCAGGATACACTGGCACACATGTGCATACTTCTCCATGGGGACATCAGCCCCCTGCCCGTCGCACACCCCAGGGCGGGGCTTGGCAGGCGTCCTGTGGGCAGGAGTGTCAGCACGTCTTGTCCTCCCGCACAGCGGGTTGGGAGACCCTGGCCACGTCTGCGCTTCAAGGCCTAGCTCCCCCAGGGCAGGCTTAGGTGCTCAGGGGTCGACAGTGACAGACTTGGGGTGTCTCTTCAGAGCTCGGAGCTTCTGGCTCGTGCATCCTCCACTCAGCCCTTCAAGTAAATGGGTCCTGGACTCAGCTCTGAGCTGGTCACAGTGGCCAGCAATAGAGCAGCAGCTTCTGACGGCCAGACCCTGCGCCGTGCCCGCTGCAGGGTGGGATCAGCCCCCGGGGGCCCGCTGGAGCAGTGGCTGGAGGCCAGGAAAACAGGACGGCTGCCCAGTGACTGGGCGTGCAACCCCTGGCAGGCACGCATATACACAGGCACATGCTGGTCCTCATGCAGGGGCACACATGTACACGCCAGTCCTCATGCAGGGGCACACATGTACACGCCGGTCTTCATGCAGGGGCACACATGTACACACTGGTCCTCATGCAGGCACGCATGTACACACTGGTCCTCATGCAGGGGCACACATGTACACACTGGTCCTCATGCAGGCACACATGTACACACTGATCCTCATGCAGGGGCACACATGTACACGCTGGTCTTCATGCAGGGGCACACATGTACACACTGGTCCTCATGCAGGCACACATGTACACACTGGTCCTCATGCAGGCACGCATGTACACACTGGTCCTCATGCAGGGGCACACATGTACACACCGGTCCTCATGCAGGGGCACACATGTACACACTGATCCTCATGCAGGCACGCATGTACACACTGGTCCTCATGCAGGGGCACACATGTACACACTGGTCCTCAGGCAGGGGCACACATGTGCACTATCATGTAGGCATGTACACAGAGACAGACACATGCACACACTGGTCCTCATGCGGGGGCACACGTGCACACACATACACAGGCATGCACACACTGGTTCTCACACAGGCATATACACATATGTGCACACGGACCCATATCCCTTGGCGCTCATGTGCACACATGCGGGGCATCCACGTGCATGAACACACCGGCGCACCAGGATCAGGAACACGACTCAGCCTGGCAGCCAGTGTGGGTTTGGGTGTGGGAATTGCTTTGCCCTGGAGCCCCTGCAGGGCGAGGTGCGCCTGCCCCCGTGGGGGTCCAGTGCTGCTTGGGTCCATGGGGTCTTACCCCCATGCCTTTCCCGCTGTCCTCAGGAGACCACGCAGGGGAGTGGGTTCCAGGGCCCCGTCTCGTCTCGGCATCTGTGCGGGACTGCGGGGAGGGGCTGGGCAGTCTCTGCCTCGCAGCCCCACCCCCATCCCCGTGGACCTGGGAAGGAGGGGCTGCACCCCCCAGGCCCAGCGAGGCGAATTGCCGGCGGGGTTCTGGCTGGCCTCTGGCCGGGCCGGGCGCAGTGACTCGTGCGTGTCCCTCAGCGGCGCGGCATGAAGGGCAAGGCGCGGAAACTCTTCTACAAGGCGATCGTGCGCGGCAAGGAGATGATCCGCATCGGCGACTGTGCCGTCTTCCTGTCCGCCGGCCGCCCCAACCTGCCCTACATCGGCCGCATCCAGAGCATGTGGGAGTCGTGGGGCAACAACATGGTGGTGCGGGTCAAGTGGTTCTACCACCCCGAGGAGACCAGCCCGGGCCGACAGCTGCACCAGGGCCAGGTGAGGCGGGGGCAGAGACCTGGTGAGCCGGGCGGGGCGGGGGCGGAGACCTGGTGAGCCGGGCGGGGTGGGGGTGGAGACCTGGTAAGCCGGTGGGGCGGGGCGGGGGCGGAGACCTGGTGAGCCGGGCGGGGTGGGGGTGGAGACCTGGTAAGCCGGTGGGGCGGGGCGGGGGCGGAGACTTGGTGAGCCGGGAGGGGTGGGGGCGGGGACCTGCTGAGCCGGGAGGGGTGGGGGTGGAGACCTGCTGAGCCGGCGGGGCGGGGCGGGGCCGGGGCGGAGACCTGCTGAGCCGGCCGGGCGGGGTGGGTCCAGGGCTGGGGTGGAGACCGGCTCTGACTGGTAGCGGCGCCAGGACCAGGTGAGCCGGTGGGACGGCCGACCCACAACACCTGTCTGTCCCCGCAGCACTGGGACCAGAAGTCCGGCCGCAGCCTTCCCGCAGCCCTGCGGGCCTCCAGCCAGAGAAAGGACTTCATGGAGGTAGGAGCGCGGCGGGGGCCCCTGCACAGCCCCGCGTGTCCCGGGCCCTCTCTGCATCGCGCCCCCGCGCCCCTGCGCCCTCGGCCCTGCCCAGCCTCTGGTCGGGAAGCAGGGACTCCCGGCCCTGGCCGCCCTCATGCGCCCGCCGTGCCCGCAGCGCGCGCTGTACCAGTCGTCGCACGTGGACGAGAACGACGTGCAGACCGTGTCCCACAAGTGCCTGGTGGTGGGCCTGGAGCAGTACGAGCAGATGGTGAAGACGAAGAAGTACCAGGACAGCGAGGGCCTGTACTACCTGGCCGGCACCTACGAGCCCACCACGGGCATGATCTTCTCCACGGACGGCGTGCCCGTGCTCTGCTGAGCGCCCGGGGGCCCCGGGGAGGGCCGGGCCCTGGAGCCGCAGGGGAGGGGGCTTCCCAGGAACCAGTCTGACGCTTGCTCGGTTCCGGAGCCGCCGAGACCTCCCACCGCGGGCTGGGGGCGCCCGCGCCAGCCAGCTTCGGGGACCTGCCCCAGGCGCTTGCCCTGGGCACCTGCCGGGGGCGCCCGGCCAGCCAGCTCCCGTGGTCCTGTCCCGGGCACCTGCCGGGGGCGCCCGCGCCAGCCAGCTCCGTGGTCCTGCCCCGGGCACCTGCCGGGGGCGCCTGGCCAGCCAGCTCTGTGGTCCTGCCCCGGGCACTTGCCGGGGGCGCCCGCGCCAGCCAGCTGCATGGACCTCTGGGGACCTGCTCCAGGCACCTGCCGGGGGCGTGTGTGTCAGCCAGCTCTGGAGACCTCCGGGGACCTGCCCTGGGCACCTGCCGGGGGCGCCCGCGCCAGCCAGCTCCGTGGACCTCGGGGCACCTGCCGGAGGCGCCCACGCCGGCCAGCTCCGTGGACCTCGGGGCACCGGCCAGTTCCAGGGACCTGCCCCGGGCACCTGCCGGGGGCTGACCGCCCCTCGGCGCAGGGCCCCCGGGACGGCGGAACCCAGATGTGCGGGCCCGGCGCCAGGTGGAGAGGGGCCCCCGGCGCGGGGCCCAGACCCTCACACTACAGAAACCCCCAATGGTGCTGACGCCCGCCCCGCCCCGCCCTGCCGGGAGGCGGCCCCTCCCCCTGTACAGTTTTTCTCTCCCATGAGACTCGTCCGCCCCTGTATCATACGCCTTTAAATGGAGTCAACTTTTTAATTATATATATAAAGATAAATATATATAAATATATATAAATATAAACTTTTTAAAACTGTGAAAAAATAGCTATGGAATTATAAAAAAGCAGCAGCAGCCCAACAGCGAACACATTCTGACGTGCAGAATATTATTTTTTATTTCCTGTTAGATTGTGAGTGTCTAGCCCCCGGCGCCCGCCCCGTCCTGTCCCCGACCCCAGGCTGGCGCAGGAGGAGGCAGGGACCCGAGCACTTACGGCCCGCGCCTTCCCGGGCGGCGGCGGCCTCGCCAGACAATCTTGGAAGGAAAAGCCAGACTAAGGTGTTGTGTTTTTTTTTTTTTTTTTTGGGGGGGGGTGGGAGGTGGGGTGGGGAAATTATTGTTTTTCCTTTTTTAAGTTTCTTTTTGGCATTTTGTTTGTTGGCAAATTCTGTGTGATCTTTTTCATAAAAAAAAAAAAAGAAAGAAAAAGATTTAATTGGAAAAATACCGGTGGTTGGAGTGCTCTGTTCCAGTGCCGGGGCTGGGGGCCTGTGGGGGGATCCTGGGAGCCCGCGGCGGCCGCAGGCGGGGCGCGCGCTTTTCCTTCCACGCTGAAGTGCGGACCCCGGGGGTCCCTGCGCCCCCAGGGAGGGCACTGGAGAACCAGCGGCCAGGGGCCTGGTCTTGCAGCTGCGGGCTGGCGCCACCTGGCGGCCTTCTCAGGTATCGCCTGCGCGGTCTCGGCCCACGTGGCGGCTCCTGGGTGCCCACCCCCCGGTGAGCTCAGACCTCCTCTGGAGCTGCCCATATTGAAGGTGAGCCACCCGCATCCCCTGAGGAAACAGAGGCCGGGAACAGTGCGGAATGTGTCTAAGTTGCACCAATCGAGAGCCCGGGAGGCTGACCCCTAGGACCTGGCCTGGGGTCCAAGCTGTCGCTCTTTCTCTGGTCCCCCCCCTCCCGGAGTACTGGACGCAGCTGCAGTCCCCGACCCTCCCAGGGGCTGAGGGGGGTCAAACCCGCCGCAGGAGCCCCAGTGCCCCCGACTCCCCTCCTCCCTGGCCACACGAGGCATAATGAGGCTGCAGTGGCACAGGGCACCTGGCCCCGCCGCGCCCCACCCACACCAACACCGTGCAAGAGGCAGCGGTCTCTCTGCCTTCCTCTTTTAATGGCCAGTGCGGTACAGTCAGTGGACAGACAGGTGGACAGACACAGCACGGACAGGGCGGTCACAGCTGGGGCCCCTGCCCCGGGAGGGCGGGGCTGAAGCGCCCCAGCCCTGTCCTGCTCGCCACGTCACGTCTCACGGGATGGGGACGGTGGCCTTGTTTCCAGAGCTGGCTCCGGCCAACCTGTGGCAGGGCTCAGCCTTGCCTCCCTGTAGGAGCTGGGACTGGGGGGATGGGGGGCCCCGGCAGAGGGGGGCAGCCAGTGTCTGGGGACACGGTGGGGGGAGAGGTGCAGGTGACAAGGCTGGGGGCTGCCCGTCTCCTCCAGGGACCTCTTACATCCAGAGGGTCCCTGGTGAGGAGGGGCTGGGCCGGCTGCACCCAGACCAGCGCCCTGGACGCGTGCTGGGGCCCATGCATGGGGGCCCTCGGAGCAGAGCCCAGGGCGGGGTCACAGGAGGCTGGCTGCCCTGGCCAGGGACAGCCTGAGTCCACCACACAGAGCGCGGGCCAGGGCACAGACGGAGGCGGAGTGAGATGAAGACGGACTTGGTGCTGGGCAGGGCCTGGGCTGCAGAGAGCCCGGGCCCAGCGAGGTGGCGTCATTGGCACGGGAAGGAGGCCGGGGGCCCCAGAGGCACTGCAGGCGGGGGCGGGGAGGGGGCCGCCAGTCCAGGCCCCGGGCAGCCCTCCGGGGGTGGGGGGCAGTGGGCAGGACCTGGCTCAGAGGCCGGGGGGGCCGGAGCCGTTGGTGGCGGTGTGGACGCAGCTGCTGGGGGCGTCCCGGGTGAGGCTGTAGGTGCAGTAGGCGACGGCCGAGCCCAGCGTCAGCCCCGACATGTAGGACACGGTCATGGTGTTTCCTGTGGACAGGGCCAAGTGAGGGGCAGGGCCACAGCCTGCCACTGCGACCCCCCAGAGAGCTTGGGCGCCCCTCAGCCTCCCTCACCCACCTCCCCAGCCCGAATGCCCCCCTTTGACCTCCAGCCTGCAGCCGCCGGCTTGGTGTGTCCCAGACTCACGCTGACCTCGTCCCGAGCAGCCGGCCCCTGCCCATGGGGTCCAAGCCCCTGTCCCTGTGTCGTGGGCCCTGGCAACAGCTCACCCCCCACCTCCCTGTCCCACCAGAGGGCACCTGGGAAAACAGACCTGACCCCTCCTCTGCGTCCACCCTCACGGTGGGGGCACATGCACACAGGTGCACACACAAAGTGCACACACACCCCTGCAACACACCCGTGTACACACCCACCACACGTGTGCACACACACATGCACCTGCACACACCTGTGCACACACCCCACATGTGTGCCTGCATGCACACAGTGCACCTGCACACATGGGTGTGCACACCCATGCACACACACCGTGTACACAACCCCACTGGGTGCACACACCAGCGAGTGCACACACATCAGTGCACGTGCACAAACACACCCACACACACCTGTGGCTGCTCCTGCCCCAGGGCTGTTGTATGGACCACCCCCATGGCCTGGACGCTCCTCCCTGGGATCTTGGCCTGACCGGCCCCTCACGGCTCCCCCAGGTCTTCGCTCCCCCACAGGGCCTTCCCAGCTTGCAAAGCCCCCATCCCACTGCGGTTCCTCCACACGACCAGCTTCCCCCCAACACGTCACACCTGCTCCTCATCTGTCACCTGGCTGACGCCACCCCAGGACCATCAGCCCCTCAAGTGCAGGGAGCACTCTGTCCCCAGCACCTAGGACAGCGCCTGGCCCACAGGAGGGCAGAACACGTGGCTAGGGTATGAATGAACGAATGAGCGACGTGAGAATGTCGCAGCACCTCCCCAGTGCTGGCCGGACCCCAGACTCAAACACCCCCCTGGCCTCCCTGTCCCGCGGGCAAAGGCGGCCTCACCAGCCAGCTCTCGCTGCCGCGGGCTCACTCTGCCAGCGGCCAGGATCATGGGCGCGCTGCCGAAGTAGCCATTGCTCACGCCCATGAGCAGGGAGAAGACGCAGGGCCAGGCGGGGTGGCGCAGGGCAGGTGCGCCGCTGGGGTACACGCAGAGGACGAAGAGCGGGATGAAGACCACCCGCAGGCAGGAGCAGGCCAGCAGGTGTGTGCCCCGCCAGTCCACGGGCAGGGCTGCCAGGACCTGCGGGGAGCCAGGGCAGCTGCGGTTGCCTGCCAGAGCCGGTCTCCCTCCCTGCAAACCCCCTGGTGGCCTGATCCCACCCCCTCGCCTCCAGGTGGGGCTGGGGACCCTGCAGGTGAGGACAGCAGCCGTGTGCCCACAGGGTCTGCTCATCCACCGCGCGCGCCATTGCTGGGCTGCCCCCGCTCCTCCCCCGCCCCGCCCCTGCCCGGGACCCTGCCCGCACCTTGCCCACGAAATCCGAGAGGTTGAAGATGGCCATGAGGAGGATGGGCAGCCACTCGCCCAGCACGCAGTGTCGGATCTCGGACTCCAGGCCGGGGAACAGGCACAACGTGATGAGGTAGGTCACGGTGATGGACAGCATGTCGGCCCAGATCACGCGCGCCACCACGTAGCGGTGCAGCAGCAGGGCTGGGGGCGGCGCTGGGTCAGGGCCGGGGGTGGGGGCGGCGCCGGGGGCCCCGCCCACACGCGCCCCCGCCCGCGCTCACCTCGCAAGGTGGGCCAGCTCCGCTGGGCTCGCGGCCGCGGCACGTCGAAGCGCACGTAGGTCCCGCCGCCGCCGCCGGCCGTCACCTCGTGGGCCGGGCTGTCCTTGGGGGACCCGCCGCTGGCCAGGGCCGGGGCCGGGTGCTCCTGGAGGGCGAGCAGAGCGGTGCGGCTGGGCAGGCCTCTAGTTAGCGCCTGCTGTATGCACACACACACCCCCTCCCTCCCTTTTCTGGAGCCCCTCAGATTCCAGACCCCTCGCTCGCACAAACCCCGGGTGGCTTGCGACCGCTCACCCGCAGCGTCCCTGGACACCCCGGGCCCCCACGGCCTCTGCGCGTGCTGCTCTCTCCGCCCCCCGACCCCCCTGGGCGTCAGGTCTCAGCCAGAAGCCCCCTGCCTCCCGGGGACCACCGTGGGCGCGGCACCCGCTCCAGTGTTCCCTCCTCGCCCCTGTGGGTGTGTATTGCTGACGCCGGCGCCAGCCTGGCCGGCCGGTCGTGCTGGACAGCCCTGCCGCCCCCAGGGGGCACCCCAGCTCCCAGGACGGCGCGGGTCCACGCCGGGCACCGCCAAGGGCAGCCGTCTAGGACTTACGAAGCGTACGTCCTCGGCGGCGACGTCATGGTGCACGCGGTAGCCCAGGCCGGTGCCGCGGCTGTCGCGGGGCCGTGCCGTGTAGTAGCGCACGAAGCGGCTGCGCCGCACCAGCAGGTGCAGCAGGAAACAGAGGAGCTCCAGGCCCACGGAGACCAGGAAGAAGATGAGCGTGCTGGCGCGCTCGTCCGGGAGCAGCAGCTTGGTGAGGATGCGGCTCAGCGAGATCATCACCCCCGCCGTGCCTGCGGGCGAGGGGCGCGTGGGCCGGCCCCGCCCCACCTCGCCTCCCAGCCAGGCCCAGACCCCCGCCGAGGGAGCCCCGCCCCGGGCTGCACACAGACACACCCCAAGCCTTTTATCTGGCGCCTGCTGTGTGCCTGGCTCGGTCCTGCCAGGCCTCTGGGGACAGCACACAGCTCCTGGCTCCCTGGGGCAGACCACAGGGTCAGGTGCGTGTGCAGGTGTGGGAGGGGACACTTAGCGTGGCATCTGCAGGATACAGCAGCTGGGGCTTGGGGAGCCCCTGGAAGCGCTGGGCTGGCGACCCTGTGAGCTGGTCATGGGGTCTAGAGGGAGGGGCGGCAGGATGTCCAACTGTGACCAACAGCCCCCAGGGAAGTGCCCGATGGAGGCGGTCATGGGTCCTGGGGGTCATCCCTGGGGAGGGCGGGGCTCCTGGGTGGCATAAACGGCCCCTCCCCAATCAATGTACTGACCCCACCCTGACAACCCACCCCACCTCACCCTGTCACTGGGACAACTGGTCAACCTCGTAATGAGCCAGACAGTGACAACTGGTCAACCTCCTAATGGGCCAGGCAGAGAGGCCCCTGGGGTCTCTGGCCTGTGCTCGTCTAAGTGGGAGTGTGGCCCGAGAGAGACGCATGGGAGAAGTTGCCCGGTGAAGTGGGGGGCCCAGTGGGGTGGGGGCCCCGGGAGAGTTTGGTGCTAGAGGGTGCAGGAGGGGTCTCCCACCCGGAGGATCACACACTCCAGAAATACGGCATGCGCACACGTGTGCACGCATGGCCCCTCTGGGCAAGAGCCCTTCCCAGCCCCCACTGCCCAGCCCAGCACGCGGCCAGGGCGCATGGCGAGGGTGCTCCCGGAAGCAGCCCCGGAGCCCGGCACCCCGATACTCACTCTCGCCCGTCATCACCCCCTGCGTGTACCTCTTGGGCAGCATCCCCGTGTACCCGTAGAAGCTGGATTGCTGCACTTGAGACAGAGAGGGGAATTGTGAGACACCCCCTTGTCTCCAGAAATGGGGGTCCCACGCAGCAGCTGCCTGCCAGGCAGTGCCCACCCTGCCTTGGGGCTGGCCACGGTCATTGCCAAGCTCGGGCCAACGCCAGGCGGGCAGAGACGACATCCCTCACTCGCGGGGATGGGGGTCAGCCGGAAGTCCGAAGGGCCCCCCCACCAGCAGGTAGACAAGAGGCCACGTGTTGCTGTGTGGCCGTGGTGGACAGGCTGAGTCCCTGTGGAAGTGGGACGGAACCCACGATGTGCAGCGTGTGCACGTGTGCGCGTGGGGAATGCAGTGTGCACACGTGAGCACACGACACGGCCAGCCACCAGCCCAAGAGCAGGCTGGCATAGGACAGCTCTGCAGGGGACAGTGCAGCCCCGCCCCGGCCCCCAGTGCCTACCTGTGCAGCCGAAGGCCACCGTGCCCACGGCGGCCAGGTTGATGGCGTAGGCCTGGCCGTGAGAGAAGAGCTGCAGCCACACGTCGCAGACACTTATGAAGAGCAGGGGGCCCACGGCCAGGAGGTAGCCTGTGTGTGGGGGCGTGCCTTAGAGGTCGGAGGGGGCACCCTGGAAGGCTGCCTGGAGGAGGCGCTACTTGAGCAGGGCCTGCAAGCTGGATGGCGCCCTGGGGAGGAAGGCGAGGGCAGAGCACCCTGGCAAGAGGGAGGCGCCCGGGCAGAGGTCCTGGACAGGGGAAGCCACACAAGCCCCCAAGGCACCAGGCATTGCGGTGGTCGAGCCCCTCCCCAAGCCTGACCCTGTGGCGCCTGTGACGGGGCGGATGCGCGTTTCACACCAGGGAGAGGGTGTTCGTGGGGCAGCCTGTGTGGGGCGGGGCAGCGCTGCTGGGCGTGGCGTGGCTTGTGGGGGCGTGGCAACATTGCTGCGCAGGGTGGTGGGGCGGGGCTACTGGGCGGGGCGGGGCAGCACTGCGGCGTGGGGAGGAGCTACGGGGCGGGGCGGGGCTTGTGGGGGCGGGCAGCGCCGCTGCGTGGCGCGGCGTGCGTACCCGCCGCGATCCGCGTGTGCGTCGTGAGCCGCTCCACCAGCACGTTGTTCAGCAGCACGGCCACCAGCGCCACCAGGATGTAGGTGAGGCTCATGTCGAACACGATGGAGGTCCCTGCGGGGGGGGGGGCGGCCAACAGCGGTGCTCGGGCGGCCCCTGGCTGCGGGCACGCGGCCCGGCGGTCCCGCGCGGGGCGAGGGCGCACCTGGGTACTTGTGGTGCAGGTAGTCCACGTCGGTGATGAAGCTGTTGTAGGGCAGCAGGAAGCCCACGCCGGCCAGCAGCATCGCGAAGTAGATGGCGTGGTAGCGGTCATCGGGCACCGGCTCCTCCGCCGCTAAACCGGGAGACGCCGGTGAGGGCCACGCCGCCCGGCCCCGGCAGCGACCACGCGCCACGGCGGCCACTGCACCCCCGCGGCCGCCGTCAGCGCAGCGCCCACGGGTTCCACCCGTCCGGGGGTCCTGGTTCCCGGGGGAGGCAGGGCTCGGAGACACGTATTCCGCAGGCCACCTGGCCCCCGGTGGCCAACAAGAGTGGACTGTGCGTCCGAGGACGCCCGGGGCCCAAGGCCGGGAAGGGGCAGCCGTTTAGCCGAGGGCCTGGGCTCCCCACTCCAGCGTCCTCCGGGGACACCCTGGGAGGCGGCGGCCATGGCTCAACGGACCGGGTCCCTGCCGCCCACGTGGGAGACCCCCATGGAGTCCTCGCTTCGGCCCGGCCCGGCCCGGCCCGTTGGGATGGGAGCTTGCTCTTCTCCATCTCTGCGTTGCAAACCCAAAACTGAAATGGCTCAGTGCAAGCCAGCGCGCAGCGGCCCAGCCCTGCCCGGAACGGAGGCGAGACCCGCGAGTGGTCGGGTGGCCCCAGGGGAGCAGGGCAGGACCCAAGTGGCTGCGAGCACGTGTGGGGGAGGGGCCCCCACATCCATGGAAGGATGCAGACCAACGAGAGGTCACCCTTGGACGGCATCTTTCCACGAGCTTGCGTGTTTCTGTGTGTTGACACGCACGTGTGTGAGAGACAGAGGGCCAGCTGCTGCCCGCGCCCGACCCCTTACGGTAAGGTGGGCGGTGGGACGCAGGGCGCCGAGGGGGACCTAGCGAGCACCGTGCGTCTTCCGGGGGCAGGGTGGGAGCCCTGGGCACCGTCGCCAGCTGGGGGCTCGCGCGGCCACGGTGGTGTGCACCGCGCGCAGGCTCGTGGGGGGGCATTTTTCAAGTTTCCTTTTGTTGTTTTTTATCGAGAGACAGAGTGAGTGTCCACTCTGCGAACGCTCACAAAGCCAGGGCTGGGCCAGGCGGAAGCGGGGTCACCTGCCGCCTCCTGGGGTGGGCATTCGCAGGGAACTGGAGCCGGAGCTGGGGCCGTCAGACCTGGGTGCTGCCATCTGGGGCCCGGGGTCTTACTCCGTGTCTTCCCCACGAGGCCAAATGCCCACCCATCAGTCTTTTTTTTTAAATTTTTTAAATTTTCATCGACTTGAAAGGCAGAGAGATAGAGACTTTGCATTGGCTGGCCCACTTCCCAAATGCCCACACAGCCAGGGCTGGGCCAGGAGCTGGGCACTCCATCAGAGTCTCCCACGTGGGCAGCAGGGGCCCAAGCCCACAGATACGTGAGCAGGGAGCGAGACTGGAAACACAGTGCTGAGACCTGAGTGGACACCCAGACCGGGGTGTGGGCGTGGCCAGCTGAGTTGGTGCTGGGGAGGGGTCTGCGGGCTATAGCCCCACCTCCCGGGACTCCTTGGGGAGTGGTCAGGCCGTGGCCCCATCAGGCTCCCAGGCTCTGGCTGCCTGGCCGACCGCGCACCGCCTGGCCGTTCGGAGGGGGCCGGGGCCGGGGCCAGGGCCGGGGTTGGCTCTCTGCCAGGAGAGCATCCCCACTGTCACTTCGGGTCCCCAGGCGGCAGGCTGGCACGGATGGGGCTTTGGTCCTCCTCTAGCCGTGCCAGCCGCCCGCCTCTCCCAATCGCCCCACTGTGTCGCCGTCCCGGAAGGCAGTGCCGTGTCCTCAGATGTCCAGAACTGTGGGTGTGAGGCACCAGTGGGGGGTGTTTTCTTATCACCATGCAGGATGGGTAACGACAGGGGTGCAGCCAGCCCTACGTTCCAGTAACCCGTGTGGTGTCTACACCGTCTGTCTATACCTCCCTGAGAGGTGGGAGGTGGATGGAGTTGGGGTGCAGCCCGAGCCTGGAGGAGCTGCACCCCGCCCTTGGCTCGGCCCCTTGCCCCAGGCCACACAGCTGGGCTCAAAGGTCTCTGAACCCTGCACTGCCTTCCCCGGGTTGCTCTCCCATCCACTCACTGACCAGTGAGCACACTGCCCCCTGAGCACAGCAGACCCAGTGACCTGCGTGGGACCCACAGCCCCGGGTGGGGTCCCATCCCGACAGGTGCTGCCCACACTCCCCTGCCCTCCGCTGGGGCCCTGTGGCCCTGGGACACACACACCTGGCCTGCACCTGCACTCACCCGAGTCCGTGAAAGTTGGCACAGCCCTGGCCCTGACGCCCTGGCCCTGAGCAGCCTCGGGCACAGCGGCCTCCAGCGGGAAACTGTCAAAGCCGTAGCCGGCACCCAGGCTCCGCTCCCATGTGCCCGGCACACCGGGCTCCTGGAGGCGCTGGCTCCGCAGGGAGCCCATGGCCGCACGCGCTGTGGGGAGAGCAGAGCAGGTGCTGGGGAGGGGGAGACTGGGGCAAGAGGACGCCCCCACCCTGCTTGGGGAAGGGACAGGACCGGCAGGAGATGCAGCTCAGAGGCTGTGCTGCGGGATGCAACCACGTAGGCCTGCCTTGGGTGGCGGCTATGGGCACCTGGAGAAAGGGGCGTGGTAGGGGACTATGTTGGAGGTGGAAGGCCAATCAGAAGTGACAGGTGACACTGTGGGACGCGGGGCACGAGGGCCTGCGTTGTCTCATGCGTCCACAGCTGAGGAAGGAGTGCGGCTGGGGGCGAATGACGTCCACTCTGGTCACCTAAACCCAGGTCTATGTGACTCGCGCAGCCACACAGCCCTCCCTCCGTCCTGGAAGTCCTTCCTCTGGTCTCATCTCAGTGTTTCGTGCTTTGGTGCAGAAGTGCCGCCCCCCCCCACACCGGGAAACAGGGCAGGGGTAAGCGCTCCTTAGTGGAGAGGCACCTCCGTGGTGCCAGCGCCCACTGTGTGCAGGGAGGGAGTCTGGCTCTCCCCTGAGACATTTACCAGTCGATGGCTCTGGTAGCATCGGTTGATTTATCTGATTGCCACAGGACACCCGCTCATGGAAGGGACTTTGAGACGAACGTGGAGGGGGCGCCAGGTGTGGTCCTCAGCTTCCCCAGCGCCGGGAGCAGGGGGGAGGGGAGAAGCCCAGGCGGGGGCCCCAGGGTCTGTGCACCTGCACCTGGCCCGTCTTCAGCCCCTCTGCCTTGGCCGACCATGCTCCCGGTCCCCAGGTGGGCTGTGCTGACCACGGGCCACGCCGGGGCTCCTCCTGGGCCCGGGTGTCCCCTATTCTAGTTCACTGCCAAGTTTTATTGGGGCCTCCCTGGGGCCTGGGAGCCCAGAGCTCTCCCTGCATCCAGGTGACCGGCACCCGCGATCAGCCAGCAGAGATCAGGGCTCCTCCTGGGCCCTGGGCCCTCTGACCCAGGGTCTCCCTGGCCCTGTTGCCGCATCTGGAGCTGGGGCACCCAGTTCAGAGCTGGCCTCGCCTGAGACGGGGGCCCTCCTTGGGCACTGCCCCCTGTCGAAGGGACACACCAGCCTGACCCCAAGAGTCACTGGGTGACATGGGAGGGTCACCAGAGGTCTGGGGGCCCGGGGGCCCCCACTTCAGCCCCAGCAGAAAGGGCTGGGGCAGGGGACAGCTGCAGAACCACGGCCCCCAGGAGCCCCGCTAGACGGGAGCTGCTCCCTGGAGGGCTCTGAACCCCACAGGCCTGGCGTGTGTCCAGTGAGGGCTCCCGCCCGGAGGGGCTTCATCCCCCGGGGCGTGGCTGCCGGTGCATTACGCCAGGACATGGCTCCACCGGCTCCGCCAGGGACATGGGCAGTGCCACCCACACGGCTGTCCTGAGCCCCTGGGGAGGGTCGGGGTTCACTGCAGGCTGCAGCCGGGGCGGGGCCACAGCCTTCCCTCCTGGGTCTCCCTTTAATGAAAAGGTCAGGACTTGCACGCCCCCCCACGCCCAGGGGCTGAGCACACACAGGGCCTTTCTCTGCCCAGGGTACCCAGTGGGCCTCCCCACCTCACTGTGGGGCAGACTGCAGAGGAAGAGGGCGAGGGGCAGGTAGCCGGGGAGGAAGGCGTGGCCGCACACAGTAGGTGCTCAGCAGTTGCACAAGCCACTACATGAGATGTGTGGGTCAGAGGGTGCTGGACTGGCCAAGTCCAAGGTCTTGCGCTAATACGGGAGCCCGGCCGGGCTGTTCCCATTTGTGCGGGGGTTGGGGGGGCCCAGGTTCGTGCCGAGACGCACGGCGTCTGGTCCCGGCCGCGGGAGCGCGTCTGGAAGGTGGCCTGCGCGTCCTCCCGAGACTCGCACTTCTGTCCGGGCCGCACGCGCTTGGCGGGACGCCCTTGGACGCCCCCGGAACCCCTGCCCAGGCCCCGCTCCACTGCTTCTCCCACAACCGGCGCTCCCTGCCTGCCCAGCTCTCCTCGGGGGACGAGGGGTTCCCGGGCCACCCCCTGGTCCCAGGGCACTGAGGAAGGCGCGGCGGGGGGTGGGGGGGCACGGGCTGGGCAGGGCCCGGGAGGCCGGGCTGGCGCCCTCCGCGGCCTGCGCTCCCGCGCCTTCCCGGGGCTCGCAGCCCTGCCCGCGCGCTGCGGTGGCAAAGTTGGGTCCCAGGCCTGCGCCCCCAGGCGTAGGTCAGCCCCCCGAGTCCAGGTCCGCCCCTTCCAGCAGCCTCCCCAAGAACCGGGGCAGGGGGCTGTGGACGGAGGGAGCCGGGCAGGAACTTTAGGCGACAGGACCCCCGAGGCGCGCCAGGGAGGAGGTGGTGCGGGAGGCCGGGGCCACCGGCGCATCCCTGTACCCGGGTCTGGGTCCAGCGCTCGCCGCCGGGGTCGGGGGTCCTGGCCGCTCCGACACGGGACAGGGAAGCCGGTGGCCGTGGGAGGGCGGGACGAAGTGGGGGAGGGGTGGGGAGGGGGAGGGGCGCGTGGGCCGCGCGCGCCGCAGACAAAGGCTCCGACAGGTCCCCGCCGGCGTCTCCCAGCGCCCGGCTCGTGCCCGCCCCGCCCGCACCTCCGCGGTCCCGCTTACCTCGGCCCGGCTCCGGCCGGGGTCCCCGCCCTCGCCGTGCGCCGTGACGGATCCCGCGCCCCCGAGTCCCCCTTCTCGCGCGGCTCGGGCCGGGCGCGGCCGGCGTCCTCCACCGGTGCCTGGGTCCGCCCGCCCGGAGTCCGCGAGCGTGTGCGGGGGGCGCAGCGGCGGTGGCGGCGGCTGTGAGCACAGCCCGGGCTCCTCCCCCGCGCCCCGCCCCGGCTCCGCCCCCTTCCCTCCCCCTCCCCACCCGCACCGGCTTGGCTGAGGTCTGGATGCGTGGTTCCCCACGGCAGGGGCTGCCTGGAGGTTCCCGGCGACCACCTGGCTGCCCACCCCCAGCCTCGCTGCCCAGGCCGACGCTCCCTGGCCGTACATCGGATGACGCCGCGGTGCAAAGTTTCGTAGGATGGGAAGGGGTTGGGGGACTGGAGGCGATGCGTGGCAGATGCCAGCCAGGTCTCCGGGGTAGGGAGCATTGCCTGCAGGAGAGGCCAAGGGACCTAGCCACAAGGTGAAGTCGGAAACAGGTGCGAACCAGAGGGGCTGCGTCCCTGCTGGGCCGGGCCTGGCAACTCCAGGAGTGCCTCCCTGCGACAGCACTGCGGGGGGGGGGGGGGTCAGCCCAGGAGGTGCCCCTCCTTGCTGTCCAGTAGACCGGCTTCGTCCCATCCAGGGAGCCCCAGGGTGGCTTCAGCCCATCGCTGGGGTCAGTGCCCTCTGGTTCCTCCAGGCCCAGTGCCGTGCCTGGGATACAGAAGGCACCAAATAGTTGTTTGAATTGGGTGCAGGCTGAGCACTTGTGGAGCACGCCGGGGGGGCTTCATGGAAGCTACCTGGTGCCAGCAAGACTCTGCTCCAAGGGCGGGGGACTCCTCGGGGTCCCTGTCCCCACCTGCCATCATTTCAAGAGTGTGCAATGGACGGGACAGAGGTGGGCAGCGAGGGCCCCTGGGAGAGGCCCCTGTGGTCAGGGTGCGCTGGGCTGAGGGCAGAGGCTGGGAACAGACGGGGGAGGGCAGGAAAAAGCTGGGGGTGGGGGACAGAAACCAGTCCCCAGGTCGTCTTGACCATGGAGAGCCCCAGTCAGAGAACCCAGGTGGTGGTGGTTGTTTTTGGTAAAGATTCATGTATTTATTTGAAAGGCAGAGTTACAGAAGAAGAGGGAGAGACGCACGCACACGCAGCTCTTCCATTCGCTGGTCACTCTCCCAGATAGCCACAATGGCTGGGCCTGGGCCAGGCTAAAGCCAGGAGCCAGAAACTCCATCCGGGTCTCCCACATGGGTAGCACGTGGACATCTGCCACTGCTCTCCTTGGGCACATTAGCAAGCAGGAGGATTGGAAGTGGAGCAGCCGGGATTCAAACCTGTTTTAAGTACAGGATGCTGGCGCTGCAGGCGGCAGCTTAAACCGATGCCCCCAGCGCCAGCCCCAGGCCCTCAGTTTTTAACACCCCTTTGCAGGTGCAAGTGTGAATTCAAGCAACCTCCTGGAAATAAATTGGCCTCAGAACATGCTTATCTTGTGGACCTTAAAAATCTCTAATTCTGACTACAGAACGGGCTCACGGGGACAGCCGAGCATGGCAAAGAGCCGGCACCCCGGACGCACCACTCGGCAGCGTCGCTCATGCCCGGGGGACGGGGGACGGGACAGCCCCGCCACGTTTGCAGAACCCAAGGAAACCGAGGAGGAAGGACAGCTCCAGGAACTGGGGAGAAATACTGGAGATCATTTCCACTGCGGGGTTGCGTGGGACAGAGAGAGAACCCGTGGGGCAGCTTGGCAGGCCGGCATCCCATAGCGGAGCCCTGGCTGCTCCACTTCCTACCAGCTCCCTGCTAATGCGCCTGGGACGGCGGCAGAAGATGGCCCCAGTCCCTGCGTCCCTGCGTCCCTGCGTCCCCCTCCCCCCACCCGCCCTGAGGGACCTGGAGGAAGCTCCTGGCTCCCGGCTTCGGATTGACCCAGCTCCGGCCATTGCAGCCGTCTGGGGAGTGAACCAGCGGATGGAAGACTCTCTCTCTCTCTCTCTCTCTCTCTCTCTCTCTCTCTCTCTGATAATTTAGAAAAGAGGTTTCCCTGGAATAGTGTTAATCAGAAATGTTCGGCATCTATGTACAAACGTTTACGAGGGGTAGTTTTTTTTTTTTTTTTTTGACAGTCAGAGTGGACAGTGAGAGAGAGAGACAGAGAGAAAGGTCTTCCTTTGCCGTTGGTTCACCCTCCAATGGCCGCCGCGGATGGCGCGCTGCGGCCGGCGCACCGCGTTCATCCGATGGCAGGAGCCAGGTGCCAGGTGCTTTTCCTGGTCTCCCCATGGGGTGCAGGGCCCAAGCACCTGGGCCATCCTCCACTGCATTCCCGGGCCACAGCAGAGGGCTGGCCTGGAAGAGGGGCAACCGGGACAGAATCCGGCACCCCGACCGGGACTAGAACCCGGTGTGCCGGCGCCGCAAGGCGGAGGATTAGCCTGTTGAGCCACGGCGCCGGCCTACGAGGGGTAGTTTTAAAAGCAGACTCAGCGCACAGGAACAGCCCTGTGGTCCCCGGAGACGGGGTGGGGGAACTCTCTCCAGTGTCACAGCTCCGTGTCAGCTGCAGGCCTGCGCTTCACGGGAGTCCCCCGGCTACCTGCTCACAGAGCTCAGGGAGGCACAGCCCTGTGTTAGAAAGATGATGGTGGGCGTTGTGGTGCGGCAGGTTAACCCGCCAGCGGCGTCACCGACATCCCATACCAGCTCCAGTTCGAGTCCCGGCTGCTCTGCTTCCGATCCAGCTCCCTGCTAACGCGTCTGAGAAAGCAGCCGATGAGACAGGGCTCCAGCGCTTGGGCCCCTGCTGCCCACAGGGGAGGCCGGGGCAGAGTGCTGGGCCCCTGGCTTCAGCCTGGCCCAGCCATTTGGATGACACTTGAGCTCGGAGAGGCCTGGGCCTGATGGGATCCTTGTCCTCCCAGGGGAAGCCCAGGCCACTCCCTGCAAAGGGAGACGGAAGGACTCCCAAGCAACAGAAGGGCTGGCACCCTGCCCCGCCCTGGCGACAGGCGCGGCTGCTTGGGGGGGGTTGAGGGCGGCCCGGGAGGGCGCTCTCTGTGGGGCGCAGGGCGAGCCGGGCCCTGGGCCAGGCCTGCGTCACTGCCACTGCCAGAGACGGCCCTGCTGGCAGCAGCCGGGACTCTGGTTATGGATGTCCGTCCTCCTCGCATGGGCACGCGTCCCTGGGAGAAGAGCCGCCTGCCCGTGGTGTGGTGGCAGGGGGGCTTGGGAGAGGCCGGGCGGGGGCAGGGGGCTGCCACCCCCAGGCCCGAGCCACTTGTCGTCACCGGCCTCGCGTGCGCCAACCCAGCAGCAACAGCGTCTGCAGTCGGCTTCTGGGCCGCCCTTTCCCGTCCCCAGAGCTGTTCGTCTCCCTCGACTTCTCGCTCTGGGTTTCTCAGTGCCGTGGGGACACAGCCCCGAGCCCAGCGACCCCTGTCCCCATTTCCCTCCACGCCCTCCCTTCGGGGGGAGGCCTTGGGCCCCACGGGCGGGAGCTCAGGCTCGGCCCTGCCTAGTGCCAGCTGGTAAGAGTCCTTTATAAACTCCGTGGGCTTCCCGTGTGTGGGATCGGGAGACGCCTCGCTGGTGGACGCCACATCCACACGCCCCTCTGAGCTGACTCCTGTGTGTCCTTGGTGGGGGACAAGGCCCTGGAGGTTGTCAGAAACTCAGGGCTCACGGGCTGTAAGAGGCACACACTCACAGGAGTCTTAGCAGGCTTGATATCGAGGTGAGAGCAAAGGGCAGCTGCCTTCTCTCTCTCTCTCTCTCTCTCTCTCTCTCTCTCTCTCTCTCTCTCAGATTATTTGAGAGGCAGAGTTACAGACAGACAGAGGGGGAGAGAGGGAGAGAGAGGAACATCTTCCATTTGCTGGTTCACTCTGCAAGTGGCCACAACAGCCGGAGTTGGGCTGATCCAAAGCCAGGAGCTGCTTCTGGGGCTCCCATGCGGGTGCAGGGGCCCAAGCACTTGGGCCATCTTCTGCTGCTCTCCCAGGCCGTAGCAGAGAGCTGGATCAGAAGTGGAGGAGCTGGGACTCGATCCGCTGCCCACTGGCCCCTTATCCCTTCTTTTTATAGAAGGCAAACAGAGAGGCAGGAAGGCCTTCCATCCGCTGCTTTCGTTCCTCAAATGCCAGCAACAGCCAGGGCCAGGCCAGGTTGAACTGGGAGCCAGGAACTCAATCCGGGTCTCCCAGGTGGTTAGCAGGGACCCAAGGGCTTGAGCCATCCTCTGTGCCCCCAGGGTGTGCATTAGCAGGCAGAGTCAGGACTCAAGCCCCAGGCGCTCTGCTGGGGGGTGGGCGCCCCAAGGGAGGCATCTGAGCGGCTCTGCCTTCGCTGTTTCCAGAGCAGAGGCTCCGTGGCACCGTGGGGTCCTGGTGCAGCCACAGCGCCCTGGGCCTCTTCAGTGTTCTCAGGGCAATGGCGCGCCTCGGAGGGCGCGGCCTGGTGCAGCGCCCAGAGGGGACGTGTCGCGCCTGCAACGATGCCGGATCGCAACGGCCCTGTGCGCAGTGCGAAAGACATGCGAAGAACGGTGCGCAGAAGCGTCTAAAGCAGGCAAAGCCAACCTCGGGAGGAGACGCCTGGCAGGGCCGGAGGCACGCACCGGGGCGACCGGGCGCTCCACGTCTTGACTGTAGTTTGGTTGACATGCGCGCCAGAGCCCCCCAAAGAGTCACGCATTTCTCTGTAAAATTTTTCCCCCAAACCCGAGGGGCCGGCCTTGTGGCGCAGAGAGTGAGCTGCACCTGTGACGCCGGCGCTCATGTGCCTGCCACCCCGCTCCAGGCTGATGCACCTGACAGCAGTGGAGGATGGCCCCAGCGCTTGGGCCCCTGCACCCACGTGGGAGACCCGGAAGAAGCTCCTGGCTCCCGGTTTGGGCCCAGTGCTGGTCACTGTGGCCATCTGGGGAGTGAACCAGTGGATGGAAGACCTCTCTCTCTCTCTCTCTCTCTTCGCCCCTCTCTCTGTCTTCCCCCCTCTCTCCCTCTCCCTCTCCCTCTCCCTCTCCCTCTCCCTCTCCCTCTCCCTCTCTCCCTCTGTCTCTGTAACTCCGACTTTCAAAATAAATAAATCTTTGGGAAAAAAGAATCAGGTGGGTTGGTGGGGGAGGGGCTGGCAGACGCCTGGGGCAGCCGCAGAGGGGACTTGTGCAGGGGTGGGGTGGGGGCCCCGTGGCGCGCCGCCCCTCGCCCACCGCCCGCCACGCTCCGGCGGGGCTGTTCCAGGCCGCGGCGCTGTGCCATCTGCTTCCTGCGGCCCCCAGCCTGAGTTATTCCTGCTTATTAACTTACAGCCCATTAGCCTCTTTCCCAGCAGCTCCGCCCCGCGGCCGCCGGCCAGCCAGAGATGGGTGCGGGCGGGGGCCAGGGCCGCAGGCCTCTGCAGGGGGCAGGGGGCAGGGGGCGGGGGCGGCGGGGCGCCGCTCTCCCCCTCTTCCACCTGGTGCAGGGCGTGGGCTGCCCGGACGCCACCTGCCCCCTTCCTGCAGGGACCCACTGTCCACAGAAGAGGCCGGCGGTGAGGTGGGTGACGCTGGGAGTCCCCTGGGGACAGTGGGTCTGGTCCTCGGACCCCGGCCATGGTCACGGCGACACATTCCCAGCGGTTATTCCTGGGCCACCAGGGTGGACAGCACTGAGCCGGGCAGAGCTGCCCGCTGAAGCCCCAGGCCCAGAGGGGACGTAGCCCCTGTCTGGCGCTGCACAGAGGCACGGGCCGGGTCAGCTGGGCTCGCTGCAGGCCTGACAGGGCACTGCCGGCCCCTCCGTCTGGGCACCGTGGGGGAAAACGCGCCTCCCCCCCAATCTGGATGCAAAAGGCACATTGAGTAAACAGCCCAGGCCTCTCCTGGGAGGGCGGGGACTCGGGGCTGGGCTGGCCGGCGAGGTGCCCATCAAGCTGGCTCTGCGCCGGCCCGGGGGTGGGGGGCAGCCAGGCCCAGAGGGGTGCGGGCGCTCCCCTCCCCCCATCACAGCGTGAGGCCGGGCAGTGCGGGGCCCGCCCCAGATCTGTCCGTCCCACTGGGCTGCGCTGCGGCGAAGAACCGTACCCCGGCCGGGCTTCTGGGGCAGGGGGCTCTGAGCCAGCCCCCTGGTCACCCCCAGGCCGGAGGCGAGATAAAGACTCCCCCGGGCTGCGGGCACTGCTGGAGGCCTGGCTTGGCTCCAAGGGCTTTTAGCTGGAGAGGCGCTTCATTACCAGGGGCTGTGGGCCAGCCGGGCGGGGCCTCCGGGGACCTGGGCCTGTGCTGGCCCTGCTGCCCGCCGGCCTCTCTCCCAGGCAGCTCCAGGCCCCCCACGCACCTGCACACCAGCACCCTGCCGTGGGCCTGCAGTACCTCCCCTCTCTCGCTGCCCAGCCCCTCCCTGAAGCAGCCGCCGTACCCAGTGCCCACCCCATGAGTCCCTGAGCTCTGAGTGCCACTGCTGCCTCCTCCAGGAAGCCTTCCCTGACTTCTAGGCACTCGATGGATGTCATGCACCCTGGCATGGAGTCCCAGTGTGGCCTCCGAGGGGGGCTGGGCGATAGTCCACTACACAGTCGGGGATGAGGCCCAGAGAGGGGAGGGCAGCTGTCTGCGGTCACACAGCTCTGAAGGCTGGGGTGGTGGACCCTGCTCAGCCCTGTGGGTGTTGTTGCTGGTGGGAACTGGATCTGCATGAGGTGCCCCCACCATGCCGGGGGACTGCACAGCCGCTCTGGGCTCCCTCCCTTGGAATCGGCACGCCCATTTCACAGATGAGAAAACTGATGCCAGTGGGCCTGGGAGCAGCAGAGCGGGGCCCAGACCCGGGTGTGTAGGGGCCCTGAGCCGGTGCCGTCCTCCCAGCCCTCTCTGGACCCCAGCCGTGCCCCACCTGGGCCCTACCTGGGGGCTTCCCTGGGCTCCGTCTCGGGCGTCCGGGGCCGTGAGGCTCGCTTGGCAGCCCCGCCGGGCACAGGCGCCTTTGTACTCTCTGTTTACAAGGGAAGGCCTGCGAGCCAATTAGCGCCGTAACCAGGGAAAACGTCTGGCTTCCGTGGGTGGGAGTTGGAGCCATCTGTTCCCCAGTGCTGAGAATACTCTGGACCAGCCGCCGCGGCGGGCTGCGCGCCCCGGGCCGCGCTCACCCTCCGTGGGGCTCGGGCGGGTCTGCAGGACCGGGGGACCCACCCGCACCCGAGCTGCTCCCTGCCTCCCCCTTTCCTCTGAGCAAGCCGGTCCCGGGCGCGGCGGGCGCAGCGGGGCGCGGGGGCGGCTGTGCACCTGCCCAGCCCGGGCCTCGGGCTCCATTTGCACCGGGTTCGTCGGCCCCACGCTCTGAAGAGCCCCGTGTTCCCTAGGACTGGGGCGGCCCCGGGTTGCCTGTTCGCCGGGAAGAGCCTGGGCAGCGCCCGCCGGTGCCAGCTCCGCGGGGGCCCCGGGGCCAGCATGGGATGAGGCGTTGGGCAGGGACCTCCGTGCACACGTGCTAACGACGTGGGCCCTCGCCCCAGGGCTGACCCCGGTCCAGGGCATGTGACTTCGTTGCTGCTGTCCCCCCCCCCCCCCCAGAACACCTGTGTCCCCAGGCGCCCTCCGGAGTTGTCATCACTCCGCCGAGGTCTGTGGGCGCCTTGTTAGCCACATGACAGGGCGACGCGGCGGCGCGCCTCCCAGGCCCTCGAAGGGGCGGGGGGCAGGGCCAGCAGGCCAGCGGAGGACGCGGGGTGGCGGGAGGGGGTGGGGTGGTGGCGCGCGCAAGAGGGCACAGGCGGGCGAGGGGCGCGCAGGCTGGTGGGGGCGGGATGCCCAGGCTGGTGGGGGCGGGATGCCCAGGCTGACGGAGGAGGGGCTCAGGCCAGCGGGGGACGCGCGGGGAGGTGGGGCGCGGGAGGTGTCGGCTCGGTTGGCGGAAGGAGCTTATCGCGGCTGAGTGCTAATCGTTTGGGAGGATTACGCAGACGCGGTGTGCGTCCCCTGCTAATGCCCTTTAGGGATTTAATGGGCTTCGGCTTTGCCGGAAGAGGAGGAATTTGACGAACTTGCTGCTCCCTCGCTGGGTGACCTTGGGCTGGGTGGAGGCCTCGGTCCCCAGCGGTTGCGTGTCCCGGGGAGGGGTATGGGTGGCTGTGGGTGGCCGTTTGGAAAACTCACCTAGCTGTGTGTGCAGCACCGTTGTCACATAATGGTCATGGCGACAAGAGCAAGAGATGGACGAAGAGCCGGTCGGCTGTGGCCACCTGGATCCAGCCTCACCTGATGCCCGCCTTGACCCAGTAAATGCCACTGACAGTATCCACCTGTCAGAGAGAGCTGTGGATGCCTGTCAGCCATCAAAAGTGCCCAGTCCCCCCCCCCCCACGCTGGGACTAGGCTCGTCTCTGGTCAGCCCATCCTGGCGCCTCCACCATCAGGCTGTGTGGCCCACCATTCTGGGTGCCCCTGCCTGTGTCCTGGGAAGCTGCCCCAGGCTGACCACACCAGTGGCCCCACAGCCTCTGACTTCCGGCCGGGTTTTGCCGATGGAAACACCCCCAGTCCACAGGGGGCTGAGAGGGAGGCAGGTGAGTGGGCGTGTCTCCCCCCCATTGCAGTCCCTCGAGGTCTCCCTGGCCCACTGTGCCCCTCCACACAGCTGTGGCGTCCCGAGGACCTGCTCCCCTCCGGCCCCCACCGCGGGGCAGGTGGATGGGGGGGGCACACGCCGATGGCAGAGCCAGGGAGAAGGAGATGTCACCATCTCCAGGGCAGGACGGTACATGGTGGGCGCGCCGGCGGGTGCTACAGACATCCGCGGTGGGGGGGGGGGTCCACAAAAGCTCTCCTTTGGCTCTTCGGAGCATTTGTCTTGGAGCCAAGGTGAGTGGAGGGGTCAGAGGTCACAGTGGCCCCTCCCCCCGAGTCGTGAGCACACTGGGACCCCGAGGTGCTGAGAATCTGCGGCAGGCTCTCCCTAGACTTCACTTTGCCCTTTTTAGCCACATCTGGGGGGGGGGGGGTGTCCAGCAGCTCCCAGCCCAGCCCGCCTCGGTTTCCTTGGGCTTTTTAGGGCCGCTGAATAATTGATGGTGTGGCTGTGGGCCGGGGCGCTGGGAGCCGCGGCCACCGTGGGTTTCGGGCCTTGGCGGGCAGAGGGAGGAAGGGGGCGGGAGGGGGAGTTGGGAGTCAGGACACAGCTGGGTTTGGCTCATGGCTCCGTCCAAGGTCGGGGGCCCTGTCTGGCGACCTCCTTGCTGGCAAAGTCCTGAGACGGCGCAGGGACCTGTGCCTGGCTCCTCACCTCGCTCCGCCACATCTTTCAAACATTGTTTTAAGATTTATTTTGTATGTATTTGAAAGGCAGAGGTCCAGAGAGAGAGAAAGGAGAGTGGTTCCACATACTGCTCCCCAAATGGCCACAGCAGCCAGGGCTGGGCCAGGCTGGAGCGGGGAGCCAGGAGCTTCTTCCAGCTCTCCCACGTGGGTGCAGGAGCCCCAGCGCTTGGGCAGTCCTCCACTGCTTTCCCAGGTGCATCAGCAGGGAGCTGGATGGGAAGTGGAGCAGCCGGGACTTGAACCGGCACCCACGTGGGATGCCGGCTGAGCCTGCCGAGCCATGGTGCTGGCCACTGTTGGTGTCTCCTTGTCCTGAGCGCCCTAGGAGGCGTTTCCTTGGGGTTGCCCAGAGATGTTCTTCCCTTCTCCGCGCCACTGACTTCCTGCAGCTCCTCCAGGCACCACCCCCTCCTCCCCCGTGCTGGCGACTCCCAGAGCCCTGGCTCCCTTTGAGGACACAGTTGTCTGCCCCATGGCCGAGAGCCTGTTGTGGGGGTCCGGAGTCTGGGGCTCCCGGCCTCGCCCGCTCCTGAGAGCAACTCCCATGCGGTCAGCGGCCCGGTCCGCAGGCCCCCAGCGAGGGCAGTCCAGACTCCCTCTCTCCGAGCGCAACACCCCGGGACGGCTTGGGGCAGGTCTGGGGCCCTCGCCGAGGCATGGGGGGCCGGGGGGGCTGTTCATGGCCTGTTCCACCGCAAGTGCGTGTACCGCAAGCAGCAGTGGCCATGTGGCCCTTGCACCCCCATCAGAGCCGTCCCTGGGGGGGCACTTGACACGGTGGTTAGGATGCACGTGGGGTCCCCGCGGCCTGTGTCGGTGTGCCCACGTTCAAGTCCTGGCTCTGCTCCTGACCACCGCTCCCTGCTGACGCACAGTCCGGGAGGCTCCGGTGACACCCAGGTCCTCAGGCCCCTGCTGCCCACAAGAGAGACCTAGAGGTCAGGGGGCTGCTCTCATCTGCTCCCACCCCCAGCTTTGTGAGCCCAGTGTCCCCTGGTGACACGTGGGGCCTGTGGCTGAGGAAGGGTGACACGTGGTGACACGTGGGGTGCCGCCATGCAGTGCGGGCTGCAGGGTCAGCAGGGACCAGCAGGAAGGGACCAGCCAGCCCGTCCTCCAGTGCCAGGAAGAGGGCTGGGAGGGCCCATCAGGGACACAGGCCCAGGGCAGCTCGTGAGAGCCTGGAACCACTCGGGGTGGGGCCGGGGGGAGGCTGGGCCGCACAGTGGCGGGAACCAGGGACAGGAAGGCCAGTGCCCTCTGGCCCTCCCCTGCGGCCACCCCAGTCCCTGGCTCCCAGGAGGGCCTGGTCCTCCGCTCTTGGTTCCGGTGTGAGGAGGGCAGGGCTGTCAGCCTGTCGGCCATGTGGCTGGGCTCAGAGAAGGTCTAGGATGTTCTTCATCTAGAATGTTCTGAAGAGGGAGGCGAGATGGGGGAGACAGCTCTTGGGGTCTATTCTGGTCCCTTTCATCTGCTCATCAACTCCATGACAACGGGGGACCAGGGCTTTTGAGCTGCAAGTGATTTTCTGCGAGCGACGAGGTTTGCATTTTTATCCCGGTGACTCCTCCCAGATGGTGGCTCAGAGGCGGTGGTCAGGGCGTGGCCAGGCCCCTCCAGGGTGGGCCACAGCCCCCCCCATGCTGGGTGCCCCTGGGACTCGGCTCTGCTGCTGGGCGGGGCCTGTGTCTGCTGCTGCCTCAGCCCCTCCCCTCCACGTCCTCTGCTTCCTGCAGGGTGTTTGCATCACAGGGGGCTCCTGCTGAGCCAGGCACTGCAGCTCCAGAGGCCACGCACGGTGACACACGGACACAGGTAAACACACGGTGGCGCTCACAGTGACACACGGTGACACGGACACAGGTATACACACGGTGGCGCTCACAGTGACACACGGTGACACGGACACAGGTATACACACGGTGGCGCTCACAGTGACACACGGTGACACGGACACAGGTATACACACGGTGGCGCTCACAGTGACACACGGTGACACGGACACAGGTATACACACGGTGGCGCTCACAGTGACACACGGTGACACGGACACAGGTATACACACGGTGGCGCTCACAGTGACACACGGTGACACAGACACAGGTATACACACGGTGGCGCTCACAGTGACACACGGTGACACGGACACAGGTATGCGTACGGAGCTCCTCTCTGAGCCAGGCGCTGCAGCTCCAGAGGCCACGCACAGTGACACACATGCACGGGTATACACACGGTGACATACATGGTGACACACACACAGTGACACAGTGACACACATATAGTGACACCCACGGTGATGCACACATGGTGGCACAGTGACACAGTCACACACACAGTGACACCACCACAGTGACGTACACACACAGTGACATACAGACATGGGTCTGCACACAGTCACACACAGTGACACACTGACACACGATGACACCCACAGGGACAGATACACATGCGACATATGGACATAGGTCTGCACACAGCCATACATGGTGACATACTGACACAGTCACACAGTGACACAGTCACACACAGTGACACCAAAAAGTGACACACTGACACATGGTGACACCCACAGTGACTGACACACACAGCAACATATGGACACAGGTCTGCACACAGCCACACACAGTGACATACTGGCAGTCACACACAGTGACACCCACAGTGACACAGTGACACCCACAGTGATGCACACATGGTGACACACGGACAGGGGTCTGCACAAGGTCACAAACATGGTGACACATTGACACAGTCACACACATAGTGACACACACAGTGGCACACAGTGTCACCCATGGTGCTTGGTGACACGTGGTGACACACAGACATGGGTATGCACATAGTCACACACACAGTGACATATTGACACACAGGGACACCCACGGTGCTTGTGACACACACATGGTGACACATGGACAGGGGTCTGCACACAGTCACACACACGGTGACACACCGATACACAGCCACACAATGGTGACAAATGGACACGGGTATGCACATGGTGACACACTGACATGGATATACACACAGTCACACACACAGAGACACATGGACACGGGTATGCACACGGTGACACACTGACACACAGTGATGCACGCACAGTGACACACTGACAGGTATACATACAATCACACACGATGACACACTGACACAGTCACGGTGTTATGATACTCAGTGACACACAGTGACACACGCACTGACACACATGGTACCAGTGACACACAGTGACATGCACACAATGACACATGGAGACACAGTGACTCTTGTAGTGACACAGTGACACGCACAAGGACATCACAGAGTGCCCTCAAGCAGTGACACCCGCGCTCTTACACAGACACGCTGTCAGTCGCGCACACTGCGACCTGGATGCATGGACACACGCTTGGCCACACAGCCACACAGAGATGCAGCGCAGGCAGACAAGACCCAGGAGGGAGGGCAGAAGTGCACCCCCAGACGCACGCACACACGCATACCAGGACACCCGCTCAGCCGCACACGCACACTGCCAGTCAGTGTGCACGGGTTCGAGTTTAACGCGTGGTTTCTGACTTGTGGCAGCTGCCCATTTCCGGCCCTGGACTGAGCCCACAGCACCTTGGGGACCTGGGCTGCTCCTGGCGAGACTCTGAATTTGCTCTTGGTTGCAGCCTTGCCTGGCCCATGCCCGGGCCCAGCCTCTGCCGGGAGGGTCCTGCTGCTGCCCTCTGCCCAGCCCTGCCAGCCCGTCAGCCTCCTCCTGGGGGGCCCAGGGCTGGGGACAGGCGTCCCTTGTCTTTGTGTATCTGACATTCGGTGTGTGCTCCGTGTGGCAGGCTGGGTTGAGTGACAGCAAGGACCTGCGGACCCGCAGAGCTGCAGGCGGGCCGCTCGGCCTGTGTGGGCGGCTGTGGCCGGGATGGCCCTAGAGAAGCAGTGTCTGGCTCTTGTCACAGACGCCCTGGGCCAGAAGCTGAGGCCGCGGGGGGGGGTCTCCAGCTGCAGCCGGAGCAGCCCCAGGCCCAGCTGCACCAGTGAGGGACGTGGCGCCTGCCCTGGAGAGAAGGGTCTCCTGAGCTCCCCTGGGGGCTGGGCCATGCACCCTGGCAGGTGGGGGTGCCCCTTCGCCTTCAGGGTCTCAGGGTTGGAAGCGTCTGTCGTGTGCTCCCCAGGGCGGAGCAAACCTAGGACTTGCTCTGTGCTCGGCAGCCACAGGCGGCGGGGGCCTCTGCATGGGGCCGGGCAGGCGTAGTGGAGGTGTGTGGGGGGGCTGACTCCTTAGGCGCTCGCTCCCCAGGCCCCCACCGGCTGCCTCCCTGCCCTCAGGCTCCCCATGCCCTCAGCTCCAAGGGCACTGCTCAGGCCAAGCCGAGGTCCCCAGAGCCAGGGCTGGATGGTGTGGCCGCCTCAGCCCCTTGCAGGGACTCAGCCACAGGGGAGGGCCAGGCTGTGGCTTTGACACTGCAGTGGCCTCGGGTGAAGGGAAGGGCCTGGGGAGCCCCGGGCGGGATGCTGGCTGGACCCGGGACACCAGCTTTCTCCTTACTCCCTGGGTACCTGTTCCGGGGGAGGGTAGTGGGTATGGAGGAAGCGCAGTCTGCCCCCCGGCACCCCCGCCATAAGAATCAGGGCCCAAGATTTACTGAGGGGTGCAGACTTCTACCACTAGGGTCCAGGAGAGCAAGCCAGACAACCCAAGGCTGGGAGGCGGGGGGGGGGGGGTCCTTCTAGAACATTCTGGAAGCTTCTGTGTCTGCTTACCAAACCTGCCTCCCTCTGGCTCTGGGAGAGGCTCAGGGGCTTGCTGATTCCCAGCACGGCTGTGACCTGAGCCGCGTCTGGCCTAGGCCTCCCTGCCCCAGGGACCCCAGGGACCCATGCTGCTCAGGCCACAGTTGGGAAGGGACCGGGGAGGACACGGGGGCTCCTGGGCCCCGGCCTCACCCCCCGTCCCTGGGGCCCGGCTGCTCCTGGAGACGATAGACTGGAACGGTTACTGCTGAGAGTCCCCACATGCCTTGGGAGCCTTGCGGATGAAGGCCCGGGGCGTGGCGTGGGGCGGTCCACCGTCCTGAGTGGGCAGGGCCCTTCCAGCCAGCAGCTGGGAGTGTTCCCAGTAAGGGGCTCTCACCGGACCCTCCAGGGGTCCCTGGCTGGGAGAGAGGGCTCGGAGCCCTGCCTCAGAGAGAGGAAGGCGGGCTTGGCTGGCTCGTGGGTGCACCTGGCCTCTCGCGGCAGGCTCACATCTGCGCGGGAAGGAGCCAGTGGTGCACTGAGGGTCTCTGCATGATGTGCTGAACGGTACCGCGTGGCCATTGTCTGCCTGGTGTTCACGTCACCACGAGAGAGGCAGGATGTGGGGGACCCGAGCATCCGCAGAGTCCACCTCTGTGGGGGTCCTGGCCAGCCTCCCGTGCACACCGAGGGACGACTGTGCCCGCAATAGGAAGCTGACCGTGTCGGCTGCTGTGGTGTGTACATGTTGTGACGTGTGTGTTGTGGCATATGTATTGTGACATGTGTTGTTGTGACATGTGAGTCGTGATGTGTGTTGTGGTGTGTGCATTGTGAATGTGTTGTGGCACGTGCATGTTGTGACGTGTGTTGTGGCGTGTGCATTGTGACAGTACCTGTGACATGTACATGCTGTGATATGTGCATGTTGCGACATGTGTGTTGAGGCATGTGTTGTGACATGTGTGTTGTGATGTGTGTGTGCTCTGTGTGTGTGACGCGGTGGCATTCGGCACATCCCCGCTGGCTCCCCACCTCCCCACGCTGCCTCCACTCCCAGAGCAGGTGGGGACGCTGGGTGCCCGCCTTGGTGGAGTGGACGCCCAGCGGAGACTCCGTGCCCAGTTCAGATGCCGCGCCGGCCCGCTACTGAGAGGTCTTGAGAGCCGGCCGTGACTTTGGCACGACCACGGGGAGTCACGGCTTCCCGGCGCCGGCCCGCTGCCCGGCCGGGGTCTATTTTAAGCCTTCAGAGCATGTGCGCCGCGCTTTTGCAGCCGGTCCCTCCCCCGGTTTATGCAAATAGAAGCCCCCACACCAACTGCCTGCCTGGGGCAGAGACAGTGGCCACACACTCCGCCACCAGGAGCAGGCGCCAGACCTGGAGCCTGGGCTGGGTGGGGGCACTTGGCCTCTCCCGTGGCCTGGGCCCAGAGCCCAGGGTCAGCTCCCCTGCAGCAGAGCAGGGGCAGTGCTGGGGGGGCATGCTTTTTTTGCCGGTTACAACACTGAATGCGTAGAAGGTGCCAGGTGCAGCAGGGGGTTGGGGAGACTGTGAACCCCGATCTGCGCCGGCCCTGCCCAGGCTGCGTCCCTGCCCCGTGCACCCGTGCCGGCCTTCTGACCACTTCCAGCCGTGGAGACAGGGGTGTGCCGGCACCGTGGGAGGAGCCTGACCGCTGCGGGGTGGGGCACCAGGAGAGGGAGACGCATGGCCGCTGGTGGCGTCCAGCGATCGCAGGGTGGAGAGACGGTGAGCGAGAGCTCTGAGCCACTTTACCAGGTGGATTTGCTGTGTGGTCACAGACCCCCCCCCCCCCCCACCAGCACTTGACCAGCACTTGGTCCTTTTTTTTTTAAAGACTTATTTAATTTGAAAGAATTACACAGAGAAGAAGAGACAGAGAGAGAGAAAGAGAGAGACAGAGACAGAGAGACAGAGAGAGGTCTTCTATCCGCTGGGTCACTCCCCAATTTGGCCACAATGGCCAGAGCTGTGCCGATCTGAAGCCAGGAGCCAGGAGCTTCTTACGGGCCTCCCACGTGGGCACAGGGGCCCAAGGACGTGGGCCATCTTCTACTGCTTTCCCAGGCCACAGCAGAGAGCTGGACCGGAAGTGGAGCAGTGGGGTCCTGAACCGGCTTGGTGCTGTCTTGTAAAGACGGATTCGTTCCCACCCTAGGCTCCCACCCCCTTGTGTCTCCACTTCTGTGCTGCCCCCAAACGCATAGACAAGAATGTCCACAAGAGGGCGCTGTCTGTAACAGTCCCGGGGTTGCCGCACCGCAGGTCCTCTGTTCCCACCACTGCCCACCAGGACACAGAAGGCGACTTGCCAGGGCTCATCTCAGAGCACGGTGCCGGGAGTGGGGGGCTGGGGGGCTGCGGGGCTGCGGCTCCAGACGGCTGAACTCGGTGCCGGTGCCGCAGCCTTCCCACTCTGAGCGTGCACCTGGTGCTCAGCTTGTGCTGCAGGTGCTGGTCTGTGCCGCTGTGCTCAGAGCATCCTTGGAAAACCCCGGGCGCAGTCTCTGAGCCTGGCGTGGGGCCAGGGCTGCTGACATGCCTGCATGGGAGTGGCGACTGCTGCTGGGGACGGCCGGCCTGGTGCCCAGCACACCGGATCGGAAACCTGCGGGGAGATCGCGTCTCCCCGGTCCCACTTCCTGCTCCCCTCCGCCTCCCCTCGGCACCTGTGCACTGGACGTGCCTTGTTCTGGTCAGTCCCCTCGCTGTAGCCTCCCGTCCGGAGTCACCCTCTCGGTCCCCTTCAAGGCAGGGTCCCCCTCCTTCTCCCTTGGGTGCACTTTCAGAGGCAAAGCCACGAGGAACCCGGTATCCATGCCCCGACCATTCCGGCCACCAGCCACCTGCCCTAACCACCACCCCGGCCAGTACCAGGGAGGCCCCCGGGCCCCAGAGCCACTGCCATTCTCCACCCCCGCGACCGTGGTCATTTGTCTCGGCAGCGGGGACTTGAAGCTGGCTGGGAACTGTGGGGCTGCGGTCTGAACCCAGTTTGCCCCTTCTCGATGCTAAAAACAGAAACCGCCCAGCCCCCGGGGCACCTCCTGCAAAACCCTGGGGTGGCCCCCAGTAAGGCCCAGATGCCCCCCCGGGGGGGTGGGGAGGCTGCCCAGGGCATCAGACAAGGCCTGGGCTCTTGTCCATCACCGAACGAGGGACCCCGAAGGGCTGGGGGCTCCGGCTCAGCTGGTTTTTTGTGGCTTTGCGGCTCGGTGAGGTCTGGATCCGCCGTGGCTGCCGCCTGTGGCGCTTCCTGCTGACAATCTGGCCGGGGGGCGGTGGTCAGCGGGCTCCCGGGAGGCCTCTGCTGGGTGGCGCCTAAGTGGGTGATAAATTGGAGGTGACAGTCGGGATCGATCCGCCTGGGGCCTTGCGCAGTGGGAATTGTCTGTCACTGGGCTGTGAAGGGAGTCCTGCCTGGGAAGGGGCACCCCCCAGGGAGCCCGTCATGGCCACCGCAGCAGGGGCTCCGCACAGGCGCTCCCAGGCCACCGGGAGCAGCCCCTCCCCCTGCCCACAGCCCCTCCGCCTGCAGGCTCAGAGCCACGTGGCGGGGCACTGCTTCCCTGAGATGTCATCCACAGGGCCCGCCATCTTGCCACTCCTAGGGCACAACTGTCGTTTAGCACATGCGTGATTGTGTGCAGCCATCACCGTGGATGGTTCAGTACATTTGCTTTCTTTCTTTATTGTAAATACATTGTTTTGAAAGGCAGGGTTTACTCCCCAAACTCTGGCCACAGCTGGGGCCGAGCCAATGCGGGATCCAAGGGGACCCAGGTGCACATTAGCAGGACACGCGTCGGGAGCCCGGAGCCGGGGCTGGGGCTGAGAGTCACATCCGGGTGCCCTGGTGTGGGCGCAGGCGTCTCCGCCACTGCACTGACCGCTTGCCCTGGGACTTCGGGTGTTCGCTGTCCTGGGCTGCTTGGCAAACTGTGAAAGTGCCGAGAGTGCTGATTTTTTAAAAAGACTCATTTACTTATTTGAAAGAATTACAGAGAGATCTTCACTCCCCAAATAGCCACAATGGCTGGGGCCAGACCAGGTCGAAGCCAGGAGCCAGGAGCTTCACTGGGGTCTCCCATGTGGGTAGTGGGGGTCCAGGTGCTTGGGCCGTCCTCCGATGCTTTCCCCTGCCCATTGGCAGAGAGCTGGGTCGGAAGCAGAGCAGCCGGGACTCGAACCGGTGCCCAAACTGGATGTCAGCATTGCAGGCAGCGGCTTTACCCGCTACACTGCAGCACCAGCCCTGAGAATGCTGGCTTTTGGGGTTACAAATAGACTTCAGTGAGTGAGAGACTCCACAGACGCAGAATCTTTGCCTAGCGAGTGTGGGCCAGGGCTGCTCACCGCCAGCCTTGTGGGCATTTGGCCCCCGTGCATGGCGGGGGGGGCGGCAGCCCTGGCTTCTGCCCTTGTGCCCATCTGTGACAATGAACAATGTCCCCAGACACCACCAGATGTCCCCTGGGCAGGCTGCAGGGGTCACGGCAGGGATCGCCCCACCCTGCTCAGACTTGGAGAGCCAGTGCCCCAGGACCTTTGCCCGTCCTCTGACCAGGCCCAACCCCAGGTGGCTTGTGCATGGCGGGCTGGGGGAATTTTCTGGAAAACCCGGGACAAAGACGTACGTAGACATCACACTCTACCCGGCCTCTGGGAGGGCCTGACCGTGTCCACCAAGGTCTCCCAGCCCTTTCGTGCCCTCACAGGGCCTCGTGAGCGCAGGTGCCCTGGCTTCAAGGAACCTGCAGCGAGCACCAGGCGTCTCCGGGAGCCCCCCGCAGCTGGGCAGGAGGAGGCCGGGCCAAGCTGCGGGGCGGCCGGAGAGAGGACGCCCCTGCCGGCTGACAGGAGCTGAGCGAGCCGAGAGGGCCGGGGCGGGAGTGCCGGAGGCGGTGGTCTGTGTGGACGCCCACGGTCGCTAGGCTTCTCCTGGTGCTGGGACGTGCCGGAGGCCAGCCATCTCTCCACCTGCACGTGTGTCACGTGGACGTGCACAGAACAGCTCTCACACGTGGGCACATGCACCTTACGTATACACATGTGACTCACACACACTACATATGTACATGCAAGAAATCATATGCACAAATATCACTACACACAAATCATAAACACGTAGTTCACACACATGTGTTCACACACAGTGCACAAAATGCACAGCACACACGAAGCACACACGCATACATGCACATGACATATGAACCCAGTGCACACCCAATGCACCACACACACACACATATGCACACTGTCCTCTGTGTTCGGTCAGCTGGGCGGGCACCGCCTTGGTCTGGAACTGGCCACCCCGACTTTTTAAAAAATATTATTTATTTATTTATTTATTTAAAAGATTTATTTATTTATGACAGAGTTACAGAGAGGCAGAGGAAGAGAGAGAGAGAGAGATCTTCTATCCACTGGTTCACTCCCCAAATGGCTGCAATGGCCGGGGCTGGGCCAGACTGAAGCCAGGAGCCAGGAGTCTCCTCCGGGTCTCCCACATGGGTGCAGGAGCCCAAGGACCTGGGCCATCTTCTATGCTATCCTAGGTGCATTAGCAGGGAGCTGGATGGGAAGTGGTGCAGCCGGGACAGGAACTGGCACCCATGTGGGATGCCGGCGCTGCAGCTTTACCGCTGTGCCACGGTGCCGGCCCCTTGGTCATCGTACGTTTCAACTCTGCTTCCTGTTGGGTTCTTTCAGTGATTTCTGCCTCTTGTTGGTGTCCTCCTGCGGGTGAGGCAGCGTCATCACACACCCCCTCATTTCCTCAGTGTTGTTTCCTGTGGCTCTTTGAAGGTGTCTGTATAGTACACACTTCGTCCATGAAAACCACCCGAGTTCAGAAGAAGCCGTGGTTTTCCTGGTCACGTTTCTCTTTGCTTCTTTGGAAAGCCTGGGGTGGTGGGACGTCAGGTGCCCCCTCTGGCCTGCGGCTGTGGCTGCTGTCGCTTGTTCCGTGACTTTTCCAGACCAGTTCTGTGAAGTCCATGTTCTTCCTGGATATGATCCCCAGTGTTTACTGAACCATCCTGGTGCCCAGCTGGTGACCAGACAGATATGTCTCCGTGTGTTGTGCACCACGAGGTCTCCCAGGCCTGGCTGTGTGATGCAGCATGCCTGGCACACCCCGGCGGGTCGCTCACAGCTCTGCCTTAGCCTTCACTTCCTGCCTGTGCCGAGTCTCACGTTCAGCCAGAGACGAAACGTTAGGACCTTTTTGGGTCTCCCCTGGACAGAGGCACAGCCTTGCAAAGATGCATCGCTTTCTAGGCTCCCAGGAACGTGTGCCAGGGCCTCTTTTCTCTCTCTCTATTTTCTTTTATTTTTGACAGGTAGAGTGGACAGTGAGAGAGAGAGACAGAGAGAAAGGTCTTTCTTTGCCGTTGGTTCACCCTCCAATGGCTGCCGTGGGCAGTGCGCTGCGGCCGGCGCACCACGCTGATCCAAAGGCAGGAGCCAGGTGCTTCTCCTGGTCTCCCATGGGGTGCAGGGCCCAAGCACCTGGACCATCCTCCACTGCACTCCTGGGCCACAGCAGAGGGCTGGCCTGGAAGAGGGGCAGCCGGGACAGAATCCGGCACCCCGACCGGGACTAGAACCCGGTGTGCCGGCGCCGCAAGGCGGAGGATTAGCCTGTTGAGCCACGGCGCCGGCCATCTTCTCTCTTTCTTAAAGATGTATTTTTATTTTATTTGAAAGGCAGAATGAGAGAGACAGGGAGGGTGAGACCTTCCATCTGCTGGTTCACTCCGAACGGGCTGCATGGCTGGGGCTGGACCCGGCTGACGCCAGGAGCCGGGAGCTTCATCCAGGTCTCCCAGGTATCACAGCAACTTTTCAAAGCCTCTTGTGGGTGGTTCAGTCCCCAGTTATTTCTCTGTAGCTCAGGTGGGTTTTTTTGGGGGGTGAGGGGAGTCTCTTGTTAACTCCAGCTGGTGACACCACCACAGGCAGTTTCAATGTGAAATAATTACCAATGATTACTTTTGGACAAAAGGCTTGGATCAGATAGAGGCTCCTCCAGACAGGCCCAGCAGGGGCATTTCTCCGGGGAAGGGCTTTAGGGCGCCTCAAGCCCCTCCTGTGTGTTCCTGGGCCTGATGGGATGTTTGCTCTCAAGCCTCACGTTCGAAGTCTGCTGTTTCAAGGCTACCGTGGACTTGGGAGAGAGGATTTGGGCAAAGCTTGTATTTTCCTTTCACTTGCATAAATCCTGCTCAGATTTTTGTACACCATGAGATACCTTCCAGAATTCTGAAACGTTTGATTTTGACCAACGTTTGTCAGTGTTCTCTTTGCTTTTTTTTTTTTTTTTAAAGATTTATTTATTTATCTGAAAGGCAGAGTCAGAGAGATAGAGAGAGAGAGAGAGAGAGAGAGATCTTCCATCCGCTGGTTTGCTCCCCAAATGGCTGCCTGGAACTCCATCGGGGTCTCCCACCTGGGCGACAGGGACCCAGAGACTCGGGCCATCTTCCACATTAGCTGGGAGCTGGTTCTGAAATGGAGCAGACAAGACTCGAACCGGCGTCCCTATGGGATGCTGGGCGTGGCAGACGGCGGCTGAACCCACTGCGCCGTGACATCAGCCCCTCTCTGGTTTATGGAGAAGCGGGTTTTCAGAGGTTCTCGCCCCACTGTTCTGGAAATACCTGCTCCGATCCGTGCAGTCTAGGTGAGTTCCTTTAGTGCTCGTCATTAATGAAACACACACACACACACACAGACACACGCTCAGCAAGATTCCGCGCCTCACCTGACTCACGTCCTGGGGACCTGAGCCAGGAGCTGAACTCCAACGCACCTGCTGGAATCTGTGTTCCCAGCATCCCCCGCTCCCCACCACCTGGCCTCCTGCGCCCTCTCACGCCCACCTTGGTTGCCTCCCCCGTGCCAGCTGTTTATCTGGCGAGTTTATTTAGGAACTTGCCGGTGGGAGGGTGTCTCGGCCCCGGAGGATGTTCTGAGCATTGGCGGAAGACGGTTCTCTTGGTAACACTGAGGGCAGGAGAGGAGGCCGTCTGTCCCATCGCCTGGCGGGGGCGGGGCCTGCAGGGATGCCATAGCGCTCACCCCAGCAGCCACGTCAGCTCATGCTGTGCCCAGGTGAGCAGGGATTCGAGGGTGCGTTGCTGGGTCAGGCACAGGTCAAGTTCCCTGCGGAAGCCCAGCCCACTCGCCAACCGCACCCTGCCCTGGTTCCCAACAGCACCCCCCGGCGAGTGGGCAGCGGCTCTCAGCTCCGGCCCGGCCTGGCCTCCAGCAAGGGGGCCCAGAGCTGAGTTCTCCAGGCTCAGTCCCGGGTGATGGCGCAGACAAGAGCCCCGCCTCGCGTCCCAGTCGGGAGGGGGCCGCCCGAGGTGGATGGGGAGGCGGTAAGTGGGACGTGGAAACACGACGGAACTTCCAAAAGTGGCACTAAAGGGACGCTTCTTTCTGCGCAAAAAAGCTTTTAAAACCCATGCACAATGTTGTCAGAACGTGCCTTTGAAAGCCACTCGCGTGAAGCCAGGAAGAGGGTAGGCAAGGTGCGTGAGGGTGCAGGGGGCAGTCTCCCGGGGGCTCACCTGGGAACGCCTCCTGGGCGTATCTTCTGGCCTAGGGGTCCCCACGAAGGGGAAGAAAGGTGGACGATGCCCTCAAGCCTTTGGCATTGACCACCTTCGCCATGTGCCCAGCAGCCTGTGAGATGGGGGCGTGGCCCAGAGAGATGGGGGCGTGGCCTCGGCTGGGCGGCTGCACCTGCTGATTGGGGCTGATGCCTACAGTGTGGTAGGTGCCTGCAGGCTGGGTGTGGGGCTGGCAGGCTTTCCTGGCGCCTTAGATCTGGTAAGTGACTCAATTGTTTGCATTCACACGGCCCTGGGCTCACCGGGGTTGGAGGTTCTAGTACCGGGGGCATCCCTGTTACCCCAGGAAACAGCGCCCTGGTTTCAGAAAGCTGAACAATGAGTCCATGCTGGGTTCTGTGGTCCCGGAACCAGTCGAGAGAGATGCAGGGTCTCTCCTCGCTAGGACGAGCAGTTACCCAAGACGAGGTGAAGGAAATCGGCACCTAGACTCCCAGAGCTCCACAGCCACAGCCCGTGGAGCCCGTGGCTCCCGATCAAGGCAGAACACGGACCACACTGTTCCTGGCCTTCGCCTGCACCACAGAGGCCGGCGGCCATATAGCCACGCGCTGCCACCCAGGAGCAGGACCGCTTCGGCTCCCAGCGGGCTCAGCCCCCAGCAGGCCAGCGAGCACCAGGCGCAGTCCCTCAGGAGGCTCCCTTTTGCGTCTCCTTCCTTCACTCAAGCGTGTGTCCATGGCTTTGGCCATTTTGCAAACGTCCTTCTCGTTGTCGTGTGGTATTCTTTTGTATGAAAATACTGCCGTTCGGGGCCGGGTTAAGGCCCTGGCCCGAAGTGCCGGCATCCCATATGAGTGCTGGTTCAAGTCCTGGCTGCTCCACTAATAGAAGTTAGGATGGCTCCTGGGATGCCTGCATCCCGTATCAAAGACCTTTGTCCAAGTCCGGCTCTGTTTCTGATCCAGCCTTGCACACCCTGGGAGGCAGCCGGTGACGGCTCAGCCACGCGGGCCCCTCACCCTTGTGGGAGCTCAGATTGAGGTCCTGGCTCCTGGCTTCAGCCGGACCCAGCCTGGACTGTTGTGGGCATTTGGGGAATGATCCAGTGAATGGAAGCTCTCTCTGCCTTTCAAATAAAGTTTTAAAAAGATATTTATTTGAAAGGCAGAGTTACAGAGAAAGAGAAGGAGAGAGAGAGAGACAGGGACAAAGGGAGAGGTACCTTCCATCTGCTGGCTCACTCCCTGAATGACTGCAGCAGCCAGGACTGGGCCAGGACAAAGCCAGGAGCCAGGAGCTTCTTCTGGGTTTCCCACATGAGTACAGGGGCCTAAGGACTTGGGCCATCTTTCACTGCTTTCCCAGGCACTTGAGCAGAGAGCTGGATCAGAAGTGGAGCAGCTGGGACTTGAACTGGTGCCCGTATAGGATGCTGGTGCTGCAGGCTGATGCGTTAACCCGCTGTACCACAGTACTGGCCCCTGATTTTTAAAAGATTTATTTATTTGTTTGCTTGCTAGGCAGAGTAACAGAGAGAGTAACACAGGGAGAGTGTGTGTCTTCCATCTGCTGGCTCACTCCCCAAATGACTGTAGTAGCTGGAGCTGGGCCATGCTGAAACCGGAGACAGGACCTCCATCCATGTTTCCTATGTGGGTGGCAGGAGCCCAAGCACTTGGCCATCTTCCGCTGCTTAGGCATGTTAGCAGGGAGCTGGATCAGAAGTGGAGCAGCTGGGACTTGAACCAGCACCCAAATGGGTTGCAGGCACTGCAGGCGGTGGCTTTACCCACCACACCAAAGAGATGGCCCCTTAAAAATGTTAGTGTATCAGGGCCGGCGCTGTGGCATAGTGGGTAAAGCCAGAGCCTGCAGTGCCAGCATCCCATATGGTCGTCGGTTCAAGTCATGGCTGCTCCACTTTCAGTATAGCTCTCTGCCATGGCCTGGGAAAGCAGTGGAAGATGGCCCAAGTCCTTGGGCCCCTGCACCCATGTGGGAGACCTGGAAGAAGCTCCTGGCTCCTGGCTTTGGCCTGGCTCAGCCCTGGCTATTGTGGCCCATTGGGGAGTGAACCAGAGGATGGAAGATCTCTCTCTCTCTCTGTGTCTCTGTCTCTCCCTCATTCTCTGTAACTCTAACTTTTAAATAAATAAATCTTTAAAAATTGTTTTTATGTGAGAAGCAGAGAAAGAGAGACAGAGACAGACTGAGCCCCAGGCTGCTGGCTCATTCTCTGAACGCCCACAGCAGCCAGCTCTGGGGCAGCCGGAAACCAGGGGTCAGGCGCTGTGCATCCACCACCCCAGGTGGGCGGCGGGGAGCCGGCTCTGGAAGCATCACCCTGCCTGTCCTGGGCTGCCGAGGCAGCAAACGGGGCTCAGGAGGGGCAGCCGGGGCTCCGAGCCTGGGACTCCCAGTGCGAACCCGGCTCCAGCTGATAGAAAAGGGAAGACAGCTCTGACCCTGGTCACCAAGCATTTGGCTAGATGACTCTGCCCAGCCCGAGCCGTGAGGGCGTTCTCCTTCCTCCTGTCGCCCGGGGGACTGCGCGCTGACCGTCAGAGAGGGGAGCCCGTGGGACTGCGCGCTGACCGTCAGAGTGGGGAGCCCGGGGGACTGTGCCCTGTCTCCGCTGACCGTCAGAGTGGGGAGCCCGTGGGACTGCACGCTGACCGTCAGAGTGGGGAGCCCGTGGGACTGCGCGCTGACCGTCAGAGCGGGGAGCCTGGGGGACTGTGCCCTGTCTCAGCTGACCGTCAGAGAGGGGAGCCCGTGGGACTGCGCGCTGACCGTCAGAGAGGGGAGCCCGTGGGACTGCGCGCTGACCGTCAGAGAGGGGAGCCCGTGGGACTGCGCGCTGACCGTCAGAGAGGGGAGCCCGTGGGACTGCGCGCTGACCGTCAGAGAGGGGAGCCCGTGGGACTGCACACTGACCATCAGAGAGGGGAGCCCGTGGGACTGTGCCCTGTCTCCGCTGACCGTCAGAGAGGGAGCCCGTGGGACTGCGCGCTGACCGTCAGAGAGGGGAGCCCGGGGGACTGCGCGCTGACCGTCAGAGTGGGGAGCCCGGGGGACTGCACACTGACCGTCAGAGTGGGGAGCCCGGGGGACTGCGCGCTGACCGTCAGAGAGGGGAGCCCAGGGGACTGCGCGCTGACCGTCAGAGAGGGGAGCCCGTGGGACTGTGCCCTGTCTCTGCTGACCGTCAGAGTGGGGAGCCCGTGGGACTGCGCGCTCACCGTCAGAGAGGGGAGCCCGTGGGACTGCGCGCTGACCGTTAGAGTGGGGAGCCCGGGGGACTGTGCCCTGTCTCAGCTGACCGTCAGAGTGGGGAGCCCGTGGGACTGCGCGCTGACCGTCAGAGAGGGGAGCCCGTGGGACTGCGTGCTGACCATCAGAGTGGGGAGCCCGGGGGACTGTGCCCTGTCTCCGCTGACCGTCAGAGTGGGGAGCCCGTGGGACTGTGCCCTGTCTCCGCTGACCGTCAGAGAGGGGAGCCCGTGGGACTGCGCGCTGACCGTCAGAGTGGGGAGCCCGGGGGACTGCGCGCTGACCGTCAGAGTGGGGAGCCCGGGGGACTGTGCCCTGTCTCCGCTGACCGTCAGAGTGGGGAGCCCGGGGGACTGCGCGCTGACCCTCAGAGAGGGGAGCCCGGGGGACTGCGCGCTGACCGTCAGAGTGGGGAGCCCGTGGGACCGTGCCCTGTCTCCGCTGACCGTCAGAGAGGGGAGCCCATGGGACTGTGCCCTGTCTCCGCTGACCGTCAGAGTGGGGAGCCCGTAGGACTGTGCGCTGACCGTCAGAGTGGGGAGCCTGTGGGATTGCGCACTGACCGTCAGAGTGGGGAGCCTGTGGGACTGTGCGCTGACCGTCAGAGAGGGGAGCCCAGGGGACTGTGCCCTGTCTCCGCTGACCGTCAGAGTGGGGAGCCCGTGGGACTGTGCCCTGTCTCCGCTGACCGTCAGAGAGGGGAGCCCGGGGGACTGCGCGCTGACCCTCAGAGAGGGGAGCCCGGGGGACTGCGCACTGACCGTCAGAGTGGGTAGCCCGGGGGACTGTGCCCTGTCTCCGCTGACCGTCAGAGAGGGGAGCCCATGGGACTGCGCGCTGACTGTCAGAGTGGGGAGCCCGGGGGACTGCGCACTGACCGTCAGAGTGGGTAGCCCGTGGGACTGTGCCCTATCTCCGCTGACCGTCAGAGTGGGGAGCCCGGGGGACTGCGCGCTGACCGTCAGAGAGGGGAGCCCGGGGGACTGCACACTGACCGTCAGAGTGGGGAGCCCGGGGGACTGCGCGCTGACCGTCAGAGTGGGGAGCCCGTGGGACTGCGCGCTGACCGTCAGAGTGGGGAGCCCGGGGGACTGCGCGCTGACCGTCAGAGTGCGGGGAAGGGAGCGGGTTTACGGCTTCCATTGAAGCCACGTGCTCTCCTTGGGGACTTTCAGCACAGCGTTCTCTCGGCCGGGCTGACCTCCGGGAGACAGATCTCCAGACGCCACTCCCGCCCACCTCGGGCCAGCCCCTTCTCCCGTGGCAACGACCCGGCTCTCGGGTCAGCGTCTCGGCGGTGCCCAGCTTATGCTGTCCTCCAGCCGGTCTTGCCCAGGCTCCGTTCCGTGAGGAGGGGCGTCCTCCAGCGGGTCCGCTCTCCCCCTGACCCCGGCCACACGGAGCCCCGCCGTCCTGTAACGCGACTCCTCCAACCTGGTTCAGCCCTTCCTCCAGGAAGCCTTCCTGGCTGCACAGCCCGTGCCTCCCGTGCAGGCCGGGGACCTCTGGGTGCACCCGTGGCTGCGTAACCTTTTAGTTAAATGTCTCCTCCTCCGACCTTCTCTGAGGGACAAGTTCACGGGAAAGGTGCTTCCCGCACGTTTTTAAAGATGGACTTATTTAAAGATTGATTATTGCAGACTCCACCGGGGTCTCCCGCGTGAGTGGCAGGCCCAAGGCGGCCGCCGCCATCGTCCGCAGCCTTCGCAGGGGCGTCACCACGCCAGCCGCCCCTAAATGCTGCTGAGTGAACACGTTTAGGGTAGCCTCCTCTCCCGGGGACGCAGACGACATGGATCTGGGGAAATGCAGGAGCTCCCAGCCCCCGCACCTAACATCTGCAGATGGCTGAGTATTCCTGAGCCCTGGCTTTCCAATCGCTGCCGTCGCATCACGCAGGGCTGCAGCGAGCATCGGATAAGATGCTCCTCATGATTGGCACATGAGGGGCACTTCCGGTGTTGGAGCCGCCATGCGCTTACACAGCACACGCCGGGCTGGGCCTCCCCGTGCGCATGCGCCGTCTCCGTCGCGCGCGTACCTTTGCCCCCTCCCTCCCCGGGCGCCCCGACGCGTGCGCGTTGGACCGGAACCCTCTCGCGGGGCCTGAGGGGAAGGAGGCGGGGCTTGCGAGTGCGTCTGCGCCGTCGAGGCGCGCGCCGCGGGGGGCGGGGCCGCGCAGGCGCACAGGGCGCCCCGGCTCCGGAGCATAAACAAGAGCAGGGTCGGGATGAGGCGGCGGTTGATCCCGGAGCGGCGAGTGGCGGCGAGCGGGGCCCGGCGCCGAGCCTGAGCGCAGCCCGACTCGCCCTCGCGCGCGCGCGCGCGCCCGCCCCTCGGCCGGGCCGATCCGCGCGCCCAGCCATGAACCTGGCGAGCCAGAGCGGCGAGGCCGGCGCGGGCCAGCTGCTGTTCGCCAACTTTAACCAGGACAACACGTAAGGCCTGGCCGGGGGCGGGCGGGGCGGGGGCGGGGTCGGGGTCGGGCGGGGGCGGGGTCGGGCGGGGTCGTGGCCGGGGTCGGGCGGGGGCGGGGTCGGGGCCGGGGTCTGGGTCGTGGCTGGGGTCGGGCGGGGTCGTGGCCGGGGTCGGGCGGGGTCGTGGCCGGGGTCGGGCGGGGGCGGGGTCGTGGTCGTGGCCAGGGCGGGGGCGGGGTCGTGGCCGGGGTCGGGCGGGGGCGGGGTCGTGGCCGGGGTCGGGGGCGGGGTCTGGGTCGTGGCCGGGGTCGGGCGGGGGCGGGGTCGTGGCCGGGGTCGGGGTCGGGGTCGGGGGCGGGGTCGTGGCCGGGGTCGGGCGGGGGCGGGGTCGTGGCCGGGGTCGGGGGCGGGGTCTGGGTCGTGGCCGGGGTCGGGCGGGGGCGGGGTCGTGGCCGGGGTCGGGGTCGGGGTCGGGGGCGGGGTCTGGGTCGGGGTCGTGGCTGGGGTCGGGCGGGGGCGGGCGGGGGCGGGGTCGTGGCCGGGGTCCGGCGGGGTCGTGGCCGGGGTCGTGGCCGGGGTCGGGCGGGGGCGGGGCCGGGGCCGGGGTCGGGGTCGTGGTCATGGCCAGGGCGGGGTCGTGGCCGGGGCGGGGGTGGGGTCGCAGTCGCCGCCTCACGCCGCCCTGGGCTCGGGGGTCGCAGGCCGGGACGGAGAGCCGGGCGCCCCTCGGGTCCGGAGGGGGCGGACACGCAGGCTCTCCGAGAGGCCAGCTCGCTGGTCCCGGCGTCCGGCGGGCCGGGCGGCGTGTGCAGCCCCTGCTGCGTGTGCCCCCCAGGCCCTCCTGTGCACCCCCGGCTCCCGCCCTCGTCCCACCCCCTTCCCTCTCTCTCTGTTCTGAGCGGTTACCTCTGATCGCTTCCCCGGGCAGAAATCCCGGCCTGCGGGGCGCTCCCAGGGCCCTAGGACGCCAGGCCCCGGGGGTCCCAAGGCGGGCCGGGGGCTGTCCCCGATGACCCCCACGAGGTTCCTGGAGGAGGAAGGCTGAGTTGTGAGGCTGGCAGGGAGGAGAGCCATCTTGGGGAGTGAGTAAGAGGAAGTGAGGCGAGGAGGAGGAGGAGTGGCGGGTCATCTGGCATCCTCCTAAGTGGCTGTCGCGGCCCCGTGGAATTAGCAAAATGGCAGATGAGTCGCTGCTTTTTTTTCCCCTTAAGTGAGCAAGTGGTTGTGGTATGCAGCAGGTGCACTGAGCACCGTGGGACAGTGCCGAGAGCGGGGAGGGGTGCTCACCTGGTCCCCGCCGGCCTCCGCTCTGCCACGCTGGTCTCCTGCCTCTAGAGTGGGGTCCTGGGAACAGTGGATTTAGAAACCGCAGCGTAGCCGAACGGTGCGCCCAGCAAGCACTGTAGTTCTGCAGGACCGAAGGCCAGGGCCACACACAGGGGGGTTGTCAAGGAGGAATGCTGTGCCCCGGGCGGGGGGGGCGCTACCCCTCCCAAGTCAGGTGCCCCCCTCTGAGTCCCTGGGTGAGTGGTGCCAGAGGAGTTCTCTGTGCTGTGCTTTGGACTTGCCCAGGAGACCTTGATGTGGCTCAGGAACGGATCGCAGTAGCAAATTAGGATTACACCAAAGCTTATTAGATTCAGACGTCGGGCGGGGAGGCTGTCTGGTTCCCTTCCCACCGCCCCTGACCTCCAGAGCTTGCTGTGGCAGAGGAACACGGTTTTTAGCAGGAGGAAGGCTGTTGGCCTGAGTGCACACGTGCTGTGTTCAGGGAGAGCGCTCGGAAGTCGTTCCACCCAGCGGCCTCCGCGTGCCGTGCGGGGGCCTGAGCTGTGCACCCGCTGTGTGTCGGGCTGCCACTGCCCTGCCTCTCGCTCTGGTATTAGGACTACAGGTGGTGTGTATTTTTTTTCATGATTCTTACCCTGAACGTGTGACCAACTTTTCTTTGCTGTTTCCCTTGTTTCCTTTTTGTTTCAACAAGCACAGTGCGAGGCAGCAGGAGCGCTGGGCGCGGTGACCTCGCGGTGTACTGGCTAGTGTCGTCTCGGATCCTGAGAGTAACGCTTTGGAGGACCCTCTGGCTGCTCAGTTACTAAGCGGGCGCGATCCCTGGGCCCTTAGCGCAAGTATCAGGCCTGGGCGTTTTCCCGTGGCCGCCACAGCTTGCGGCAAGTGTCCGGTTTTGAACCTCTCTGGAACGGGTAGGGTAAAGTGAGGGGCTTGACTTTGCAGATCTGGTGTGTAGACGTGGGGTTGTGACGCCTCTGGAGAAGCCGAGTTGGGGTGCGTCGGGGTGAGGCCCGGTGGAGGAATTGCTCCTCCCACGCATTTGTGATTCTGGTCACGCGTTTGTGATTCTGGTCACAGGCCCGGTTCTGGGAGGGTCCCAGTGCCTGAAGTGGCCTCAGCCCTGAGGTTTGAGGTGGTCCTGCCTGCTGTGTACAGGGTGTGTTTGAGGGGACACTGTCCAGTGGTGACCGCAGGGCGAGTGAGATGCAGTCAGCGGAGACGCCCCTGACGCCCCGTTTCGGGCCTGCGTTCTCAGTGAGCAGTGATGACACCACCGAGGACCCTGAAGAGTGGTTTTGAGAAAGACGGGCGCTGGCGGGGGACTGAGCGCGAGGCTGTGGGACCGTGCTGGTGGAGCCGGATCAGCTGCGCCCCCCCCCCCCCCCCCCCCCGTTGGCAGTGTTGGCCAGGGAACCACGTACTGGAGCGTGTCCCCCGTGAAGACGGTGATGAGAGGGGAGGCCCTGATGGACTCACGTCTGGGACCAGAGGCAAAAGGATGAGGTCAAGAAAAAGATGGGAAATACAGAACTGCTCTTCCTGGAAGTCGCGGCTTCGAGCCAGAGAAGATGGATTCAGCAAAGCGTTTCTGTTGGCTCTGCCAGAACCCTAATGAAAGTGTCCACGAGAGAGTTAGAAGGCTTAAACCTGGGACGGGGCGATCGAGGAAGGAGATGCCGTCAGCACCGCTCGGGGGCTGGCAGGTGCCGAAGGAAACAGATCCCCAGCTGCCGGTGGAGAAGGCAGAGCCGACCGGATCAGGACCCAGAGCCCACAGAGGCGCCGGAGCCGGCTCCCGGGGCAGCTCTGGACGTGCCCTGAGGATGGAGGATTGGCTCAGAGCACACCTGGGAGGGGGCGCCTGCCCCCCGCTTGGCAGGAGACAGCCTCCTCTCTGGGGAGGGCGCCAGATGCAGGTGAAGACAGCTGTGATAGGAATGGCTGACAGACAGCAGTTTTGTGATTATAGTTTGCTACTTTTTCCCTTCGTCGATATCAGATCTCATTGTGTTAACTTAAAAAAAAAAACTCACGACCTTTGCTAATAAGCCAGTTTCTTCAGGCCGATGTCCCGTTAGCACGCCTGTCGTGGTAGGGGCAGGCTAGCTGTGAGGTATTGGCGAAACAGCTTCCGGGAGTGGTGCGTGCACCGGATTGGTGTGGCTGAGCCGAAGATGCCTGTCCCGTCTGTGTGAACACTTCAGAACGCCCGGCGTGGCTGCTGGCGTGGCTGCTGGCTGTGGCAGGAGAGACTGGGAATGCTTTGCCCAATCCTTTACTGAGGACAGTGGAGAGCAGAGCCGTGGGACTGAAACCCTCCTCGATACTTAACGTCCCACATGTGTTTCTGAACACCTGGGAAAAGCATCAGGCCTGATGGACAAATTCTGTCTCCAGGGAGCAGGGCCGAGGACCAGGAGGCGTCCACCCCAGACTCCCTGTCTGGGCCTGGTGCTCCTGCCCGTGAGCGCGGCCTCTCTGCTCACAGGCTGGGTGGTTTGGTGTCCGAGACAGCGGGGAATCAGAAAAAGAGAGGGGCTTCGCGCGGCAGGGCGCTCAGGGAAGGCGTGACTTTGCAGGCGACAGGTGGAGGAGCTCCGCACTTGGTCTGTTCCGGCCCTTCGCTGTGGGTGTGTGGAGCCCTCACTTGAGGAGTTGGCCGTGTCTTTGGCGTGCCCAGGAATGGTGTAAGAATGCCTTTTCAAAAGCTGGAAGTGGTCAGGGGAGAAGGCTTTGGTGCCTGACAGCAGACCTTCGTTGTGTGGGAAGTGTTTTCCGGAACACTCGTGCCCGTGCCCCTGGGGTGCTGAGATTTGGTTCGTTGTTAGCCTTCCTGGACCCTGGGCCCTCCTGAATGTTGGTGTTTCTCATCACTAATTTCAGAATCTTTACAGGCAGTGCCTGGTTATTTCACTGATGTCATCAGCGCAGTGTAGTATTTTTGTGAAGATGCTTCTGTGAGCTGGCGGAGTTTGAGTATAGCTCTCCTGGACTTCCGAGATGAACCAGCGTCACTTTACATATTAGCAGTGCGCGTTGCAGCTCCCGTCCTGCAGTGGATTTTTCACACATTCTTGTGAAAGAGAGGCTGGAAGTCAGAGTTTTAAAATAGATGGCACGATCGTTAAAATAGCCCTGGCTTTGTCTTGGGCAGGCCCGCCAGGGCGAAGCATCTGCCTCCCAGCGGGCTTGCAGTCCACCTGTGTTCGGGAGACAACGCTGGCCCCTGCGTCTGCTGCTTTGTCTCTGGCCGCTCTCGCTTCACTCGGGCTCCCTTGGGTTCTGAGACCCCTTCCTGGCCTCTGCTTTCTACGATCAGCACGTTCTGGGGAGAGGCCGTTTCTGACCAGGAAACGCTTTGTCTCGTGTAGCCAGCCCTGAGCTTGCAGGCTCTTGGGAGCTCTCGAGGTCTCTCTGAGCCCCTTAGGGGGTGTCGGCAGCAGATGTGGGATCTCAGGCAGGGTGTGGTCTTCTCAGTCCGAGTTCTAAGTAGTTTTGGGATTCGTCTCGTGTCCACCTCTCCGTGCAGCGGTAGCAGAACGAGCACAGGGGATTTGGGCCGGCTGTGCACGGGCCTCACGGAAGCCCAGAGGGAGCGCTGCAGCCACTGGGATCGTAAACATCTCTGCTTGGATGCAGAGGCTTAGGGGATTCGCCTTTGAGCCTCGGACGCCTCTGGTCCGCGCGTCAGATCACCTGGGGACCTGACTCGTTTCCAGGGAATTATTTAGGACTGATTAGTTCATGTCTCAAACTGTAACGTTTCATAGAGGTTAGTTTTTTGTTTTTGTTTTCTTGGTTTATTTGCTTTGTCTTTATTATGTTTATTAAACTTCTTCCTAGCTTATTCAAGTACAGTTGTATGTATTTAAGGTGCACAGTGACGTTTTGATACACGTGTCAGCGTGGGGTGATTCCCGCTAGAGCGGACGCATCCTGCATAGTCCCTGCTGCCTGTAGTCACTGCTCTCACGGGAGCCCCCGAGACGCCGTACCGGCTGCACAGAAGAGTGTGTGTGTTTGGCAGTGGGGCGTCTGTCTCTGCCACACCATTGATAGGAGCTGCAGTGACTTGGACCGTGTGGCTTGGTAGGGATGCTGGCTGTTGAGCGGTACTGGGAGCGAGGGTGTGCATTATCATGTTGCCTGTATCAGCTCTTATTTCTGAATTTGGCTTTTTTGCAGGTCCCTAGCTGTTGGTAGTAAGTCCGGTTATAAATTTTTCTCCCTTTCTTCTGTGGATAAGCTGGAACAGATCTATGAATGCAGTAAGTGTTTGCTTTATTTTTCCCCTTCTTAACAAATAGACAAGTTGTATTGGAATTGCAATGCAATCTTAAATTCAAACACAGGGTGGTGGTTAACGTGCAGACACTGTGCCGGTCTCCCCTCCCCGCAGAGTGCGTGTGAGCTGGCAGCCGGAGGCAGTCTGGGTACCGCTCCAGGTCTCTGGCGCTGTGCCAGCCACACAGACACCGGCACACAGGGTGTCTCACTGTTTGGGCTATTCTGTTAATTTCTTCCCCTTGGAACTGCTTGTCTGGCTGTCACGATGGGCTTCCAGGAAGCTGGGAGTATTAACTCCTGGAGGAGGGACTGGCTTTCTCGAGTTGTGGATTGACAACAGCGGGGGCGCCTGCCCGTCAGAGAGGCGGTGTGCAGCGGGGATGGGCTGTGGGCTTTGGTTTCTCGCTCGGTCGCCTTCCGCGGGGCTGTGGGTGGGTGCCTTCCTCTCTGGGCGGAGCAGGAGTGCGTAGGTGTGGGACTGTTGTCTGCATGTGCTTGGCGGTGTGTGCGGCTGCGCTTGTGAATGAACGGCTGGTCAGGCCTCCACACTGGTGCTGCGCCGTGGGCTCCTCCCCCGTGCAGGCAGCTGCAGGCCCGTGCGCAGTCGTGAGAAGGGACGCGCATGCTGGGTACCCTGCGCCCCCTCCCCACAGCGGGAACATCCCGTGGGACTGCAGTCCATGCCGTAGGCAGGGGGCTGACGCCCATCTGTGCGCGTGTGTGGTGTTCGTTTCCACCACCGTAAGGTACTGGATGGCTCCTGCCCCTAGCCGATGCCCGGGCAGCCCGCTCGTCTCTTCTGTTTCAGCAACTTAGTCACTTCCACAGTGCCCCGTGGGTGGAGGCACTCAGCTCCTCTGAGTGGCACTGCTGCTCACAGGTTGCCTGGGACGTCCCCGAGCTGCTGTCCTTTCATTTCATGCCCGAGTAGTGTCCGTGGGTAGATGCACCGGTCTGTTCCGCCGGTCGCGTGTTGGAGCCCATGTGGACTGATCACGTTCACGGCCCCAGGCTCCTGTGTGGATGGAGGAGGGCGGGGAGGGGCTGCGCGGTTTCCTTCCCCGCCGTGATGTGGGAGTGCCAGCGTGGGTGCTGGTACTGGGGTTGGCTCTAGCCGTTCTGACCAGCGGGGTGGCAAAGCTCAGCTTCGCGTTTCCCTGAGCACTGGAGGCGCCGGGCGTCTTCGTGCGTGCTCGGCCACTGTCTGCGCTGTGTGGGAGGTGTCTCTCCGTGTGTTTGCCACGTTCTCGTTCACTTGTGTTTCTGCTCCGTTGTGCAGGCTCACTTAGGCGGGGTTACCAGTTCTTGTACATTCCTCCCCCCGAATGTACCACTTGGAGCAGCCCAGGTGCGAGTCCTCGGTCCAGGGAATCGAGTGGAGGGCTCGCGGCGCCCTGCGACCTGCCACGCAGGGACGTGGGTCGGGAGAGGCTGGATCATCTCAGTCGTCTTCTGGAGCTGGAAGTCGTGCCAGGGTTGCGCCCCGTGGGGTTGTGCTTTACTTTTCTCGGCCGATCGGGAGGCTGTGGGTGATTACCTTCACGCAGTAGACCCCGGAGGGCCAGGGCTGAGTGACCGACACTGGGTCTGGGGCCCGTGGTGAGCACACAGTGTAGGCTGAAGACCCCAGGAAAGGGGCCGCTGCTTTGTGCCAGTGACTTGGAAGGAGGAGCCCTCCCAGCCCACCGGGTGCCCTGCACGTCAGGTGAGCCTGCAGGTGTGTCTGTCTCCAGCAGGGCCTGCAGGCACCCCGGCCCCCTTGGCCCCCATGTTCCCCTTGTTCCCCTTGGCCCCCTTGTTCCTCTTGGCCCCCTTGTTCCCCTTGGCCCCCTTGTTCCCCTTGGCCCCCTGGCCCCCTTGTTCCCCCTGGCCCCCTTGGCCCCCTTGGCCCCCTTGTTCCCCTTGGCCCCCTTGTTCCCCTTGGCCCCCTGGCCCCCTTGGCCCCCTTGTTCCCCTTGGCCCCCTTGGCCCCCTTGTTCCCCTTGGCCCCTTGGCCCCCTTGTTCCCCTTGGCCTCCTCGGCCTCCTTGTTCCCCTTGCCCCCTTGTTCCCCTTGGCCCCCTTGCCCCCTTGTTCCCCTTGGCCCCCTTGGCCCCCTGGCCCCCTGGCCCCCTTGGCCCCCTTGTTCCCCTTGGCCCCCTTGGCCCCCTTGGCCCCCTTGTTCCCCTTGGCCCCCTTGGCCCCCTTGTTCCCCTTGGCCTCCTTGGCCTCCTTGTTCCCCTTGGCCCCCTTGTTCCCCTTGGCCCCCTTGCCCCCTTGTTCCCCTTGGCCCCCTTGGCCCCTTGGCCCCCTTGTTCCCCTTGGCCCCCTTGGCCCCCTGGCCCCCGGCCCCCTTGTTCCCCTTGTTCCCCTCGGCCCCCTTATTTTTGGCTCCGTTAAGCCTTAGCCTTGCTCCTGGTGCTTCCCGAGCCTTCTGCAGGGCTGCCTTCTACCAGCAGGGTGGGTGTGGCCTGGGAATGGGGTGGGTGTGGCCTGGGAGCAGGGTGGGATGGATGGGATGTGGCCTGGGAATGGAGTAAACTATGGTCTGGGAGCTGGGTAGGCTCTGGTCTAGGAGGTGGGTGAGCTGTGGCCTGGGAGCGGGGTGAGCTGTGGCCTGGGAGTGGGGCGATGGCCTGGGAGCGGGGTGAGCTGTGGGTGGCATCCCTGTCACTCTTCCCTGGACCCTCCCCTCGGGCCTTCTTCAGACCCTGGCACGACGGTGCCACCTGTTAGAGCTGCGTGGCGGGGAAGATCCGTGACCACACTGCCGCTGCTCCACAGCCTGTCCCCGCAGAGTCCCCGGGCTCCCCCTCAGCGTGAAGCTCCTGCTGGGGCTCCTGGGGGAGCAGCGTGTGCTGTCTTGTTTACTGAGCGGCCCGGGAAGGCAGGCAGCGTGGTGTCGGTTTCTGTGTTCTTCGTGGCCTTCGGCCCTCCAGGGTAGGTGGTGGAGGGGACGGGGGTGTTTTCCGAGTTGAGGCTTCAGACCGAAGCAGGGGCTGTTCCCTGGCCGGACCTTGGGCGCCTTTCCTGGGCCCATGCCTTTACTGAATGCTAGGAGGGTCTGCTTAGCAGCAGGGCTCCTGGGGGCAAGGCCGTGCAGGCATTGTTCTGCGAGCAGACCCGGCAGAGCCCACACTGATGGGAGCCGCGGGCCGGCTGCTGCCCTCCCTGCTCTCCACTCTCGGTCACTGTCGCCGGGACACAGCGTCCTGGGGAGGAACCAGACCAGCAGCGGCACAGCAGGGAACACGAGAAAAAGCAGCGCTGGGTGTTGTCGTTGCAAGCTGCGGGAAAGCTGCAGGACTCCCCGCTGTCCCGTTGCTGTCGTGTGAAGACAACCGAATGCACAGGTCTGTGGCCTGTGTCCCTGGAACGTGAGTGCAACAACGCCACGGGGGGGCAGAGAGGGCCTGATCTGTTGTCTGTAAGATGTCGCAATGTACAAGTTATTTCAGGTTCTACGTTGTATGCTTTCTTTACTTTTTCTAAGTTCTGAGCTGCCAGACAGACCGCATGGGTATTTGGTTCTGAACCCGAGGCAGGCGCAATGACCCAGCTCAGAAGTCCCTGCGGCCTTCGTCGAGGGGAGCACCTGGTGGCAGTCTCCCTGCTCAGCCCGGGGCCTCGGCACCGTGCGCTCTGGGGGTCATGCCTGCCTCTGAAGGTCAGAGAGCCAGGGCTTGCCAGCGTCCATCCCTATTGCCAGCCCACGCGCTGTTGGGAGGGTTGATCTCTGCGGGATTCACCGTGATGGATCCGGCCTGAGGCGTTGTCACGCTGCCCAGCTCGTAGCCTGCATCCCTGGGGGAGCTGCTGGCCTCGGGCAGCCTTCCCTCTGCCTTTCCCACTTCAGCAATAAACAGCACAAGAGAAGCCAAACACCCGCGTTCCTCAATTCAGTAATTGAGGTTTTTTTAAAATTTTTTTTTATTTTATTATTGACAGGCAGAGAGGACAGTGAGAGAGAGAGACAGAGAGAAAGGTCTTCCTTTGCCGTTGGTTCACCCTCCAATGGCCACCACAGCTGGCGCGCTGCGGCCGGCGCACCGCGCTCATCCGATGGCGGGAGCCAGGTGCTAGGTGCTTTTCCTGGTCTCCCATGGAGTGCAGGGCCCAAGCACTTGGGCCATCCTCCACTGCACTCCCGGGCCACAGCAGAGAGCTGGCCTGGAAGAGGGGCAACTGGGACAGAATCCGGTGCCCCGACCGGGACTAGAACCCGGTGTGCCGGCGCCGCAAGGCGGAGGATTAGCCTGTTGAGCCACGGCGCCGGCCAATTTCCTGAATTTCCCAGGCACCGTCACTAGGAAGAAAGTTTGACAGAAACTGGCAGAGCCCGCCTTGGACAAGTGCCTGAGGCCCCGCAGCTTGGTTCACACCCTCCCGGAGCCAGCGAGCGCTGCTGGCTGGGCACTGGTGCCCTGGTGGCGTATCATCTGGGCACTGGTGCCCTGGTGGCGTATCATCTGGGCACTGGTGCCCTGGTGGCGTGCCGTCTGGGCACTGGTGCCCTGGTGGCGTGCCGTCTGGGCACTGGTGCCCTGGTGGTGTGCCGTCTGGGCACTGGTGCCCTGTGGCGTGCCGTCTGGGCACTGGTGCCCTGTGGCGTATCATCTGGGCACTGGTGCCCTGGTGGCGTATCATCTGGGCACTGGTGCCCTGGTGGCGTGTCATCTGGGCACTGGTGCCCTGTGGCGTGCCGTCTGGGCACTGGTGCCCTGTGGCGTGCCGTCTGGGCACTGGTGCCCTGGTGGCGTATCATCTGGGCACTGGTGCCCTGGTGGCGTGCCGTCTGGATTGGCACAGGCCGGCGGCTGCTTCCTTGGTTCTCTTTGGATTGCCATCCCTTTCGTGTCTCCCGTGGACCATTGCCACTGTTTCGTGGCAGGGCTGAGGTGTCTGCACTTGAGCATAGTGGACAGTGTGTGGGGGAGAGAGAGAGAGAGAGAGTTCTCTTGGGCACGGAATGTGCTCTTGAAAGGTTAGGGATTCTTGAAAATGATGTGGCTGAGAAGCGACACCAACTCTGACCACTCACGGCGGATGTCAGGTGCGTTCCTGGGAGGGGCCGGGTGCGCGGCCCACAGGGTGTCCTTCGGTGTCCAGTGGCTACTTCTGCAGGAGGTCTCCTTTCTCCTGTCGCTGTCCACTTAGGATTTCTCAGTGTTAGACTCCTTGAGGCCCATCCCAGTATCTCCTAGGCTCTGTGGACACGTGGTTGTTAAAGGTCGGCCCTGACCCTTTGTGTCCATCTCCCCAGGTGGCCTAACGTGGTGGTCAGCATACCCTGCCGCCTTGCATCAGGCGCTTCTTGCCTCAGACCTTTTTTAAAGCATTTTTTATTTATTTGAGAGGCAGAACTGCAGAGAGAGGGAGAGACGGAGAAAGGTCTTCCATCCACTGGTTCACTCCCCAAACGGCTGCAATGGCCACAGCTGGGCCAGTTGGAAGCCAGGAGGCAGGAGCTCCATCTGGGTCTCCCACGTGGGTGCAGGGGCCCAAGCACTTGGACCATCTTCCACTGCTTTCCCAGGACACAGCAGAGAGCTGGATCGGAAGAGGAGCAGCCGGGACCCAAACCGGTGCCTGCATCATCTTGATCCTTCAGCCAGAGTTCCGGCTGCGGCCGTTGGCTGCCTGGCTTGGTGCTGCTGCTGTGTGGAGGCTGTTTTGAGATGTGATTTACGTGCCACAAGTGCACCTGCTGGAAGCACATGGCCCTCTGGGTTTTGGTGTGCTGACTTGGTTGTGCAACCTGCACAATTAACTGTAAGAGATTTTATCTTTGCCGAAAGAAGCCTGGATCCATTGGCAGTCACTGCCGTGTGCTGCGCCTGCCCCCGGGCCCAGCACAGCCGCCAGTCTGCTTTCTGCCTCTGTGGGTGTGCTGTGCCGGACACGCCAGGTGGTGCAAGCTTGCGTGGCTGGCTCCTTGACTGCGTGTGTCTGGGTTCTCGGTGTGCCCAGGAAGAGCAGTGACGGATACAGGTGTTGTGTGTGTGTCCTCCTCAGCCGTGGACTTTGGGCTTCCATCGGGGGCTCCTGGAAGCGGGGCTGGTGTGAGCATCCCGTCTCGAGTAGAGGCCGTGGGGTGGACTTTGTCCCTTGTGAGGGAAACTCCTGCAGGCGAACGTGGAGGCGCAGTACATCAGCACGTGATCAAGCGCTGTTGCTGCCCGTTGGCTTCTGCTCACCGACACTGGGGGGTGCACAGACGTCAGCACGCCTGCACGTGGGAGAGGAAAAATACGTCCATTTGCCGTAATTATTTTTAATGCTACAATCAACTGAAATTGAACTTGCTGTGTTTTTCACGTGTTCATGTCCACATTTGTTCAGTTGCCTGTTTTTCTCTTGGGTTACTCAGCTCTTTGCAGCTGAAGACAAATTAACCATTTGTCGAGGACAGCTGATTTCTTTCTGGGAAGTCATTTGCTTTTGACCTGGTGGACGGTTGTTTTGCTGTTCTGAAGTCTTTTTTTTCTTTTAATGTTTTATTTATTTATTTTGAGAGGTGGAGTTACAGACAGAGGGAGAGAAGGAGAGGTCTTGCATCTGCTGGTTTACTCTCCAAATGGCTGCAGCAGCCGGAGCTTAGCTGATCTGAAGCCAGGAGCCAGGAGCTTCCTCTGGGTCTCCCATGCAGGTGCAGGGGCCCAGGCACTTGGGCCATCTTCTGCTGCTCTCCCAGGCCGTAGCAGAGAGCTGGATCGGAAGTGGAGCAGCCAGGACCTGAACTGGTGCCCACGTGGGAAGCGGGTGCCACAAGCGGAGGCCCTAGCCCACCACGCCACAGCGCCAGTCCCGTTCTGAAGTCTTGATCTTTCCCCGGGCGCCTAGTCCATTAGCATCGAGAGGATTCTTTCCCTGAGGGTCCCTCGTGGGCTCTGTTCCCTCCCGTGTTGTGTTCGCAGGTCTTCATCTCCACTCTCTCCAAGGTAGGCGTGCCCTTCGCAGTCCTGTCCCTTTCCTTATCAGCCTTAGCCTCTGACGACAGCCTGCCAGGACTGATGGGCCCGCGCGGGAGCCGTTGTCCTGACCACGCTGCGTATCCAGGCCGTGAGCTGCGCGACTCTCGTTCATTTAGCTCTTCTCCAGCCCGCCTGCGGAAGTGGTCTGCGGGTTATGATGCTGAGATCTTGTATCTTCTGTTAGCTTGTTCCTGGTAGTTGGGTTCAGGCTGTATTATAAATGGGCTTTGTTTGTTTCACTTTGCAGTTCCTGCTGGTCTGTAAAGCTGAGGGGTTTTGTATTTTAATCCTGCGTCCTGTGACCTTCGGTAGTTCTGGTAGTTGCGTTGTAGATTGATGAGGGCTGTGGTCCAGGCAGTTAGACTCCGTCTTCCAGGTCCTGCTGCCTTACCAGCGTCGGCCTCCAGAGGAAGGGAGGGGAGTGGCCCCCTGGCCGCCCTTCCAGGCTTACTGAGGGGCGAGTTCAGTATTTTCATCATCAGGATTAGCTGCAGGCTTTTCGTAGCGTCCTTATTGCTTACGGAGAGGGCTCTGAAGGATCACCGTGCGTGACTCGGACCCTGCCCCGCCTCTTGCGCCTCTGTCGAGCTGATGCTGGCGGTCTTTGGTTGCCATGGTCAGCGGTGGCGGCTGCGCAGCCTGCTCAGGGCCCTCAGGTTTCTGACGACTTTGCTTCCCGGGGTGGTTTCCTCCCCGTCCTTACTTGTTCAGCCTCCCACCTGTGAGCCTCCACAAAGCTCGGCGTCTTGTTCATGCTCCGAGAGCCACTGCTTTCCCTTGCAAGTCCCTCTCTCCTTCACACACCACGCTGCCTGCTCTGCAGCCATCGTCCCGGTAGGGGGAGAGGGGCCCGTGCCGGCCTCCCCACCGCGGTCAGCAGGGCCCGCTTCCTTCATTGGCCGTGTCTGCGGCACCACTGCTCCATCTGGTCTCCGCTGGTTCCTGAGCTGCAGAACAGAAGTCCTCCGTGCAGATCCCCACGGCTCTGCCCACATTCCCGCTCTGCAGAGCAGCTGCTACAGCTGTGGCCTGAATGCCGTGCCCCCCTCCTCCTCCTCCTCCTCCTCCCCCCCCCGTTCCCGTTCAGCCACAGCTGGGAAGGTGCCCATCACGTGGCCCAGAGCCCCAGGGGACCACGCGCTCCAGCGTGTGGCAGGGTCACAGATGCCGTCTGTGAAGTGCAGGAGCAACTGCATCTGGAAAGAAGTTCTTTCGCCACTGATTCGACGTAGGGGGCCAGTGGCTTCAGATAAAACTGATCAGAAATCATTTTGGGGGCCAAGGTTGTGGTGCAGTGCGTTAGGCCACCACTTGCTGGCCTGGCACCCGTATCGGAGCGCCAGTTTAAGTCCCAGCTGCTCTGCTTCCAGTCCAGTTCCCTGCTGGTGCACCCAGGAAGCGGCCCGGGATGGTCCAAGGGCTTGGGTCCTCGCCCAGCCCAGCGTCTTTGACTGGTGCGGCCATTTGCGGAGTGAACCAGGGAATGGACGAGCGATCTCTCTTGCTCTGCCTTTCAGATAAATAAAGCATTTTTTAAAAATCCATGTTGTGTATGCCACGTTTCCCTGTAGTGTGCCCCAGTACGCGCATCAAGACCCCCGTCAGGTGACCGTTACTTCCCAGCACGGTGCCAGCCCTGCAGCGCTTGCCCAGGGGGTGCGTCAGCACGAGGACAGTTGGACTTGACCAAGAGCAGCGTCCGCACTTAGCTGTGGCGCTCGGTGATCGTGCGTGACCAGCTGGGAGTGTCGCGGGGGGGAGTGGCCCGCTTTGAAATAGGCTGCAGTTTAACAGTCTGTTAGTGGTGTTTGGGGTTTGGCCAGTAGTCAGTGTCTGCTCATAAGCTCCATGTCCGGCTGTCCAGCAGTGTGGAAAGAGCCGCTCCTCTGTCCGGGTGGCAGTCCACCTGGGGCACAGCTGCAGACAGGGACTTGGCCTGCAAAGAGGATGCTGCTGACACAGAGAGATTGAGCGCCCCAGGGAGGGAGCCGGAGGAGAGGGGGCAGGACAGAGGTGGAGAAAGGCCCTGTCAGGGCCTGTGCAGCAGCCGCCGGTGTAGACACCGGGCCTCCAGCACTGGAGACTGTGCAGCTCCGAGCCACTGCTCCCAGGGAAGCGTCTCGGTGTGGCTCGGTGAGGCAGAGGGGCCGATCAGAGGACAAGGGGCCTGGTCTTGGAAGCTGTTGTGCAGCAGAAGGTGGCGTTTCGGGGCCTGTACCTGTGTCTGCTGGGCTTGGCCTCAGGCCTGAGCACTGTGGTCACTCAGGGTGTGCCTGGCGGCGAACACGGTGCAGACAGGGCCGGTGTCACCGTGCTCGTCACGGGGGATGCTGCTGGGCACAGAAGCCGCAGGCGGGGCCTGTCTCCTGGCCCACACTCGGCTTCGCAGCGCGGGCATTGGCTCGCTGCTCCGGGAGAGCGTGTGGAAGACTGCGGTCACTGGCTGGGGCAAGTGGCCGGGAGTGCACGGACACGCCCAGACTGGCACGCTTGGTTTTGTGACTGTTCTGTCCTGAGTAGCAGCGCACGTCCCACCTCCCGGATGGTCCTCCGAGTGTGTGCCTCCCCCTCTGGACTGCGTTGGTGCCTGGGTCCCTGTTGGAGTGTGACGCCTGGTGTTGTCCTGGAGTGCGCGTGTCTTCATGGCACACGCAGTGGGGACCTGAGTCCCCGTCAGGGCTGGCCGGTAGGGGGCTGGGCGCGCGCTTGCTCTGTGAGCAGGTCAGCCTGCTGGCATGGGGACGTTGACGTGTGTCTCTCTGTTCTGGTCGCAGCCAGCACGGAGGATGTGTGCATCGTGGAGCGGCTGTTCTCCAGCAGCCTGGTGGCCATCGTCAGCCTCAAAGCCCCCAGGAAGCTCAAGGTTTGCCACTTCAAGAAGGGAACCGAGATCTGCAACTACAGCTACTCCAACACCATCCTGGCCGTGAAGCTGAACCGGCAGGTGCGTGACGCCTGCCGGGCGCGTGACGCCTGTTGCTCGGCGCTTCCAGGACCGCGTGGCCCGGAGTCGCCAGGTGCCCACAGCCCCGGTCCCCACACTGCCCCTGCGCAGCGTTCGGCAGGCGACTGCTCAGCCGCTTGCGTCCCTGGCAGCCCCTGCAGCTGCTGGCTGAGACTCGTCCTTCAGACCCAAGTCTGTCTGTGCCACGCTCATCCCTGAGGTCGATACCGTGGTTTTTAACTCCTTTCTCCTCTCTCTCTCTCTCTCTCTCTCTCTCTCTCTCTCTCTCAGATTTATTTATTTATTTGAAAGAGTTACAGAGAGGCAGAGAGAGAGAGAGAAAGAGAGGTCTTGCATCCACTGGTTCACTCCCCAAATGGCTGCAACGGCCAGAGCTGTGCTGATCTGAAGCCAGGAACCAGGAGCTTTTTCCAAGTCTCCCATGTGGGTGCAGGGGCCCACGGACTTCCCTACTTTCCCAGGCCATAGCAGAGAGCTGGATCGGAAGTGGAACAGCCAGGACTCGAACTGGCGCCCATAAGGGATGCCGGCACTGGCTTTGCCTGCTATGCCACAGTGCCAGCCCCTCCTTTCTCTTTTTAAGAATTTGTTACTCTTTTTTCTTTTTTACAGTTACAGCCTTTGGTTTCTGATGAAGGACTTATTCTTTGGTGTGGCCCAGAGGAGGCCATGCTGAATGTCCTCGGGTCTCTCATGAGGCCTTCTCCTGGCTCGCGCTCGCTCCCAGATAGCCCCACTGCAGCCCCTGCGGTCCTCAGCATGCGTCCCACAGTGCTGTGTGCAGGGCACGGGACGAGCATGGTGGCTTCCAGCAGCGGAGCTCCGAGGGGTGACGGCCAGGGTAGCTGCATGGAGGCCGGAGAACAAGCGTCCACCTGTTGACTGACAGGTGGTAGAAGTGGGAAATCCTCGGACTTCACGTCCTGAGTGCTTCTGAAATGTCGAACGCACAGGTGTGCCTTCCTGTGGCCACTTTGTCCCGCGAGAATCATTTCCTGAGGCTTCACATGCAAGTCCACGTTCATTTCCTTGGAGTTCAGAATGAAATTCCGTAGCTCTGAACAATTTGTAGACTTTTTTTCACTTTATCTTAGCCAAAAGGCCGAGAAGCGATAGATTTTATTTTCATCATACTTGTGCCTCGTTGCACACTTGTCAGTTTTTGTAATACTGCATTAGTCACCTAGTTAGAATTCAGGGGACAGGTGGCGTACACGGCGTGGCAGCAGGCACAGCCGTCTGGTCCCCACTCAACTGGTGATGGGCAGTGGTCGGTCTCCTGGCGCCTCAGGCATCCAGGCTGCGAGGTGTCTGGTGGTGGTTGGGAGTCTTATTCTGGGAGTTGAGTGAGTGAAGGTTGGGGGTGGATATTCATGTTTGCTTTTCTCTTTAACCTGTTTCTAGAGGCTCATCGTGTGCCTGGAAGAGTCTCTGTACATCCACAACATCCGGGACATGAAGGTGCTGCACACGATCAGGGAGACCCCTCCAAACCCCGCGGGTAGGTCGTCCGCAGAGTCCCGTCTTCCCACTGTGCCCCTAGGTGACACACTGGTTCTCTTAGGTTCCATAAGGGAGGTAGCTTTTTTTTTTTTTTTTGAAGATTTATTTTTACTGTGTATTTGAAAGGCAGAATTGGAGAGAGATACAGAGAGGTCCTCCATCAAGCTGGTTTACTCTCCAGATGGCTGCAACGACCAGAGCTGGGCCAGGCCGCAGACAGGAGCTTCCTCCAGTTCCGCCACATGGGTGCAGGGACCCCAGCACTTGGGCCATCTTCTGCTGCTTTCCCAAGTGAATTAGCAGGAGCTGGATGGGAAGTGGAGTGGCTGGAGGATGAACGGGTGCCTGTATGGGGTGCTCGTGTTGTGGGTGGCAGCTTAACCTGTAGCCACAGCGCTGGCCCCAGGCAGGCAGATTTGAAAAGTATGGTCTTAGGGGCCAGCACTGTGGCTGTGGGTGAAGCTGCTGCCTGTAATGCCAGCATCCCGCGTGGGCGCTGGTTCAAGTCCTGGCTGCTCCACTTCCAATCCAGCTCCTTCACTAGTGTGCCTGGGAAAGACAATGGCCCGATTCCTTGGGCCCCTGCGCCTGCACAGGGGATCTGAAAGAAGTTCCTGGCCAGTAGCCTGGCCTGGCCTCAGCTTTAGCTGTCTCCCCTCTCTCTCTGACGCTGCCTTTCAAGTGAATTAAGAAATCTTTTTTTTTTTTTCTTTTGGGACATGCAGAGTTAGTGTGAGAGAGAGACAGAGAGACAGGTCTTCCTTCTTCCGTTGGTTCACCCCGCCAAGTGGCCACTGTGGACGGCACGTTGCAGCCGGTGCGCTGCGCTGACCCGAAGCCAGGTGCCAGGTGCTTCCTCCTGGTCTCCCATGTGGGTGCAGGGCCCAAGCACTTGGGCCATCCTCCACTGCACTCCTGGGCCACAGCAGAGAGCTGGCCTGGAAGAGGGCAACTGGGACAGAATTCAGCACCCTGACCGGGACTAGAACCCGGGGTGGTGGCGCCGTAAGGCGGAGGATTAGCCTAGTGAGCCGTGGTGCCTGCCTAATAAATCTTTAAAAAAAAAAGTATGATTTTAAGCCAAACTCCCATCGTACTGTGGCCATATAAACTCATGGGTTGGATTGGCTTTGGGTGTGGCCCAGTGAATGGCTCCAACCAAAGGCCTGTCTGGCTCTGGTGTCACCAAAGTGCAGAACTGTGAGGAAATGCCACCTGCAGGTGCCCTCGCGCTCCTGGCTTTCCCCGAGCTTTCCCGGGCGTGCTAGGTCGTACTGACACTCAGACTGCCTGGCTGCTCCGCTCCTCCTGTCGGTCCCCGGGCACACACCCCGCCGTGAGCACTGACGGCTGCCTTGTCCACAGGCCTGTGTGCGCTGTCCATCAACAATGACAACTGCTACCTGGCGTACCCGGGGAGCGCGACCATCGGGGAGGTGCAGGTCTTCGACACCATTAACTTGGTGAGTGCCGTCTGCCGTCCAGCAGCCTGGGCGCGGGGTGCACACGGGTGGCCACGTTCGGTCGCTTTTCCGTTTGAGCTGGGTTGGCTGTGGTGGTGGTGTAGTCCCGCCTGAAGACCGGACCGTGGCACATGGAGCTGCCTCCGGCTGTGCCCCCGCCTCACGTGTGCTTGGTTCTGTTTTCAGAGAGCTGCGAACATGATCCCGGCTCATGACAGTCCTTTAGCGGCGTTGACTTTTGACGCAAGCGGAACCAAACTTGCCACTGCTTCTGAGAAGGTGAGTGAGCTGCTGAGGCTTCAACAGACGTCGCTGCGTTGGCTCGGCCGAGTCACAGAACAGGTGACGTCGAGAGAAGGGGGCGGGCGTGTGCTGTGCGGGTTGAGCTCTGCTCCCGGTCCAGCTTCCTGCTCACGCTCCTGGGAGACAGCAGATGACTGCTCCGGTGCCTGGCATCCTTGCCTGGAGTCCTTGCTGCTCTTGGTGGGGAGGAGACCCAGAGGGATTTTCGGGCTCCTGGCTTCAGCCTGGGCTAACCCCGCCTGTTGCAGCCATGTGGGGACTGAACCAGCGGATGGAAGATGGCTCTGTCTCGCAAATAAATACGTGAATTAAAAAAAAAAAGGCAGCATCAAGTCAGGGTGTCGTGTCTGCTGGCGTGCAGGGATTTAAACACCCCTGTGTCATCTGACCGAGACAGCCAGTGCCTGTTGTGGATAATGGAGAACTTCTGGGCGGGCCTCACGGCTCTGCACGGGCAGGAAGCCAGGGCTGGGCATTGAACTAGCCACTCCCCTGTGGGACATGGTCATTTAAAATTTTTTTGTAAATATTTATTTTTCTGAGAGGTAAAATTACAGAGAGAAACAGAGAGCAAGATTTCCCATCTGCTGGTTCACTCCTCACATGGCCACAACAGATGGAGCTGAGCCGATCCGAAACCAGGAGCCAGGAGCTTCTTCTGGATCTCCCACGTGGGTGCGGGGGCCCAAGGACTTGGGCCATCTCTGCTGCTTTCCCAGGCCATAGCAGAGAGCTGGACTGGAAAAGGAGTGGCTGGGACATGAACCGGTGCCCATATAGGATGCCAGTGTCACAAGTGGAGGCTTAGCTCACTGCGCCATAGCGCCAGCCCCAGCATGGCCATCTTAACCAGCACCTTCAGTGCTGGGCTGAATGCCTGACACCAGTGTTTTTAAATTACAGAAATAACATGTGTTGTGATAGAAAAATTAGCTCTCTGCTAATGCCCCTGGGAAAGTAGTGGAAGATGGCCCAAGCGCTTGGGCCCCTACATCCATGGGAGACCTGGGAGAAGCTCCTGGCTCCTCACTTTGGCCAGCGTTGAAGTCATTTGGGGACTGAACTAGTGGATGGAAGACCTTTCTCTCTCTCTGCAACTCTGCCTTTCAAATAAATAAGTCTTAAAAAAAAAAAACACAACTTTTCATGCCTGTACAATAATGCTCAATTATGATTTACTTAAGCATCACCTTTTGGGGCACTTTAAGTTGTTCCTTCTGTGTTACTAGGATGATGGCGTATTTAAGTCAGGAATCTTCTGTTTGATTCTCTAACTCACGAGAGTCCAGGGCTAAGGACGTGGTCTTTGTAACACCTGTCTGTGCGGGTGACAGCGTGGCCATGGCCCCCACAAGCGTGACGTGGCCTGGCCCATGTCCTCGCTCAGCTCCGTGCCGGGCTCTGTCGGAGCTCCTGTCCCTCCCGCACTTGCCTGCTGGCTCACACTCTGATGTTGCTTCCTTCCCGCTGAATCTCTCTCTCCTTTTTTTTTTTTTTTTTTTTAAGATTTTTAAATTTATTTTAGAGGTAGAGTTACAGACAGTGAGAGGGAGAGAGAAAGATCTTCCATCCAAAGTCACCGCCCCCTCCAGCTGTCTTTGAGGAAGGTTTTGGTTTTTTCGGTGAGGGCGGTGCCGGCTACGGTTCCGCCATGTCAGGACCTGGACTGGGTCCTTGTTCCACCTCGCGTGGCTGTTCCTTCTGCAAAGTAAGATGTTTCCGTTTTGTGCTGAGGGCTCTCAGCCCAGGTCCCAGAGCTGGGCAGTGGTGGGACTGGCTTACTGGTTACCTTGTCGCATCGAATGGCCAGCATCCTATGTCCTTTGAGGGCTCGGTTTGGCCCTCCTGGGAAGGCTGTGGAGAACAGAGGCGTGGTTTGCTGTCAGCGGCCCAGTCTGCAGGTGTAGACCTTGGCCTTCTCAGCCTTCGTGGCCCTTGGGATGAGCCTGTGGCAGGGAGCTGGCTGGCCTGCGGTGACGGGACGACTGGGTAGCGTTGTGTGTGGGATGTGTCACAGCAAACCATGTGTGGAGCTCAGGGTGGGCTGAGAAGGCCCGGCCTTTGCCGTGGCTGGCTTTCCGTGCTGGGACGTGCCTGGTTCCTCCGAGGAGCTCTGACCTCTCGCAGCCATTGGAGTCGCTGGGCGTGAACTTGCCAGTTTCCTGTACAGCTCCGTGGGGCCCTGCGCCCACATCGCCTGCCGTTTTCAGTATTCGTGAATGTGTCCACTATCTCGGTGGGTTTACACTTCACCTGTTTGCGTCTTACACTGGGCTAGTGTGAAGTCGAGTCCTGGAAGTTCTTGCTGCCTCACACACGTGAGTGCCTCGTGCTTCAGGGTCCCCGGTCTGTTCCGGGGCTCTGGCTGCTCAGACGTTGCAAGTCCTGCTCCGTCCCCCGCTGTTCTCTCATTGGCTCTCCAAGACGTGCGCTCCGTCCACCCGTCTGCAGAGCCCGTGTCTGTTTTGTTTCACAGGGCAGTGGGGAAAGTGCTATCTTTAAAATAGTTCACGTTGCCCGCGTGGGCCGCCTGCACTGCCGCCTTGGGAGCGCAGGGTTTGGCTGGGCACAGCCGCTCGGAGCTCCCGAGGGGATTATGGAGCCAGGGGGTTGAGCACGCAGGTTGGGAGTCGGGGCGGCAGAAGAGCCGGCAGGAGCGGCGCGGTGGGCCCAGGGCTGCGCAGCTGGAGCTCTCGTAAACTTGGTGTGCACTTGGTGCCACTGCGCCCGCAGCCAGAAAAACGAAGATGGTCGCGCCTCAGACGGGGTTCTGCCCCGGCAGCTGCTGCGCGTGCTGCCGCGTGCACCGGCACCAGCCATCCTGCGTGGGTCTGAGCCTGATCGTCAGCACCGTGGTCCTGCTGACTTCACCGAGCGCTGCCTGACCCAGACCAGCACCACTTCTCGGGTTCTGAGCTGGGAGGCGCCATCGCGTCCATGGGTGCTGCCAGTGTGTGCGTCGCTCCTGCGGCTGCTCTTCTGATCCTGATATGTGCAGTGGCCACTTACGGTGCATACACGCAACACGCCGCCTGGCCCGTCCGTCCTTCTGTTGCAGTCTTCGATTTTGCCCTGAACACTGCTTGTCTGTCCCGGCTCCATTCAGGGACACACACGATTTCCCTAGAGAGCTGTCAGGGCAGGAACCCTCCTGTTTGGTTCTCATTCTCCTGCTTGTCAGCATCACCTTGACTTTCAAGGGTTACTTGATCAGCTGTGTGCCTCTGATGTCCTGGTTTATGTCACCAGCGATGACCCCATGGTGCCGCTGGGAATGGCGCTGCTAAGGAGCCGCCGCCACCTCACGGGCCTGCCCGGGCTGGGGAGGGCGGCGGAGCCTGCATTGAGAAGGAACTTCATATGCCGGCGCCGTGGTCACTTGGCTAATCCTCCGCCTGCAGCACTGGCATCCCATATAGGCACCAAATTCTATCCCAGTTGCTCCTCTTCCAGTCCAGCTCTCTGCTGTGGCCCGGGAGTGCAGTGGAGGATGGCCCAAGTGCTTGGGCCCTGCACCCCATGGGAGATCAGGAGAAGCACCTGGCTCCTGGCTTCGGATAGGCACAGTTCTGACCGTAGCGGCCATTTGGGGGGCGAACCAACGGAAGGAAGACCTTTCTCTCTCTCTCTCTTACTGTCTGTAACTACCTGTCAAATAAAAATAAGAAAATGAACTTTATATTCCTCTCTAAAAGTTGGCAACTTTCCTGTTGTTCATGATTTTGCTGTAAATGAAACCTTTTGCAATTAAAGTGAAATTTGCCCACAAAAAATATATATAGTTCTTTCAGAGCAGGGCAATCTATAGCTTACCATCTGTTCATATGTTCTCTTGTCTTCTTTTCTTAGTAGACGCTTTTGGATGTGGTCTCGCCATTAAGCTTTTTTTTTCTCATTTGTTTGAAAGGCGGAGTGACTTGAGAGTGCTACTGTCCATTGATTGACCCCACAAATGCCTGTAGTGGCCACAGCAAGGCCAGCCCAAGGCTAAGAGCCAACAGCCCAGTCTGGGTCTCTCGTGCTTGGTGGCAGGGACCCAAGCATTGGAGCCGTCACCTGCTGCCTGCCAGGGTGTGAGTGAACAGGAAGCTGGTCAGGAGCAGAGCCGGGCTGGGACCCAGGCCCTGGCAGTGGGCTGCGGGCATCTCGGGCAGCAGTCCCGGTATTGTAAGCATGCTCTGTGCCCCTTTGGGGCAGTGCCCCGGGAGCTCGGCGCTCGCTGCTGCGTGGACGTGACGACGGTTCTGGGTCTGGTTCTTTGTACTTGGGCTTTAAACAACAGAAGCCAGAGCACTCTATCCCACATGTGGCCTCAGTATTGGAGTAGGTGGCACGGCGCTGTGCCAGGACGGGCAGCAGACTGGTCCACAAGTGGCAGGCGGTCTCAGCCCCTGGGCCCTGGGGGCGAGAGGAGAGGCCACAGAGCCGCTCGGGGCCCAGGGCAGCTGTGGCTGGAATCATCCCGTGGGGCTCATTTTTAGTCTTATGTGCTTAGAAGTGGAAAAATTCTGGCCGGCGCCGTGGCTCAACAGGCTAATCCTCCGCCTTGCGGCGCCGGCACACCGGGTTCTAGTCCCGGTCGGGGCACCGGATTCTGTCCCGGTTGCCCCTCTTCCAGGCCAGCCCTCTGCTGTGGCCCAGGAGTGCAGTGGAGGATGGCCCAGGTGCTTGGGCCCTGCACCCCACGGGGAGACCAGGAAAAGCACCTGGCACCTGGCTCCTGCCATCGGAGGAGCGCGGTGCGCCGGCCGCAGCGCGTCGACCGCGGCGGCCATTGGAGGGTGAACCAACGGCAAAGGAAGACCTTTCTCTCTGTCTCTCTCTCTCACTGTCCACTCTGCCTGTAAAAAAAAAAAAAAAAAAAAAAAAAAAAAAAAAAAAAAAAAAAAGAAGTGGAAAAATTCTGTTTTTGTGCAAATAAACAAAGTATTTTTCCCTTCCTTGTCACAGGGGACCGTGATTAGAGTGTTTTCCATTCCGGAGGGCCAGAAACTCTTTGAGTTCCGGAGGGGAGTGAAGAGGTAAGGCACATGGATGGCCCGCGTGGACCCGGGGTTGGGCTCGGAGTCTGCTCTGGATTGTCTGGGCCAGAACCCGTGGCAAGTTCAGGAAACACCGAAAGTTCCCACTAAAGCAAACGTCCGTCTGTCCCAGCCCGGGCACCCATGGAGACCAGCAGTCGCCTCAGCCTGGGAGGTGACGTCAGGGCGTTTTTATCAAAGCCGGCGAGGGTTCTCTCAGCCTAGAGTCCCACAGGTGGGGTCTCAGGCCCAGATCTCGCCGCAGAGTTGCAGCTGGGCCCGGGCTCCACCTGGTCAGCATGCCCCACCTCTGCTCTCTGAGGACCTGTGCCCCCCACAGACAGCTTTGACTCTCTTACTCATTTATTCCTATGAAATGTTGAGTTAGGGAGAGACAGAGAGAGAGAGAGAGAGAGAGAAAGAGGTCTTCATCCACTGACTCACTCTCCAGATGGCCACAACGGCTAGGGTTGTGCCAGGCTGAAGCCAGGAACCAGGAGCTTCTTCTGGGTCTCCCACATGGGTGGGTGCAGGGGCCCAAGCACTTGGGCCATCTTCTGTTGCTTTCCCAGGCCATAAACAGGGAGCTGGATGGGAAGTGGAGCAGCCGGGGCTTGAACTGGTGCCCATGTGGGATGCCGGCACTGCAGGCAGAGGGTTAACCTTCTGTGCCACAGCGCCGGCCTTGCGTCAGCTCTTTTAAAGGCCGTAGGAGTGAAGGTTTGAGTTCTGTCACCTCTGCCGGTGCCCTCTGCAAACTCCTAGGCCAAGTTAACCCCTTCCTGGACTGCCGGTGAGGGTGCAGGCTCAGGTCCCTGGGCCACCATGCTTGCTGCAGCCTGGGGTGCTGTCCCTCGTCTCAGGTGGGACTGTCGGAGGCTGTGACACCTCCTCTCCTGAGCACTCTGGCTGGGAGCCTCCTGAGACCCTCACGCTGTCTGCCAGGCCCTCCCTACCCCCATTGCTCGGCCCAGGGTGGGCAGGTGACTCCTGAAAGCCGGAAGACCGCTGCCCCGTCCACGCCTGCTCTCCTCACGCCACCCCTTCTGGAATCACCGCGGGCGGCTGCAGCTCCGCTCCTTCATACGTCACACAGCCAGGCCGAGACGCGGCCCCCGCTGCTCTCCGCTGCGTCCTCCCCTGTGCCCGAGCAGAGGGACCTGCTCGGCCCCTGCCCGCCCCATCCCAGGCGGCCGGCTTCGGCTGTGACGCTGCTCTGGGTGCAGGCCCCCTCCCCGCAAGCCCCTCCTGGCTCCCAGCCCCACGTGGTGTGCGTGCTGCTGCTACGGAAGCCGTGGGTATGGATAGCCACGCCCTCTGTGGCTGCAGGAACCGCCCACACCCGAAGGCCTCCCCTTCCTTCCCTGTCCCCTTCCCCGGCCCGCTCGCTCCAGCCAGGCGGAGCCTTCCCTTGCCGGGGGTTGCCGCCTCTGGGGTCTTGCTCTGCTTGTGGGACGTCCCCGTGTCTGGCAGCCTGACAGCTCCTGCAAAGCCCGGAGCCGAGCCCAGTGGCTCCCTCCAGTGGCTCTCCCTGACCTCCCTCGGCGCGGCCCCTCTGGGCAGCCACGCCAGCTTCCCGGGTCTGCTCTGCACACTCTGGCTGGTGCTCAGGCACTCCCACTGGGTCTGTGCGCTGGTACTCGCTGCGGGTTTGAGGTGTGCACCCGTGTCGGCATCGTTGAGGCAGGCGCCGCTCCTGCCTCGCGCCCCCAGCCCTGGTAAGGAAAGCCCCTCACAGCTGTTGCCAGGGCTGGAGGGCTTGTATTTCTGGGCTTGGGAGAAGATTGACCTGTGTTAAAAGGCTCTGAGGGGCTCACTGTGATGCCCGAGCTGTGCCGGCGAGCCCGCCGGTGCGGTTCCACCGTCTTAAGCTCGCCGGAGCGCCCACTGCCCCTCTGGCCTGGCAGCCATTGCTGGTTCCAGCATTGGGTTTTCTTCCCCCGACTTTGGAACTGAAAACCCATCTGAGCCAGCTCCGAGTGGCTTCATGCAACTCCGTTCCCTCTGCCAAGCAAGTTGGCCGTCCACGGATGTGTTTGAGAGTCGCCGTGCCTGGCGTTCCCCGTTTCCTCTCTAGAGGATGGGGAGGGGCTGCAGCACGGGCCGCCGGTGACGCGCCGGCTGCGCTGTCTCTGCAGGTGCGTGAGCATCTGCTCACTGGCCTTCAGCATGGACGGCATGTTCCTGTCCGCCTCCAGCAACACGGAGACCGTGCACATCTTCAAGCTTGAGACTGTGAAAGAGAAGTGAGTCGTGAGGACACGCTTGTCTTCTGACGGCGTGGGACGTGGCGCGGGCCCCGTGACCCCAGCTCGGGGCAGAGAGGGCCCCACTGCGGTGATGTGACGTGTGGACGCGGGAGGCTCCCCAGGTGTGGGCGGACGTCCCTCCTGCGTGGCGTGTTGTGAGCAGGAGCGGCTGTGACGCGTGCCTGCTGCAGCCAGACCCGGCCTCTCCCCGGCCTTGGCAGAGCCCTGCCTGCCTGCCTGCCTGCCTATTGATTTATTTGAAAGAGTTACCCAGAGAGAGGAGAGGCAGACAGAGAGAGAGGTCTTCCATCCTTTGGTTCACTCCCCACATGGCCACAACGGCCGGAGCTGCGCCTATCCGAAGCCAGGAGCCTCTTCCGGGTCTCCCACATGGCTGCAGGGGCCCCAGGACTTAGGGCCACCTCCTACTGCTTTCCCAGGCCACAGCAGAGAGTTGGATCAGAACTGGAGCAGCCGGGACTAGAACCGGCGCCCATATGGGAAGCCGGTGCTTCAGGCCAGGGCATTAACCCGCTGAGCCACAGCGCTGGCCCCATTTGCGATTTTCAAACAGTGGACGCAGTGAGGGTGTGGGGGAAGGACTTTCATCCTTTGTCTCCTAAGTGCATCCCACTGATAGCCCAGAGGAGGAGCCAGCCTGAGACGTGGGGCGGTGACCGTGGGACGGTGCAGCCAAAGGTCTGTGCCAGGGCCACGCAGACTCCCCGCTGCCAGGATGGACCTGGGAGTCCTCCGCTGGACCCGAGACCATCCCACGTCATCCCCTTCCTCGGGGCCTGAGCGCCCTCGTGGGACCTGGGGCCGGGGGCCTCGCGTTCTCTGCCCCTCCCTGTGAGACGTGGAGAGCTGCCCTGTGGCCCACAGCAGCTCTTCTCTGAGGGTGGCAAGTGGGCAGCCACTTGACCCGTGTGCCGCGTGTCCCCGCAGGCCTCCGGAGGAGCCCACCACCTGGACTGGCTACTTTGGGAAGGTGCTCATGGCCTCCACCAGCTACCTGCCGTCCCAGGTGACAGAGATGTTCAACCAGGGCAGGGCCTTCGCCACCGTCCGCCTGCCATTCTGTGGCCACAAGAACATCTGCTCACTAGCCACGTGAGTCACAGGGGCGCCTGCCTCTGCCATGGCTGGGGTGCCCTGGGGGTGGAGCCTGGGCGCATCAGGTGTCCTGGTGAGTGGGACATGGGTGTTGCCGTAAAGCCCGCCTTCCCGGCCACAGGTGGAGAGGCACTTGTCACTAACGCTCGGTGCGTGGGGGAGTTTGTGCGGGCGTGGTGCCTTGTGCACGGGCCAGGTCTGGACGCAGCCCAGCTCTGCTTCGCGCCCACTGTCTGCTCACGGCCTCCGGGTGGTCGTGCAGTGTTTGCTGTGCACCTTGCTTGTCACGCGCGGTCAGGTGGGGAATTCTCCCCGGGGCGTTGTGTTCCGATTTCAGGTTTTGGGTGTTCGACCTGAACCACACTTGAATGCTCTCCATGGTCTTCTGATTGCACAGAAATCTCTCTGTGTTTCTGTTGAGACCGTTCAGTGTTGGTGAGAAACATTAGGTCACCTGCAGGAAGCTGCCAGTGTTGACCCGTGGGGCCAGGGAGGCAGCCCCTGCGGGGGCCCTGCCTGCAGATCTGAGGGGCACAGCTCCGTGGGCACCCTGGGATGGCGTCCTTCTGCTCCCGCCGCCTTGCCGGCGGTCTCTTCCCTCCTGCTTGTCACTAGCGTAGCGGGAGAGTTCTGTGACGATGCCTGTCCCCAGGACTCCAGGCCGTGGCACCGACTTGGCTCTGCCTTGCTGCCCCACGCCCGTGGGGGCGTGTGGGGTGCGGGAAGCTGGGCTGGCGTGACCCGGGGCTACTGGTGCAGCACGGTGCCACGGGTGCTCTCGTGCACGCCGCGGGCCTCCAGCTTGGCTGCTTTCATCGCCACTAGGATTCAGAAGATTCCCCGGCTGCTGGTGGGAGCGTCCGACGGGTACCTGTACATGTACAACCTGGACCCGCAGGAGGGCGGCGAGTGTGCCCTGATGCGGCAGCACAGGTGAGGCGTGTGCGCGCCTCGTGGGGACCACCGCATCCTGCTGGTTGGGGGAGGAGCGGCCCTGTCCCAGACGGGCTTGGTCTGGTCCCGTGACTCAGTGCACTCCTGGCCGGCGCGCGTCCGCAGGGTTCTCTGAGCACCAGGAACCCAGCGGGGGGCGGCCCGGGCTGCAGCTGCCCTGTGGAGCAGTGCCATCTCCCACGCTGCCGTCTCATCTCGCTGGAAGAGGGATTGAACTTGGCAGTTGGCGGTGGGGGGTGGGGTGTTCCTGTTAACACTGTGTTTTAGTGCAAGTCCCAGTGCCAACTGTGATATTTTTACAGCGGGGGAACTGGGAGGTGATGTTTTCATAGCAAATTTTGTTTGAGACTAAAAATGAAATAATAGCACCCCCGGGTGGGTGTCTGTCCATCCGATGGCCTGGGTGACCCAGGTGCACAGGTGCACCGCTCCCCGCCCCCGCACGAACATGCGCACTGCGGGCTCTGGAGTGCCGTGCACGCTCTGCTTAGCGGTCGCTGTGTGGCGCCTGCGGCTGTAGCAGGCTGCCTAGGAAGTGCCGACGACCACTGAGCGCGCCTTCACGTTCTCTCCTCCAGGCTGGACGGCAGCGTGGAGATGGCCAGTGAGGTCCTGGACTCTGCCTCTCACGACTGCCCCCTGGCAGCACAGACGCAAGGCACAGCTGCCGGGAAGGGCGCCTACGTGCCTTCGTCTCCCACGAGACTTGGTAAGGGGCAGGCCTCAGACGACACGGGGACTGTGCCAGTGGCCCCGGGCAGCTTCCCACTTCCCCTCGGGAAGCTTAGCGGCCATTCTCAGCAGGTCAGCTCTTCAGCTGCCCGTCGGGCCCCCGCCTGGCTGCAGACGGGCAGATGGGAGCCCTCCGCCTCTGGGGGCCCCTGCCGCTCACTCCCTCCCAGCCCCGCCGCCCTGAGCGCCCGATTTGAGCAGTTTGGGACACGTTTCCTCCTCCTGCTCACGGAGCAAGTGGGCAGCGTGCCCACGGCACAGAAGAGGGTAGAACTGAGGCTGCGGCTGTACAGTCTCCTGTTGGCGGCGCCCAGCCTCTGAGGGCCATGTTGTGTCTCTGCAGCCTACACAGATGACCTGGGGGCCGTGGGAGGCGCCTGCCTGGAGGAGGAGGCCGGCGCCCTGCGCCTGGACGAGGACAGCGAGCACCCTCCCATGATGCTGCGCACTGACTGAGCCTGTCCCGGAGGCCGAGGCTGGACAGGGCCCCGAGCGCTGCTGCTATGGACTCTGAGCCGACGGGCCGGGGCGGCAGACGCTGCTCCACACCAGGTCGTAGCGGTAGTCTAACTCCGTGCCGTCTCACCTCCGTGGCTTTCGACCCTGCTTACAAACTTCTGCTTCTCCTTTGTTCTCTCTTTTTGCCAAAAGTAACTGTTTGGTGAAGCCCCCGAGACTTCCTTGCTTTGCATGCGTGAATGTGCCAAGCCGGCGCGAGGCGGTCGGAGCCGCGCAGCCTCCGGCACCGTCGTCTGGGCTCCGGAGCCGCACGCTCCGACGGCGGCGTGCAGAGGAAGGCGGCGGGGGCCGCCGGGGCCGGCCTGGACCCTCTCTCCCTGCGGCCCCCCGGACCATTTTCCTTCCGTTTTATTTTGTTAATTAAATTCTTTCCAAATTGGATCATGCTGGGATTTCTTCCTGGTGGACTTGGAAGAGAGACGGGCCCCTGGCATTCTCGGTGTTCTTCTCTGACGGCAGGTGAACTTGAACTCGGGCCTGGACGCCTGGAGCAGCCAGCCTGGTGTTCGTGCGTGAATGACCTGTCCCTCCCTGCATCTTCCGTGGAACAGCGCTGTGGTTTTAAATTTTCTATTTTTAGGGAAGTTTGTAGCTACTGTGGCAGCTGAGCCCGGCCGGCGGGCCGCGCCTTCCGCGGGCTTCCCCGGCTCTGCTGGGAAGGGGATGAGAGGTCGCGGTCGGAAGCCACGCGTCTTAGCTCCCTGCCGCCAGCCAGAGTGAAGCAGGTCACCTCCCTGGACTGCGTTCCTGCCCGGGCCCGCGCTCGGAGCAGGGAAGGCATTGGCGGCGGCCGTGCGCGGAGAGCTGCAGGGGACGGCAGACGTGAAGCGAGCCCTGCGCCTGCCGTGCCAGGCTGTTGTGTCCTGGGGCGCCCGGGCAGAGGCAGGCGCAGGGCAGGGGCGAGGCCGGCAGGCGTGGAATCCCTGGCCCTGTGGTGCGGCTGTGTGGTGAGAGTGCTGCTGCCAGGGGAGGCGTCGCAGGGCCTCGCTGGGACCTGTGTCCCTGCCCCTGGGCGTGGCCAGGGGCCCGCAGGGTCTCAGGCCAGCACTGGGCCCGTGTCAGGTGCAGGGGGCAGGGCAGGGGCTGGCCTGAGTGATGGCCAGGGGCCCGCAGGGTCTCAGGCCAGCACTGGGGCCGTGTCAGGTGCAGGGGGCAGGGCGGGGGCTCAGTCCGCTGTGCCCACTGTCCTCTTGGATTCCCTCCCTCTCAGCCTCAGTGGCTTCCATGTCAAGCCAAGGCCACTGGGAGAAGCGGCCTCTGCTGTCCCAGGTCGGCAGCTCCTGCTCTCCACCATGGGAGGAAGGGCTGGGCAGTTGCCAGGAGAGCCCTGGGCCTGCTCAGGTGGGGGGGGGCGTCCCTGGGGAGGGTCACCCACCCTGCCTCCTGTGCCTGGTTCACTGCCAGGAGTGCCTCTTCCTCTGTGTGAGGCCTTGGGCAGAGCGGTGGTGGGGCAGGCTCAGGCTGTGGTGCCGTGGTGCCCGGGCCAGATGCCAGGTCCTGCCCCGCCGGCCCAGCTGCTGGCTCGCTGCACCCTGCGCGGCGGGCAATGCTGGGCTTCATCACAGAGTGTTTTTTCAAGCTCCAAAAAGGACTTGGGGGTAGGAGATGGGCATCAAGACCTTGAGACGTCCTCAGTGGACTTGTGGTTGGGACCAAGCCTGCTTGTCTTGAACAATGGACCCAAGAGTGGGATTGAACCTGGAGCCAAAGAGAAGTGAGGCCGGGCCGAGTGGGCGCGCTCGGTGGCCAGTGGCGTGTCCGCCCTGAGCCCGACTGCTCTTCGGACTGAAGCCTGGTGTCAGCAGAGCGCCCGCGTGCAAAGCCAGGGGCAGGCGGCGGAGGATGTGCGAGTCTCCCCCGACGTGGGCTCGTGGGCGGCAGCCCCAGCCACGCGTGCCCAGTCCTGGGCAGCCTGGCCCTGCCCTCATGGGGGCCTGGTGCCTGCCGCCGCTCTCTTGGGGCGGGAGGGGGTGCCGACTCCCGTCGGGGCTGGTATGGTCGGGCCTGCTCCGTGCCGGGTGTCCCTGCCCAGCGTCTGCAGAGCCCACGGCGTGTGTGCGGCGCGGGCCTGGACGCTGGAGGGGGCGGGGCCGAAGCGTGCATGGCCCCTCAGCTCGGGGCGGGGGCGGGGGCGGGGAGCCGTGCGCCGCAAGGCACCTGTTTCTGGACGCGCGTGGCGGCCGCGGGCTCCGGTGCGTCAGCCCTCAGCCCTCGTCCCCTTCATCCTGTGGATTTCATGAATTGCTGAAAAAAAGAAAAAGCCTGGTTCTCTGACCATGAAAGTCTCGTTTGAAAAATTAAATCTTTTTGAAAGGCCTTTGTTCACTCCGCACATACAGCGTCGCTCCTTACGGGTCGTGGTTCCGCTGCGCCCCGTCCGCGTCCTGGCGTGGGTCCTGGCGGGGCGTGGGGCGGGGAGTGGTCTGTGTGTGAGTCGCGGTGAGTCTGTGACACTGCGTGTCTTGTCTCTGCGTGTGCCCCAGGGACCATGGTGCGTCCCGGGCCTCGGGTTTTAGGGCTGCGTTGAGATGTCAGTTGTTTTTGTCACTGATCCGCTGCCGGCTCACAGCTGAACGGCTGAGTCACCCCCACGTTGCGCTGTGATTGTGCCTGGAGCCAGGCCGGAAGCGCCCTACAGGACGTCGTCGTCGCAGTCCTATCCTCTGGAGTTGTCTCGGCGAGGGCGGGCGCTGTGGCGTAGCCGGTGAGAGCCGCTGCCTGCGGTGCTGCCCTCCCCGGTGGGCACCGGTGGGCGTCCCGGCTGCGCCACTCCCGTCGGGCTCCCTGCTCTTGCTCCTGCGGCAGCAGTGGAGGGTGGCCCGAGTCCCTGGGCCCCTGCATCCCATGGGAGACCCGGAGGAAGCTCCTGGCTCCTGGCTTTGACCTGGCCGGCTTTGGGGGAGTGAACCAGCGGATGGAAGCTCTCTGTTTCTCCCTCTCTTCGTAATTCTGCCTTTCAAATAAATCAGTCAACCTTGAATTCTCTTATCCGAAAGGCCAGGGGCTCACGGTGAGGGCGGGACGAGGCCTGAAGCTGTATGGCGTGGGGCTCAGATCCGGGCAGGGGTGTGGGGGCGGAGACAGGCTGAACTGGTTCAGCCCGCACCGCGGGTCCCATCTGGCCCAGCGAGGGCAGCACCTGCCTGAGCCCCCGAGTCGGGGAGTTCAGAGCTAAGTCCAGCATGGGATGGAGCTGACCCTTCCTGGGCAGAAGGACTTGGCTGGTGAGGCCAAGTGCGTGCCGCGTGGAGTTGGGATCACTGGGATGCCCATGGGACGCCCAGTCCAGGCCAGCTTCTCGGCCAGACTGAGCCTGAAATCAACCTTCAAGTTGGGCGAGAGCTCGCCGCCTGCCCCGCAGTGCCCTTCCCCTGCAGTCCCCGCCGCCTGCTGCGCGTTCCTCACGCTTGCTCTTGGTGGGTGGTCGGGTCACGCAATCGCTTTGTTCTAAGTTTTAATAACAGTTGTGCGAGAAAACGTTCAGGGTTTACTGTGGTTTACAACTATGCTGGGGACTCTCGAAGGTGGGATTTTCCCCGTGGGGTGGGCAGCAGACAGGGGTCCCCCACCCTCCTGCACGCTGACATTCCCCACAGGAACCAGTTGGGCAGGAGGCACCTAAATCTGATCCCACCTCCCGCACTGGGAGGCATGCGGCTCCTGGTTATTCTCCTCCTGGCCACCAGATGGCGCTGGCCCCATGCGTGTGCTGGGCCTGGCTGGCAGGTGTGAACACTCCTGAGGGTGGAGGGTCAGCAGCACAGACAGATCAATGTGCCACAGGGGACCTGGGCTCTCCTGTTAGCTGGTGGGGTCACCTGGGCAGGTGTGGCCCCCTCTGTTGGAACAGTGACCTTTAACCCCCGCGTCTCTGCAGCCAGCGGTGCCGTTCCGTGCCTGCCGTTCCCGTTCCCAGCAGATGCTCCGCTTCCGAAGCCGCTGTCCGCAGTTTGGAGGAAGGAAGGAGGCCAGGCTGCCCTACTGTGTGCAGAGCGGGGGCGCCCGGGGCGGTTTCCTGAGGCGGAATCCATGCGGCTCTCGGGTTCCAGGTGGCAATGTCAGTGTGCCTCGCCGGCTCCGAGGCCGTCTGCCCACCCCAGGCGGTGACAGAGTCCTCTCGCCCCCAAGGCCCCAGAGTGCGGAGGCCTGGGCAGCAGTGGCGTGTGCTGGTTTGTTCATCCTCGGCAGGTGTGCGGTGCAGGGGGCGTCTGCACTCACGGGAGGCTGAGGAGGTGGACTGGAGGCTACGGGCGCAGCAGCACCGGGCTGCTCCGGTCCTCTGTGGGCGTGGGGAGCCCGTCTGAGACACAGACACATGGCCAGAGGTGGCCATCGCCTCCTCCCATGTGGGCAGCCCTGCAGCCCCACTCTGCTTCCGCTTACCGCCCCACCCTTGGTCAAAGCAGGTGCATTGTGGGATACTCGATTTCATCCCTGAGGCTGTAGCCTTGCAAAATGTCACCACTGGTGGTGGTGGTGACCTGGGGACCGGCCTTGTGGTGCAGTGGGTCGGGCAGCCCCGTGCGACGCTGGCATCAGATGATGGTCCACATGCTTGGGTCCCTGCCTCTCCCCTCGGAGGCCCAGGTGGAGTCCCTGGCTCAGCCCCAGCCTCGCCCAGCCCTGGAGAAGCCAGCCGCTGCCCCAGGCTCCAGAGCTGACAGGGGGCTCCTGGTGGGGGTGGGGAGGGCAAGCTGGGCTGATGTCTCCAAATGCTGCAGCTCCACTCCAACTTCATGTTCTTTCTGCATTAATGGGGTTCTGTTTTTTCCAACCCCAAATTTGGAATCTGCTGGTGAAGGATTTGTGTGTCAGACAAGAGGCGCTCAGGAATGATGGCTGCTAAGTAGGGGTGAGTGTGGGGCGTCCTGAGGTCTCCAGGCCGGGGCGGGCTGTGGCGAAGTGGCAGCCACCCGCGAGGGGCACTGGTTCGAGTCCCGACTGCTCCACTTGTGATCCAGCTCCCTGCTAATGCACCTGGGAAGGCAACACATGGCCCAAGTCTGTGGGCCCCTGCTACCCACATGGGAGACCCAGACGAAGCTCCAGGCTTCTGGTATTGGCCTGGCCCGGCCCTGGCTGTTGCGTCCATCTGGGGAGTGAACCGGCGGTTGGTAGATACTCCTCTGTTTCTCCCTCTCCTTACCTCTGTGACTCTGACTTCCAGAAAGATAAATCAGTCTTAACAAAGCATGTTGGTTCCAGGTGGTACTGGAAGGGCAGAGTCAAAGTGCTGAGAGAGAAGATTTCCACCCAAGAATTTTTTTTTTTAAAAGATGATTTATTTGTTCAAAAGGCAGAGTTACAGAGAGGGAGAAGGAGGCCCAGAGAGAAATCTTCCATCCATTGGTTCACTCCCCAAACGGTCACAACAGCTGGAGCTTGGTTGGTCTGAAGCCAGGAGCTTGTTCCGGGTCTCCCACGTGGGTGCAGGGGCCCAAGCACTTGGGCCATCTTTGGCTGCTTACCAGGTCATAAGCAGGGAGCTGGATCACAAGTGGAGCAGCCGGGACTCGAACTGGGATGCTGGCAGCACAGGCAGTAGCCTTATCTCTATGCCACAGTGCCAGCCCCCAACCAAGAATTCTATGTCCAGGAAAATTGTTATTAAGAAAAGAAGGGGGTCTGGTGCTGTGGCACAGCAGGTAAAGCCGCCACTGGCAGTGCCGGCATCCTATATGGTCACCGGTTCGAGTCCTGGCTGCCCCCCCTTCCGATCCAGCTCTCTGCTGTGGCCTGGGAAAGCAGTGGAAGATGGCCCAAGTCCTTGGGCCCTGCACCCATGTGGGAGACCCGGAAGAAGCTCCTGGCTTCGGATCTGCGCAGCTCTGGCCGTTGCGGCCAATTGGGGAGTGAACCAGCGGATGGAAGACCTCCTTCTCTCTCTGTGTAACCCTGACTTCCAAATAAATTAATAAATCTTAAAAAAGGAGGAGAAACGAAGGTGTTGCCAGACAGACACCGAGAGCTGCCACACGGTTAGACCTGTCGTGCAAAATACGAAACGTGAACAGACGAAGAGAAGACAGTAACTGAATCCACGTCAAGGAATAGCGGTTGAGAAAAATGGGTAAAGGTACCACACGGGCCATGGGAGCTATTGATTTCAGAGAGATTGCATAGGGTGATGAAAATGAGTCTGGGACTCTGGGCTCGTCATGTAGAAACATGATCTACCTGTTGATAGTAGTGCAGAGGTCTTCAACTTTTTTTTTTTTTAAGATTATTTATTTGAAAGTCAGAGTTGCACACACACACACAACACACACACACAGAGGTCTTCCATCCAGAGAGCTGGATCGGAAGTGGAGCAAGTGGGGTTTGAACCAGTGCCGATATGGGATGCTGGCATTTCAGGCCAGGGCATTAACCCACTGCGACACAGCGCCGGCCCCAGGGCTTCAACTTCTTTCAACAGTGCTGTCAGTGTTTAAGCCTTATACCTCTCATACTAAAGGTTTATCTTTTCCTTTATGTCTATTTGAAAGGTAGAGAGAGACAAGGATCTTCCATCCGCTGGTTCACTTGCCAAGTGGCCACAACAGCCACACTGGACCAGGCCAAAGCCAGGTGCCTGGGACTCCATTCTGGCTTCCAGTGTAGGTGGCAGTGTCCCAAGCACTTGGGCCATCTTCACTGCCTTCCCAGGCTGGTTATCAGGGAGCTGGATCAGAAGAAGAGCAGCCAGGACTTGAACCGGCGCCCATATGGGATGCTGGCGTCGCAGGTGGCTGCTTAACCACAGCGCCGGCCCCAAGTTTATTTCTTTGACTTGACTGTTTGCGTGGCTAAAACCTTCAGTCCAGTGTCAAATAAGTAGGAATGCTAAGGCCGGACATCTTGGTCTTCTTCCTGGTCGTAGAGTGAAGGCGTTGGGTCTTTGATCAGGGAAGCCACCAGCTGACCCTAGAATTAAACGAGACACGGCTCGTCGCATGGGAGAGGCACCTGTCACGCAGCACGGACATCACCGTCGCCTCTGCCAGGGTCCGCAGGCGGCCTGTGGGCCAGAGGAGACCGGTGAGCTGTAGCTCTCCACTGGCTCACCTCTGCCTGCTGGCCCTGGCTGCTCTCCCCTCCGCAGGCCGGGACGTGGGTGCTGTGGGCGAAGTGAGGAAGGACCCGGCGGGGACGGACTTCCAGGAGGACATGGTATTGGTGGGAGGAGTTGAGCAGACAGCCCCAGTGGGCGGCGCCCTCCGCTGGGTTAAGCTGTTGCCTGCAGCCCCAGCATCCCATGGGAGTCCCTGCTGGTCCAGCTCTCTGCTATGGCCTGGGAAAGCAGTGGAGGATGGCCCAAGCGCTGGGGCCCCTGCGCCCACAGGGGAGACCCCGAGGAAGCTCCTGGCTTTGGTCTGGCCTGGCCTCTGTGGCCCTGGGGGAGTGAGCCGGCAGATGGAAGCTCGCTCTTGCTCTGTGACTGCCTTTCAGAGGAGGCACTGCTCCCCGTGAGAGTGCCTGGGTGCGAGTCCTGACTGCTTCCAGTTCAGCCTCCTGCTGATGCCCGGCTGGGAGGGAACAGTCGCGGTTCAAACGCTGGAGCCCCTGCTGCCTGCGCGGGACACCTGGCTTGCGTTCTGGGCTCCTGGCCTCTGCCTGGCCCAGTCCTGGCTGTTGGGGGGCGTTTGAGGAGTGAACCGGTGGATGGGAGACCTCTGTCTGTCTCTCTCTGCTTTTCCAAGAAATATGTATATTTAAGAAGACGATGGATTGTGGAGTCGTCCACCCGGTGAGGTAGAAGCCCCTCACCTGGTCTCACTCCGTCCATCTCCCGGGGCCACCCCACCTCCCAGCCCCCACTCCCCTCTCCCCTTCCCCTCTCTACCTCACACCTTGGAGGCTTTCCCCTGGGGACTGAGGCTGAGCAGCCCCCCCCCCCGCCCCGGGCCACTGCCCCCTCTCTCTCCCCTAGCACTTGAAAATCTTGACCATTATACAGCTTTATCACACAGACCAGAAGCAGACAGAAAGTGGGGTGCACGCCCGAGCCGGCCCCTTGGCCTCAGGGTGACCCCGGGGGGTGTCACTTCATTTCACCCTGCCTGTCATCGTCTTGCCCAACCAATGATCCCTCCACGGTCCCCGGCGCACAGGGGCAGGACCCAGCTGTGGCACTGTCACACTGCTGGAGGAGCCCCGGGAGTCTCTTATTTGAAAGACAATGACAGATCTGCTGGGTCGCCCCCGAGGGGCTGCAGGGGCCCCAGGCTGGCTCAGCCTGAAACCAGGAGCCAGGAGCTCCGCCTGGGGCTCCCACGTGGCTGCAGGGGCCCAAGCACCTGGCCCATCTTCGCCACTTTCCCAGGCCGTCAGCAGGGAGCTGGATTGGAAGCAGAGCCTGGACTCCCAGCGCTCTGATACGGGATGCCTGTGTTGCTAGTGGTGGCTTAGCCGGCTGCCCCACGCACTGGCCCCTGGGGTCTCTTTGGAATCCCCCCCCTGCCTCCCAAATTATGTGCCCAGGGTTTCTTGGAGAGATTTGGTCATTTGTCCCATTAGTGATTTGTTTTTTAAGAATATTTTTTATTTATTTGAGAGGTGAAGGGGGTGTGGTGGGGTTGAGGGTCAAAGGGTGCAGGGCTGCCCTTGCGTGGTGGCACTCGGTGCAATTCCATTTTCGGCCACGAGAGGCCGCCGCGGGTCCGGCTCAGCCCGGGATCTCCTCCGTGTGGCTCCAGGGAACCCGACCAAGGGGGTCTCGGGGAGACGGGGGGGGGGGGGGGGGGGGGGGGCGCTCTGGAGTCGGAGCGCTGCGGTGACACAGGGCAGGGCCGCGGTCCCCGAGCCAGGGGCCAGCGCTGCAGCTGGGGCGGACCTGGACCTGGCACTGGCACTGGCCGCAGCCTACCCCCTCCCCGTTGCTCCTCCTCCTCCTCTCCTCCCCCTCTTCCTCCCTCTCCTCTTCCTCCTTTCCCCCTCCTCTTCTCCTTCCTCCCACTCCCCCTTATTTTTATAAAAAAAAGTTTGAAAAAAAAAAAAGTGAGGCAGAGACAGAACTTCCACCTGCTGGTTCCCTCCCTAAATGGCTGCTCAGCTGGGGCTGGTTCCACAGTCAGGAGCCTGGGACTCCATCCAGGGCCCCCGCGAGTGTGGCGGGGGCCCAAGCCCTTGAGCGTCGCTGCTGCTTTCCAAGACGCATTAGCCGGGAGCTGGGTCTCCATGCGCTCCCACACGAGAGAGAGGCCGGCGGTAGCCACAACGCAGCCTGTCCTTAAAATTTTTTAATGTATTTATTTTCATTTTATTTGAAAAGCAGAGAGGGAGAGATCTTTGATTCATTGTTCCATTCCTCAAATGCCCACCACAGCCGAGACTGGGCCAGGCCGAAGCCAGGAGCCCAGAACTCAGTCCGGGTCTTCCGTGTGGGTGGCGGGGACCCAAGCGCCTGGACCGTGCCCTGTTGCCTCCCAGGAGGCTGGAAGTCGAGGAGCCAGACTTGAGCCAGGCGCTCCGATGGGATGTGGGTGTCCCAGGTGGCGACTTCAGAACCGTGCCACAGGGCTGCCCCTTTATACAACAAAAAGCTGTATGTGTTTTGGGGTGCTTTCTCAGGTTTGGCGAAGAACAAAACCCATGCTTGTTAGGTACAGGGCTGTGAGTGTTGACAAGTTTAGAATCCTGGCACCATCAGATGTGCAGCAGTACACGCACACACGCACACACAGCCTGCAACGCCACGCGGACCCTGGGTTGCTTCCAGTCTTTGGTGATTATGAAGGAAGCCGCCATAATTACGTGGCCATTGGCCTTCATTCTATTGGACAAACACACAGGGATGGACTTGCTGAGTCATACGATGGGATTGCTGAGTCATGTGACAGGAGTGACAGAGGGGAAGAGACAGACAGATCTTCCATGCCCTGACAGCTGCAACAGCCAGGGCTGGGCCAGGCCAAAGCCAGGAGCCGGGAGCTCCACCTCGGTCTCCCATGTGGGTGGGGGGCCCGAGCGCTTGGACTGTCACCTGCTGCTTCCAGGGACGTGAGCAAGGGGCTGGACGGGAGTGGAGCGGCCTGGACTCGCACCAGCTCCCGTATGGGCAGCTCCACCCGCTGCAGCACAGCAGGTCCCAGGCATTTTTTTAACTGTTTTATCGTGGTAAAGTAAGTGCAATACGGAATTTACCATTTCTAAGTGTATGGCTCACTGGCCTCGGGTGCATCACGGTAGTGTGCAAGAAAAGCAAGGTGCAATTCTGTTTTTCAATTTTTAAAAATTTATTCTTATCTGTTTGAAAGGCAGAAAGAGACAGGGGGGAGAGAGAGAGGAGTTTCCAACTGGGGATCCCACCCTTGGTGCTCATAGCAGCCAGAGCTGGGCCAGGCTGTGGCAGGGTGCAGGGACCCAAGCACCTGGGCCACCCTCTGCTGCTCTCCCAGATGCATTAGCTGGGAGCTGATCGCGAGTGGAGCAGCCGGGACTTGAACCGGTGTCCATACAGGATGCCTGCGTCAGAAGTGATGCCTCAGTCTGTGCACAGCATTGGCCCTGGGGACTGTTTTTTTTTTCTTAAAGATTTATTTGGGCCGGCGCCGTGGCTCAACAGGCTAATCCTCCGCCTTGCGGTGCCGGCACACCAGGTTCTAGTCCTGGTCGGGGCGCCGGATTCTGTCCCGGTTGCCCCTCTTCCAGGCCAGCCCTCTGCTGTGGCCCAGGAGTGCAGTGGAGGATGGCCCAAGTGCTTGGGCCCTGCACCCCATGGGAGACCAGGATAAGCACCTAGCACCTGGCTCCTGCCATCGGATGAGCGCGGTGCGCCGGCCGCAGCGTGCCGTCCGCGGCAGCCATTGGAGGGTGAACCAACGGCAAAAGGAAGACCTTTCTCTCTGTCTCTCTCTCTCACTGTCCACTCTGCCTGTCCAAAAAAAAAAAAAAAAAAGATTTATTTGGAAGAAGCACACTCGAGGGCTTCCATCCAGTGGTTCGCTCAAACAGGTGCTCCCATGGGTGCCGGCGTCACAGGGCCGGCTTAATCAGCCGTGCGTGATGTTCGGTGACATACCCCCCCCCCCCCCCGCCTCGGCATTTCTACGGGGCGTTGTTTGTTTCCTTGTGACTGAGGTTTGGCGACTGTTGAAGTAAACACGTAGAGCGGCCGCCATCGCACGATGCAGTTTTAAGCATTTCCTTGACCACTGCCCGGTGCTGTCACCTCCTGCTCTCTCCCCGGCTCGGAACCTGCCTTTCTGGAAACTTACACCTTTGGTGGTCTTCTGTGTCTGGCGTCTCTGTCTTAGGATAACGGTGGCAGCCCCATCATAGCCTGTGTGTGTGTGTGTGTGTGTGTGTGTGTGTGTGTGTCCCTTCTTGGTGCTGAGTCGCACACACACAGAGAGAACGCTCCCATCCCATCTGCTGGTTCACTCCCCAAATGCCTGTAACGGCCGGGACTTGACTGGTCAGCGTGTGCGAGCCGGGAGCTCGGTCCACCCTCGCCTGCGGAGGGTAGGGAGCTGACCATCGGAGCCGTCACTGCGGTCACCCGGGGTCTCTATCAGCAGGAACCAGAGCTGGCCACGTGGGTGTCTTAACTGCCTGGCCAAGTGCCATCCCCAAGAGCCGGTTTTCACCATGGCGGGACACAGTGTCCCACCATGTCCCTTTGATTGTACTTTTTATGTCCTGTCCAAGAACCAAAGGCACGCACAAGGCCACAGAGATTTCCTCTGGGAGTCTGATGGTCCAGGGTTCACACGGAGGCTCGGGGGCACACTTCTGTGCCGGGTGCCAGATGCGGGCGGAGGGAGGTGTCGTGTGTGTGTTCACTGCGCGTGGAGGTCCGGCTCTTAGCCAGCATCGTGTGTGGACGAAGCTGTTCTTCCCGAGATGCCGTCGGAACCGCCGGGGTCCGTTTCTGGGTGCTCTCTGTTGTCCCCTGGGTCCCCTGCGGCCATTCCCTCCCAGGTGCACACTGAGGGTGTTTCATAATCGCTCCAAATTCATGCTTTCCTGGCTGTGCTGTGCTCCAGCTGTATACCTGTAGGGCTGGGCACTTCCTGAGGCCAGAGAGGGGGTGGAGGGCAGTCTCTTCCCCTCCAGGTGCCCTTTGGGCTCCTAAGACTTCAGTTGTTGGAGAGTTGGGAACCTGAGAAAAGGGTAACAACTAGCTGTCTGGATAAAGTGGGAACTTTGTTTCTTGTACAGAAGTTTTCAATCTGCTGTGGACCCGCCCAGTTTCTGTGAATATTTTCGAAGTGATACTGTATCTTGGTCCCTAAAAGAAATTTGAAATAAAGACAGGACACTCGCTCAAGCTGGGGAAGTCTCTCTCTCTCTCTCTCTCTGTCTGTCTCTCTCTCTGTCTCTCTCTCTCTGTCTCTCTCTCTCTCTCTGTCTCTCTCTCTCTCTGTCTTTATTTATTTGAACGTCAGAGTTACAGAGAGGGAGAAACAACAGAGAGATCTTTCGTCCACTGGTTCGCTCCCCAGATGACTACGACAGCGGGGGCTGCGCCAGGCCAGGAGCCAGAAGCTTCTTCCGGGTCTCCTACGTGGGTGCAGGGGCCCAAGCACTTGGGCCATCCATGCTGCTTTTACCAGGTGCGTTAGGGAGCTGGCTGGGAAGTGAAGCAGACAGGACTGGCACCGGCGCCCATGTGGGAAGCTGACGGCTCACCTGCTCTGTCACAGCGCCAGCCCCAACTTGATTCTCTTTCAAGGTGGCTGCTGGTCATCATAAAACTTTCCTCCTTCTATTCCTCCCCCCTCACCTGCCTCCACCGAAGCTCCCCAGTCACTGGAGAGCTGGGGGTTGATCTGAGTCGGGCTCCAGGCCCCGGAAAGCTGCTGCCCTCCCGCGCTCTGGGAAAATGAGGGCACTCTCATGGGAATGGTGCCGTGGGCACTGGGCCGGCGCGGATGCAGCCAGAGCTGTGTGCTCCCGAGCTTTGCACAGCGCGTCCTGGCTGCTCTGAGATAAGGCGCACCCAGCAGCCCCAGGCCAGAGGGCACCTCCTCTGCCTCCGTGCCCCTTCCCCGTGCTCCCGTCTGCGAGGGGGTTGGGGGCGGTCCCCGGAGCACAGTGTGGCCGGCCGTTCAGGAAGCAACGCAGGGACGACGTTCACTCCTGGTGCAAGCCCACTGGCTGGCCGCGGCAGGTGCACACGGCGCCTGTGCCCTTCTGAGGCTCTGTGACATGGCCCGGTGGTGGCCGAGCTTGGGCTGGGAGGTAATGGCAGGGCCACAAAGCCCGACGCCGTGTCCTGGGCTCACAGCACAGTGAGTTTCCTCCCTGGGGGCATGGGCGGCGTCAGGGCAGGTGCCCGGGGTCTCCCTGAAACAGCTCCTGTCGCCCAGCCCTGCGGTGCCAGCCGCGCCCCAGCAGACGCTGACCCCTCAGCTGGGAAGCCCAGGGCGGCGTCCATGCGTGTGTCTGAGCCTGCCCTGCCCGCACGAGTCTGCACCCAAGGCGGCTGCCACGTCCCTCGTGGGAGGCGGGTGACGGGGAGCCTGAACCCTGTCCCCATCTCCGTCAGCTCCGTGTCTCCAGCCCGCAGCCACACCACGCTGCCCGTCCTGCCCCGTCCCCTGTGTGTGGCTGTAACCATGCGAGGCTCACCGTTCTGCAGTTTAGCGGTGCAGCACCTGCATGAGGGGTGTGTGAGAGAGAGGCCAAGGGGCCGCTCTGAGAAAGCCCGGCTCCCTTCACACCCATCCGCCCTGAGAGACCTAACCCGCCTCCCTGAGATTACCCTTGATCCCTTCCAAGGGCGGTGCCTCTCAATGACCTCATCACCTTCGCTAGGCCCGCCTTTTAAAGGGCCCACTGCCTCTCAGTACTGGCACAGTGCAGACCAAGCCGGCAGCATGTGTCTTTGGAGGCCAAACCACAGGCCTGTCCCACACTGCGGAGCCTTTGCAGATGGTTGGTGCTGTTTCTAGAGCCTGGACTAGACTCCCCCACCTGGCTGCCTCCCCCCTACCTGCTGCCTCCCCCTTACCTGGCCTTCTCCCCTCACCTGGATGCCTCCCCGCATCTGGCTGCCTCTCCCTCCCTCACCTACCTGCCACCCCCCCACCTGGCTGCCTCCCCCCACCTGGTTGCCTCCCCCCCACCTGGATGTCTCCCCCCACCCGCCTGCCTCCCTCCACCTGGCTGCCTCCCCCGTACCTGCTGCCTCCCCCTACCTGGCTGTCTCCCCCCACCTGGCTGCCTCCCCCACCTGGCTGCCTCCCCCCACCTGGCTGCCTCCCCCCCACCTGGCTGTCTCCCCCCACCCCCCTGCCTCCCCCCACCTGGCTGTCTCCCCCCACCCACCTGCCTCCCCCCACCTGGCTGTCTCCCCCATCTGTCTGCCTCCCCCCACCTGGCTGTCTCCCCCCACCTGGCTGTCTCCCCCACCTGACTCTATGGCCCCCACTTCTGCTTTCCGCCATCGGACCACTCACTTGATAGGCCCTCCTTGAATTTGAGTTCCTGGTGCCCCAGACCAAGCTGCCCGCCCCGCCCCCGGCTGGGGCCCCTCCCTGGTAAAGATTCCGGCCTTGACCACTCTCCAGCCAGACTCTGCCCAGCCCTTTCCCACCGAAGCCGAAGCCTTGGCCTTGGCCTTGGCCTACAGAGACAAGCGGAGCCTGACATAGTTTCTGTAGCTCAAGGCCGCACCCCCGGGCTGGCCCCGGCCCCCCTGTGGTGCCTGCTGGAGGAGGTGCCCAGCCTGTTTCCGCCTGTGCCGGGGCGGGCGCCCAGCGGAACCCAGATGGGCTAAGCTCCCTACACTTTTCACCTCCTGGCTCCCTGGAGCCCCCGCCCCTCCCTTCTCCCTCGCAGTGGCCCAATGACCTCCGTGCACGACCAGGTGGAGTTGGGCTCACGCTGGACCTGGGTTAGTACTGATTAAGACCCGTCTTCATGGAACTAATGCCCTCTTGGTCTTGGACATGGCCCCCTCAGGGCCCTGCCTGCCCCTCGGTTGCTGTCTCGCAGGCTCTGTGGCCCCCTTCTAGCCGGGAGCCCTGGCAGGCGTTTGGAGTGAGGTCAGCTTGCGTTTGAGACATGGCTCACCCACTCCACCCTGATGCCCATGTCTCCTGCAGCCTCTGTTGGCTGGGAGGCCTGATGGGAGTCGCCTGCTCGTCAGCAGGGTGCACAAGGAGCCGGCCTTGGCGCTTGCCGTCTCATGGCCCGCCTTTTATTCTAGACCCTGCGCCAGCCCCTGGACTCGGCCAGGTGCCCTCTCGGCACCTACTGACCGGGGACTGACATCAGCCCCGGGGAGAGAGGTGGATGCTGCCTCTGGGCTCAGGCAAGGCTTAGGAGGGGGTGGGTGCACGGAGGCCTTCATCCAGCCCCCTGCTCCCCGGTGCGCCCTCCCCTGAGCCGAAGCACCGTGAGTGCCTGCTGCGGGCAGCTTTAGGGTTGGAGACTTGGCTGGAGCTCCGGCTGGACGGTGCAGCTGGCCGTGTGAATGGGCCGGGCAGCATCCCTGTGCAGACAGCGGACGCAGCGGCTCACAGGGACCGAGGAGTAAACTCTCTGGAGCGGCGTCCTGCCTGCTCGCACGTGGGTGTTGCAGCGTCCACTTTACAAGTGGGCAAACAGCACGTGGCTACGGCACCAAACCAGGCCGTGTGGCACCAGGCCTCGGATCCTGGTAAGGCCACCTGAGGAGCTTCCAACAGGTGCCCCGCCGGCCCGCTAGGTGGCCCCTGGTGCTGCCTTGCTGGGGAGGAGGTGATGGACAGGGGCTGCCCTGCACAGCAAGAGTTGCCCCGAGGCCGTGAGACGGAAGTGGGGAAGGAGGGGCACCAGCGACAAGGATGAGACCAGGGTCCTTGTGCCTAGGGAGTGGGAAGCGAGTCCTGGGCGAACAGCATCGACTTCCACTCCGAGCCACGGCCCCAGGGCGTCCTCCAGGCGCTGCCCATGCCCCTGCCCACCCCGCCTCCTCCCCCCAGACGCAGTCCAAGCCCGAGCCGGTGCAGGAGTCAGGCCCTGCGTTGTCATAACAACTGGATCTGGCAGTAAAAATAGAAACTTATTTTTTATTCAGCTCCTTTTGCTCCTGGAGAAAAGGAGAATTCGATCCTTCCAGGCTTGTGTTCCACTTTGGGGGTCTCCTGCAGGGCCTGCCGAGCCCACAGCCAGGACCTGCCTGAGGGCCCCCAGCCTCAGGGAGGTGCGTTGTGGCCTCAGAGCCTGGCCTGGACCCCTGGGGGCAGGAGGCAGGGTCAGCCCCTTTGCAAAGCCAGTGGGACCTTCTGGGATGGAGGTTGAGGGTTGACGTGGAGGTGCTGCGGGCACCTGGGAGCAGGTGGGGGCCCAGGCCTGTGGGCTCGGAGCAACGACCATGGACGTCAAGGTCAGGGCGGGGCAGAAGCCGTGGGATGAGGACTTGCTGTTAGCGGCTCTGTTTGGCTCCTGTCTCCCGGGGAGTGAGAAGACACCAGAACAGGAGCATGGCAGGCAGTGGTGCATGCCAGGAAGGGGGCTCCTGGGCAGCAGGTGGGGGCACAGCTCCTCAGCCTCATGGGCGCTCCGCCATAGGAGGCCGCCATGCGCCTCACTAGCTTTGCTTTCTTCTCCCCCCAAAGGTTTATTTATTTATTTGAAAGTCAGATTTACACAGAGAGAGAAGGAGAGGCAGAGAGAGAGAGAGAGAGAGAGGTCTTCCATCCGCTGGTTCGCTCCCCAAATGCCAGCAGCAGCCAGGACTGAGCCAGGCTGACTCCAGGAGCTCCATCCTGGCCTCCCACACGGGTGGCAGGGACCCAATACGAGGGCCACCACCTGCTGCCTTCCCGGTTGCATTAGCGGGGAGCTGGGCGGGAAGCAGAGGAGCTGGGACTCGCACGGCGCCGTGATACGGGATGCTGGAGTTGCGAGCGTGGCTTCCCCCGCTGTGCCACGGCGCTGCACCCGTCACCGAGACTCAGCGGCACAGCCGACATCGCCGCCAGGACACGGAGCTGCGAGCGAGCGAGGGAAGGCTCAGATGTGCGAAGGCCTCGCTGCCTCTGCCTCGTTCACCACAATGCTGCTCACCACCTGCTAAGTTCATGTGATCTCTCTCTTTTTTCTTTTTTTTGAAAGGCACACACACACACACACACGGAGATCTTCCATCTGTTAGCTCACTCCCCAAATGGCTGCAACAGCCACGGCTGGGCCAGGCCAAAGCCAGGACCAGGAGCTCCATCCAGGCCTCCCACATCGATGCAGGAGCCCAAGCACCTGGGGGGCCATCACCTGCTGCGTCGCAGGTGTGCAGTAGTGGGGAGCTGGAATGGGGAGCAGAGCCCTCTGACTGGGGTGCGGGAGACCCCCACGGTGGCGCCAGGATCTTCCAGGGCAGTGCTGCCCCTCGGACCCGTGTGGGACGTGCTGTGTGGCTCCTGTGACGAGGACACGCGCCGTGGCTCCTACGTAAGTCCACTGAGTGTTGCAGGAGGTGGTGGCCATGGCACGGCAGCTGTAGGCGCAACCAGGGGCCAGCTCAGCCCCCAGGAGTCCCTGCCTGGGGGTTTTCCTGCCCTGCCCACTCCTCTGACCCACAGTGCATCCCGTGCCAACCTTACCTGCACACTCACTTGGCTGAGCCCAACTCCCCATCTCCCCTCCCCTCGAGACGGCTCCTCCTCTGGTCCTCTCCCGCGCCGACGGCCATCAGTACCCAGGCTGTGCAGCCAGCGTGGCAAAGCCCTTCATCCCTCTCTTCCCCCACTGTTTCTTTTATTGTTTGAAAAACATTTACTTATTTGAGAGGCAGAGTTACCGAGAGAAAGCCCTCCTCTCCGCTGGTTCCTCCCCAGAAGGCTGCACTGGCCAGGGCTGGGCCAGGCAGAAGCCAGGAGCCCGGAACTCCCACCCAGGTCTCCCATGTGGGTGGCAGGGGCCCAGGCACCTGACGCCTTCTAGTGCTTTTCCAGGCCATCGGCATGGAGCTGGGGCAGAGGTGGAGAGCTGGATAGGAACAGGTGCCCGTATGGGATGCGGGTGTCCCAGGCAGCGGCTTCCCCGGCTTGGAGACCCTCCCCACCTCTAAGCTATCATCAGGGCCTGGTGGGCTTCACCTCCGGGCACCCCTGGACCCTCCCCTTGTCCTCACTCCAGCAACCTGCAGCCCCCAACCCGCAAGGGGCCTCTGCACACCTCTCTGCAAGGTAACAGGTGTGTGTGCTCCCCAGCTGGTCCTTCTCGGAGAGGGGGGTTTCTCTTACACAGCCGGCCCTCCACAAAGCAGTGTCAGTGACGGGGGGCGGGGTGGGGGGCTCAGCAGCGCGGGAGGAGCCGCCTTCGGGGGCCCCAGGCCGTGTGGGCGCTGCTCCCAGCTCAGGGCCTCCCTCTCCTGATCCGAGCCTGGGCCACGGGATTCTGTAGACGATGCGGGGCTGGGGTGTGCAGGGCAGACCCCGGGCAACGCAGGAATCCTAGGGGCTCCACGGGCACTGCCTCTCGGCCTCCGGACTCCAGGGAGAGCATGGCCATTCGCGTGTGGACCCCGTGGGGGCCGTCGCGCCTCGCAGGGTGGCGAAGGCTGGGGGCTCCGAGCCCGGGGAGGTACGCTTGGAGCGCTGGCGGGGATCCCCCCCGCCCCAACCCCGAAGCAGCACGGGCAGCGGGACCGGAGGGAGGACGCGGGCGAGCAGCAGCGCCACGAGACCCCCTCCCTTCCTCCGGGTCCCAGCAAGGGCAGCGGGGAGGGGCCGGCCCCGGGCCCCGGTGATTGGCGGCGCGCGCGGCCCGAGCGCCCGTGCCCGCGCCCCGCCCCCGCGCCGCCCCCGCCACCATCTGCTCCGGATTTGGCGTCGGCGGCTCTGGGCGCCTCCGGCTCCGGCTCCGCTCGGGCTCGGGCTCCGGGCGCCACCGCGAGTCCTCGGCCGCGCCGCGCCTCCAACCTGCTGCTCCGGCGGCGCCCCGGGTCCCGCGGTCCCAGCCCGGGCCGGAGGCTGATGGAAGCGGCGCGATGTTCGCCCCCCGGCTGCTGGATTTCCAGAAGACCAAGTACGCCAGGTGAGGGGTCCCGGCGTCCCCGGGAGGCTCTGCCCCGCGCTCGGTCCTCGCCGCCTGGGGGATTCGAGTGGGGAGTGGACCCCTCAGCCCGGCTAGGAAGGCCCTGCACTAGCCCGGCCGCCCCGGGCTCCGAGCGACGTTGGCACCCGGCTCGTGCGTCCCTGGGCTGGGGAGTCGTGGGCTAGTGGGATGTCTGGGGGCGAGCCCCTTCGTGTCTCTGAACCTCACTTTCCACGTTTGGAAGGCGGGGATCGTGAGCGCCCCCATCCTCGGGGTCCCCGTGGGGATTAAGAGCCGTGACCCCGGAGCCCCGTGGTTGGCGGGGTTCGTGGGCGCTGTTGTCAGTGAGGAGGGCCAGTGTGGGTGGTGGGGGTGGCAGCTCCCTCTGTCCAGCCCCACAACCAGCCGGGGAATGGGTAAGTGCACTCCCTAGGGGGGAAACTGAGTTTCCGAGTGCAGAAGGAGCCGCGTGTACAACCTGGTCATTTTACAAAACTTTTCTAACAAGCAAAAGCATGATTGTTTTGTTTTTGGGAAGGGAGAGTGAGAGAGAGACGCCATCCGCTGGTTCGCTCCCCGCTGCCCTGGACCGCTCAGAGGCCGGGAGCTCAATCCAGGCGTCCCGCGTGGGTGGCGGAGACGCCCCCTGCTGCCTCCCAGGCTGGTGCGGGGCTCAGGGCCAGCCCTGGACCCCAGGCGCTGCTGATTGGCACACGCGTCCCAGGTGGCGCCTTCACAGCTACACCCGGCCTGCTCTTTCTGCACCGAGGGCTCTGTGAGCCCGGGTTTCTTTGTAAAGTGGCGGCAGCAGACACTCCCACGCCACGGCTGAGCCGGAGTCCGCTCCTGCTGCTTGGCTCTCTAAACAGGATTGGGGGTTGCAGAGGGTGGATTTGCTAAGGTTTATTTGGGGAGGGTTGGTGCTCGCCTGGAAACTTTTGTGAAAATCTGCTCCCGAAGGGCCTGCCAGTCCCCAGGGGCGGTCGTGCACGCAGCCCTGCAGAGGGGCACCCTGTGGCTGGGTGGCGGCTGGGCAGCGGTGGGCGGCTCATGACCCTGCGGGTGCGTCGGCTGTCCCTGCTGCCCACAGAGTGAGCACACTGGGCTCAGGGCATCCGGGGTGGGGAAGGGCCGGGGCCAAGGTGGAGCTCTCCTCCCCCACCCCAGTCTTGGCTGCTGTGAGGGCGGCAAGGGTCAGGTTGTCTCAGCTGATGCACGTGGGAAGGGCTTAAGGGTGAAATTCTCATGGATTTTCTCTGGGCTGGGATGAGGGGAGGTGCTGCACACCCCCCCACACACACACACTCCTCGGGTGGGCACGTGTGCTTTCCCAAGCTTGTTCTGAGGGTCCCCGTGTGCTGTGGGGATACATAGTTGCTTGGTATTGGGGGGGAGTTGGGGTCAGGGTTGGGGATGCAGACAGGGAGGGAGCTCGGGACCTGTCCCCTGGCTGCCGTGTGACCTGGAGTGCCCGACTCAGCCCCGCTGGACCTTGGCTGATCTCTGGAGACAGGAGAGTTCACGTAACTCATCTCTAGATTTGGACACCTGGCTGGCCACCTCTGTAGCTGGAAGCCCGGGTGGGGGCAGCGCTTTCATCCTGGGACAGCGTCTGTGGGTCGTGGGTCCAGGGAGGAAGTGGATTGCATCCCTTAGAGCGATTTCGTTCCCTATCGATCGTGCAGCCCTTACGGCAGTGTGGTCCATCAGTTAGGTCCTTCATAAGGGCTTCTTGATGGAAGGAATGTGGTGCCTTAGAAATAGACAAGCTGCAGGTGTCTTGTGTTTTCTGATGCCCATGAGTTCCCCCTGTGCCTCATGGTTGACCTCACTGTGGCAGGAAGGTAAAGAAACAGGTGAAATTAACTTTGAGCACGTATCTTAGTTTACTCTTTATATCCAGGGCATTTTGATTTTTAACCAAGTCCATGTGAGCAAATTACTCATGAGGTTGTTTCCATTTGTTTTTACTCAAACTCATTTTTAAAAAGATGTATTGGTCGGCGCCGTGACTCACTAGGCTAATCCTCCGCCTGTGGCGCTGGCACACCAGGTTCTAGTCCCGGATGGGGCGCCGGATTCTGTCCCGGTTGCCCCTCTTCCAGGCCAGCTCTCTGCTGTGGCCCGGGAGTGCAGTGGAGGATGGCCCAAGTGCTTGGGCCCTGCACCCCACGGGAGACCAGGAGAGGCACCTGGCTCCTGCGTTCGGACCAGTGCGATGTGCCGGCCTCAGCGGCCATTGGAGGGTGAACCAATGGCAAAAGGAAGACCTTTCTCTCTGTCTCTCTCTCTCTCACTGTCCACTCTGCCTGTCAAAAAAAAGATGTATTTATTTGAAAGCAGAGTTGGAGGGAGGGAGGGAGAGAGAGAGAGAGAGAGAGAGGTCTTCCATCCACTGGTTCACTCCCCAAATGGCCACAATGGCAGGAACTAGGCTGATCTGAAACCAGGAGCCAGGAACTTCTTCCAGTTCTCCCACACAGCTGCAGGGGCCTAAGCACTTGAGCTTCTCACTGCCTCTTCAGGCTACAGCCGAGAGCTGGATGGAACGTGCAGCAGCTGAGACTCAAACTGGCGCCCATATGGGATGCTGGCACTGCAGGTGGCAGCTGTACCTCCCACGATACAGTGCTGACCTCACCGACTCATTCTTTTTTTTTTTTGACAGGCAGAGTGGACAGTGAGAGAGAGAGACAGAGAGAAAGGTCTTCCTTTGCCGTTGGTTCACCCTCCAATGGCTGCCGCGGTCGGCGCGCTGCGGCCCGCGCACCGCGCTCATCCGATGGCAGGAGCCAGGTGCTAGGTGCTTTTCCTGGTCTCCCATGGGGTGCAGGGCCCAAGCACTTGGGCCATCCTCCACTGCACTCCTGGGCCACAGCAGAGGGCTGGCCTGGAAGAGGGGCAACTGGGACAGAATCCGGTGCCCCAACCGGGACTAGAACCCGGTGTGCCGGCGCCGCAAGGCGGAGGATTAGCCTGTTGAGCCACGGCGCCGGCCCTCACCGACTCATTCTTAAAAAAAGATTTATTTATTTGAAAGGCAGTTAGAGATCTTCCGTCTTCTGTTTCACTCCCTAAATAACCACAATGTCTGGGGCTGGGCCAAGCGAGTCCAGGCGTGAAATTACGGCAGTGTTTGGGCCTGGCACTGTGGCATAGCAGGTACAGCCACCACCTGAGATGCCGGCATCCCACATGGGTGTTGGCTCGAATCCCTGGCCGATCCAGCTTCCTGCTCATGTGCCTGGGAAAGCAGCAGAAGATGGCCCAAGTGCTTGGGTTCTCCATCCCCTCAAAGATTTGGAAAGGCTCCTGACTCCTGGCTTTGGCCTGGCCCAACCCCACCCATTGTGGCCATTTGGGGAGTGAGCCAGTGGATGGAGGCTCTGTCTCTGTCTGTGTCTTCATCTCTCTCTGTAACTCTTTCAAATAAGTAAATCTTTAAAAAACAAAATCTTAAAAAACTGTTGTTGTTTCGTTGAAAGGCAGAGAGACAGACGCACTTCTGTCTGCAGGTTCACTCCCCAAAGGCAGTGGGCGGGGCGAGGCTGCAGCCAGGAGCCTGGGGTTCAGTCCGGGTCTCTCACGTCGGTGGCAGGGAGCAGGAAGCTGGACTCACCAGCGGGAGCGCTCTGATACGGGCTGAGGTTATGCCAACCATGTCTTAACCACTAGGTCAGGTGTCCACCTCAGCGTTTTAATTCATTTTAGAGATCGAGATAGGTAGAGAGGGGTCTGTAGAGAGATCCCGTCTGCTTAGTCCCTGCCCAGAGACCTGCAGGGGCCGACATCTGGGTTTTCACAGAGGAGCTATTAGACTAGCCGAGACAGAGATGTTACCAAGACAACCGATTATCCTGCAGGAACCATGAAACCGGAGCCCTACCTCACACCGTATAGAAAAGCGTTTCTAGGTGTATTAAAGATTAAAAATGAGAGAGAAAAAACCTTCCACCTGCTGGTTTAATCCCCAAATGGCCACAGCAGCCAGGGTAGGAGCCTGGAAGTCCACCCTGGTCTCCCGCGTGGGTAGCAGGAGTCCAAGCTTTTGGGTCATCTGCTGCTGCTTCCCAGGCGCCTTGGTAGGGAGCTGGAAGCAGAGCAGCCGGGACTTGAACCAGCGGCGCTCATAGGAGACGCCGGTGGCAGCTCACCTGCTGTGCCACGATGCTGGTCCCCAGTGCATGTTTTTGAAACCTGGCAAACTTCTGCACTGTATACACTTGGAAACTTTTTGAGTACATGGACTGGAGGATAAGAAGAGATTTTTGAAGGCACACAAAGTACAAAATGGGAAAGATTGAACAACGAGGCACTATTACAAGGGTTTCTCTTCCTTGAAAAATATCGTGAAGTAAGTAGAAGTCAAACTACCAGCGTGAAAGACCTGTTTGCAACATGTTTAACCAACATGTAGCTAAGAGCTGAAATAGAGACCTGCGCTGAGAAGAAGCCATCCCTAGGGGAATCGTGAGCAGGGACTTCAGGGAAAGGGGGACCCGATGGAGGCACAGGCGCTTAGCAGCCCCGTCAGCACTGCTCCGGAGGGGCCGCGCTGTGGCCCGGTGGGTTGGCTGCTGCCCGCGACGCCTGCGTCCCACGTGAGCGCCAGTGTCTCCGTTGCTTTGCTTCTCATCCAGCTCCCTCTGCTGCACCTGGGAAAGCAGCGGAGGACGGCCCAGTCCTGCCCTGCCACCCATGGGGGGATGCAGACAAAGCTCTGGGCACCCGGCTGCAGCTTGGCCAGTCCCTGCTGTTGCTGCCATTTGGGGAATGAACCAGCGGTTGGAAGATCTCTCTCTCTCTCTCTCTCTCACTCTTAACTCCATCTTCCCGATAAGTAAATAAATCTTGGGTGGGGGAAGAACTACTTTGGGAAACTTGCTGAGCTGGACACCTGTGGGTTTTCCCCAAGTGCACCAGGGGAGGGGCAGGAGCCTCCTGAACCCCAGTGGTGTCTGGGTATGGAGGGGGTGTGCACACACATAGCAGAGACAGGCTCCGCCCCGCGTCCAGCCCGCTGAGGGGCAGCCACAAGCCGAAGAGAGCCTGGGTGCCAGAATCAGGAGCCGGCTCCGTCGCTTAGGACTGCGTCTGGGAGCCTGGGCGAAGCAGCCGGTGCTTGCCCACAGGCGGGAGGGGATGGAATCCGAGAGGTCCCATGGCTGCATCCGGGTCCTGCTGGTGTTCACAGTCTTGACTTCGGAGCAAACCAAGGAGGTTGTTTTGGTCCTAGAAGGTAACACGCAGCTCCCATCTATGGGCAAGAATTACGTGGTCACCACCACCTGCGGGGAGCTGGGGAGTGGAGTGCAGTCCTGCTCTCTGGTCCCTGCTGTGTCTGCCTCCCTGGAAGAGCCCCGGGCGCCTGAACAGGTGGCAAGGGTGACGTGGCACGATGGGTTAACCCACCGGCTGAAGCAGCGGTCTCTGTGTCCGCAGGGGCGTGGCTCCTCGGGTTCCAGAAACTACTTTTTTTTTTTTTTTTTTTTTTTTACAGGCAGAGAGACAGTGAGAGAGACAGACAGAGAGAAAGGTCTTCCTTTGCCGTTGGTTCACCCTCCAATGGCCGCCATGGCCGGGGTACCGCGCTGATCCGATGGCAGGGGCCAGGTGCTTCTCCTGGTCTCCCATGGGGTGCAGGGCCCACGCACTTGGGCCATCCTCCACTGCACTCCCAGGCCACAGCAGAGGGCTGGCCTGGAAGAGGGGCAACTGGGACAGAATCCGGTGCCCCGACCGGGACTAGAACCCAGTGTGCCGGCGCCGCAAGGCGGAGGATTAGCCTGTTGAGCCACGGCGCCGGCCCCAGAAACTTCTAATGCTGCCGTCTCTAGTGTAAAACGATGCAGCCCTGCACATGAACTTCCCGTTGAATCCTCTCTGCTGACTTGTACCGCCTCATGGAGCGTAAGTGCCTCCGTGGGTGAAGCTGTAGACGGTGTCGCTGAGGGCGTGAGGGCATGGAGAGCAGTCCACGCTCAGTTCAGAGGCTGGAATTGTAGCGCATACTCCTTGGAGAAAATAAAAACAAACAGCTTTTACTTATTTGAGAGGTAGAGAGAGAGATCCAGCATCTGCCGGTTCCCTCCCCAAACGCCCACAGCCGCTGGGCCAGGCTGAAGCCAGGAGCCTGGAACTCCCTCCGGGTCTCACAGGTGGGTGGCCGGGGCCCAAGTGCTCGAGCCATCAGCGCCGTCTCCCAGGGCGCGCATTCGCAGGGCGCTGGAACCGGGAGCAGACACCGGAAAGCGATGCGGGCATTCCCGGCAGCATCTTCCCTGCCCGCCGGAGCGCCCCGCCTCACTGCCTGACAGATTTGCAAGGAGTCGTCCTCCGGCCGGGGCTGGGGCGCCGTTTCTGGTGTCCGCAGGTTCAGTGAACCCCTTTCTATCATAAAGATGATGAAGATGAAAAGCGTGGAGCGTCTGGCATAGCACCTGCCGTGCAGCCAGGTGCTCCGAGGTGGTGTGGGGTTGTGTCACCGTGGTCACGTGCAACCCGTCCCCTTCCAGAGGGGGTTCGAGGCCGTTTGTGAAAGGCAGGTGTCCAAGACGGATGGGGAGTGACCTCAGGAGGTGCAGGTGTGTGGAGGGTGGGGCTTGTCTTGCCAGGTTACTGCGGGAGGGTCTGCGCAGGGCTCCCGGGAGCCGGGGGCGGGCTCTGACCAGGTGCCAGCCTCGTGCCAAGCCCTTTCCAGCGTCACTTTATCTCATCTCTCCAGTCATCCTGGGAGCAGGTGTCGTTTTTAAAATCGCTCTTTGGTTTCCCTGTGGGCTCAGAGCAGATGGCGGGATTCACACCTGGTTTGTCTGCCTGGTCTCTGCTTTTCGGCCTCCCGGTGCCAGCCGTGGGCACAGTGGCAGCCGTGAGGACCGGCAGGTGCGACGCAGGTGCCTCACGCTGGCTCTCGCGCGATCATTTACCCCCACTCCCGGGGTTGGGGGCAGACGCAGCGGCCTGAGATCAGATTTGGAGTCCTTCCCGTTGCCCGTGCGTGGGCAGGCACAGGCAGAGCTCTCGGAACGACCGTCGGTGGGCCAGCCTCATCCTCCATTCATGCACTGCCCGGCCGCCCCCAGCATCGTGGAATCAGAGCGGGTGTACAAGTGGAGGCCCACGAGCCATATGCCGGAATGTCTGAAGTTACAATCGGCTACCAAGCTTTCAGTGGGAGAGCTTCTGTCCTCCTTAGCGACAGATATGGGGATTGTGACGGAACTGAGCACCCGATGAACTGAACTGGACAGGGCTGATGTCCAGCCCGCGGCTGAGGTTGGTCGTGGCGTTTGTCACTGGGCCAGTGACACTTGGCTAGGTCATAAATTAAACAGACACCGTTTGTTCCTTGCTACGTATTTCATACAGATTTTTTTTTTTTGCTTCATCGCAACAAAATCATTACATTGTTTATATTTGCAATTTTCAGTTAAATTCGGATTGTATTAATAAGTACAAGGAAATCCGTGTTGTTCAATACAGTGCCATAGCATAGTGGTGCATCCCGGCTGCTCCACTTCCGGTCCAGCTGCCTGCTAATGGCCTGGGGACACAGTGGAAGATGGCCCAGGTACTTGGACCCCTGTACCCATGTGGGAGACCCAGAAGAAGCTCCTGGCTTTGGCCTGGCCCAGCCCCAGCCATTATGGCCATTTGAGGAGTGAACCAGCAGATAGAAGGATGTGCTCTCTATCTCTCCATCTGTAACTCTGCCTTTCAAATAAATAAATCCCTAAAAAATATGTAGTAGGGGCCGGCACTGTGGCATAGCAGGTTAACGCCCTGGCCTGAAGCTCTGGCTCCCCATATGGGCACCAGTTTGAGTCTCAGCTGCTCCACTTCTGATCCAGCTCTCTGCTATGGCCTGGGAAAGCAGTAGGGATGGCCCAAGTCCTTGGGCCCCTGCACTTGCGTGGGAGACCCGGAAGAAGCTCCTGGCTTCAGATCAGTGCAGCTCCAGCTATTGCGGCCAATTGGGAAATGAAGCATCGGATAGAAGACCTCTCTCTCTCTCTGCCTCTCCTCTCTCTGTGTAACTATTTCAAATAAATAAATAAATCTTTAAAAAAATATGTAGCAGCAGTAGCCTCTGTGGCTATTATGTTTATTTTATATATATATATTATATATATATTATTTTATATATATATATATTGACAGGCAGAGTGGACAGTGAGAGAGAGAGACAGAGAAAAGGTCTTCCTTTGCCGTTGGTTCACCCTTCGATGACTGCCATGGCCGGCGCACCGCGCTGATCCGAAGCCAGGAGCCAGGTGCTTCTCCTGGTCTCCCATGGGGTGCAGGGCCCAAGCACTTGGGCCATCCTCCACTGCACTCCCGGGCCACAGCAGAGAGCTGGCCTGGAAGAGGGGCAACCGGGACAGAATCCGGTGCCCTGACTGGGACTAGAACCTGGTGTGCCAGCGCCACAGGCGGAGGATTAGCCTAGTGAGCCACGGCGCCGGCCATTTTAATATATTTTTAAAGATTTGTGTATTTGAAAGAGTTGAGAGAGAGCTCTTCCATCCACTTTTTCACTCCCCAAATGGCTGCAACAGTTGGAGCTGGGCTGATCCAGAGCCAGGAGCTTCTTCTGGGTCTCCCACATGGGTGCAGGGATCCAAGCACTTAGGTCATCTTCCACTGTGTTCCCAGGCCATTAGCAGGGAGCTGGACTGGAAGTGGAGCAGCTGGGACTTGAACCGGCGCCCATATGAGATGCTGGCAGTGCAGGCGGTGGCTCTACCCACTACGCCACAGTGCCGGCCCCTGTTTACTGGGCTGCTGTAAAGGACCTCGTAAAGGAGACGAATGGATGGCCAGAGGAAGAGCCCTAGGGTAAGGCCCTGAGGGCAGTAGCCCCTGTCTCGGGAGTTTGGGGTGGGCCCCTTCCCGTCCGTGGATACGCTCATCAACCGGAAGCTCTTTGAACCCCACTGGTCAGGACTTCTGTGGAGGCCCCATTACTGAGCAGGTGTGACAGACAAGTCCCCATGGTGATGGAGCCCATGGTTCCCACCCTCTGGGCCTGGCCTCCATCTGGACACTGTCCAGGAGCCACCAAGCCTGGCCTCGTTTGTGTGAACACGGGTCCAGTTGAAAGGGTTGTTGTGAGATGGAATGGTGCTCCCTGCTCCTCCGTGCCCAGGAATTTAGCAGCTCTGACACCATCAGCGCCTCTTTCCTCTCCATCACAAGGGCACGGGCATCAGCTGGAGCTGCATGGAGCCAGAATCTTCCCATCCACAGGTGCCTCATTGACCCCCGTGCACACAGAAGTCCCAGACGTGCTGATCAGACACTGAGTTTAAGGTGGCACTGCCCGGGCGTCTCCCAGGGTTATCAGACAGTCCGCACACCTGCCAGCATCCTTATTGCTGCCAATGCAGACATCACTAATCGGTCAAAGAATTATCAACCATCTTCACCAGGGAGCCCAGAGAGCCTCCGTCTGGCACTGTTAGCAGACAGAAAAGCAAATCGGTGACGGTGAGGGTGGTGCTGTGGGAATGTGGCTTGAGGTCTGATTTCCCGGCGGCCTGCGGTGGTGGGCTTACTAACAGCCGCCACAGTGATGACGTCTCCCACTTACTGGAGCGTAGCGGCCTCATGGTATGGAGGAGGGTGCTGAGACCCAGAGGGAGGCTGGGGGGATGGCAGGGGCCACCACAGCCGGTCTGTGCTGGGGTGCATCCAACCCCAAGTCCAGATCTTGCCTGTTGCTCCCTTCTCCGGCCACCTTGTCCCAGAGCTCCTGGGCCCTGGGGGTGAGGTGCAGCCGTGTGTTGCTAAGGCTGCTGCAGGGCTACAGGAGTTGACCAGAGCAAAGGCTCAGCAGGGGGCGGGCAGGGCCCTCCATGCTGGAGTGGGGTTGCCGGGGAAACAGGAGGGCGCCCAAGCGCTAGGCCGGCTTTGCCCAGGTCAGGGCAGGAGCTGGCAGCCCTTGAGGGTGGTCTCAGGCTCTCTCGGGGGGCCCACAGCTCCCTTCCACTCTCATCCCCTGGTCCTTCACAGCCTCCCTTCCGCAGCCTGCTCACGGACCCTGCCTGCTCGTCCCTCCAGTTCCTGCTAAGTGTCACCTGTTGTCTTTGTTTCTCGTTTTTTAAATTTGAGAGTCAGACAGGCAATAAATTCCCATTCACTGCTGCACTCCCCAGAGGCCCACGATGGCTGGGGCCAGAGCTCAACTCCCTGTGGGTGGCAGGGACCCAAGCACTTGAGCCGTCACCTGCCTCCTCCCAGGAAGCTGGGCTCGGCAGTGGAGCTGCAACTCGGACCCAGGCCCCGATGTGGGACGCAGGCACCTTGACTGACATCAGAACCTCCAGGCCAGAGGCCCGCCCCCTTTGGCGTATGGTGACTGCTCCCTTGGCCGCCTCCCCCACGACAGGGTGGTGGAGAGCTGGAGGGGCCTCTCCACCTCTCTAGGGGTGTGGTGCATAGGAGAGGGAGCCGGGGCAGTGGAAGTCGGTGGTGGGGCTGTGGGCCTGAGATACCCTGGCTTTGCATTGAGCTCCTCGCTGGCTGTGCCGTCCTGGAGTGCTCCATGGCCTCTCTGGGCCTCTGCGTCCTTGTCGGTCAGGTGGACGGAGTAGTGGGCCCTGCAGTGCAGGGGGCTGCGAGGTGAGCAGGACAGGTGCTGAGCCTGGAGCCCGCATGAGTGTGGGCGTGACGTGGCCGTCAGTGTGGAGCGAGCCACCGTGATTCACTCCTAATGAAGTGGGCACACAGCAGGTGCCCTGCCTGGATGTTCACCCCAAAAGGCTCCTCTTGAAGCCAGGGGACCTGGGCGCTGAGACCCTGAGCACCTGAACAGAGCAGGCGTCCCCTCTGCCAGCGGGGGAGTTGCCCCGCTCCCCAGAGCCCCCTCTCCTCGAAGGAGTGGTGTGGCAGTGCCAGGGCGGCATGGGCCTCCCCGTGGCTCTGTCTGTGGGGCGACCTTGCCAACCAAGGGCCCGGGGTGGGGTGGGGGAGGCCGGTCAGAGTTTCCTTTTCAAGACTTATTGAAGAGTTAGAGAGTTAGAGAGAGTTAGAGAGAGAGAGAGAGAGAGAGAGAGAGAGAGAGAGAGAGAGATGTACCGTCTCTTGGCTTGTTCCCCAAATGGCCACAACAACCAGGGCTGGACCATGCCAAAGCCGGGAGCCTGTCCGGGTCTCCTGCGTGGGCAGGAGGGGCCTGAGTCCTTGGCCGTGCTCTGCTGCTTCCCCAGGTGCGTTAGCAGGGAGCTGGATCGGAAGTGGAGCAGCCGGGACGTGAAGCAGCGCCCATACCTGATGGCAGCTCTGCGGGCAGCGCCGTTTAAGGGATGTCTGTTTCAGGCGGTCTTTGGCTGGGGCGGGCAGAGGATTGACGCCAGGTGTCCATCACAGCTGTGCCAGGTGTGCTGCTTGCTCACAGGGGGACGATGAGGAAAGCTCGTCACCCCCACCTTGGACACCTGTGCACCCTGGATGGGCCTCTTTGGCCCATTTCTTCATCAGCCTGGTCATCAGCCCGGGGCCTGGATGTGTCGGATCCTGTCCCAGATGCTGGGCACACAGGGCTGACCGAGAGCTTCCCCTGTGCTCCTGCTGAGTGACCACCTTTCAGATTGTGTGGCCAGCAGTGGCAGGAGAGGTAGGGTCCCCAGGCCTCCACACAGGAGGGGGATGTGAGGGATGCACACGGGATGGCATACAGTAGGCACTGATTAAGTGCTGGGTGAGTGCGGCTCCGCCCATGCCGGGGGAGCTGTCCATTCAGCACCCACAGGTCTCGCTGGTTGCTTCGTTCCCTGCTGGCACAGCTGAGCTTTGGACACAGGTGCACGGAGAAGTCAGAAGTGAGACCCAGCACAAATGCACCCTCAGAGTCATCCGGGTACAACCCACACTCCCACCTCGTCCCGGGCCCTTGTGAGCTTGGAGAAGGTGCAGGAGTGGGGGCTGTAGGTCCTGCACCTGCTCCCCTCCCCACAGCCGGACCACAAGCTGCTGGGAGCCAAGGTGGGCTGGGGGGCTGCTTGAGCCCTCCTGTGCCCCCTGGGGGGCCAGCGTGGCCTGGCACATGGTGGGCATCCCAGACCTGCCCACTTCCTGCAGATTCATCCAGAAACCATTGAGAGCCAGGGACTGGGGGCACAGAGCTTGGCCCGCCCCTCGAGGAGCCCGTAGTGGCACGAGGTGAACCAGTGCTGATGCGGAGATCACCCTACGCATGCCAGAAGCCTGGTGGCTTTGGTTTCTGTTTGCGTGCCCTTGTGGGAGGTTTGAGGGTGAATGTGAGACTTGGGTTGTAAGTGTCAAGGCCACTGGGAGCGGGAAGAGGAAGAGGAGGAGGAGGAGGCAGGACAAGGGAGGAGCAAGAGGAGACTCGAGGAGGCAGAGGGAGAGAAGGCTTTTCTTGTTTTGTGTCCAGAACTGAAAAGTCCCAAAGTGTCCAGGTTCAGGTCCGGCTGGATCCAGGGGCTCCTGGGAATTGCAGAGGGGTCAGCTGTCTCCACCACCGGGCCTTGCTTCCTGCAGGGGCTCGGCTCTCTGGACTGCTCTCAGCCCTGGGCTCCCAGAGTTTATTGTCCCCTGTGGGACCAGCGTGGCCCGGGAGCTGAGTCTGCTTTGGCATACGCGTCGTCCCCAAACTGTCGGCAGCGTCAGGCACAGGCTATGCCCGTATGCAGCCCATCCCCGCCCTTGGAGCTTGGAGGCTGGGCATCCAGTGGGGCTGGGGCTGGGGGTGGAGGGAGGGAGGCCAGTGGGGGCTGGGGGCGAGGCTAGGTGTGGTTTCAGGAACGAGGGGGCAGATGCTGACAGACCAGCTCGCCGGAGTCCCATGGGCACGGGCCCTGCAGGCTGAGCGTGGTTCTCCAGGGCAGTGGGCGTAGTGGGTGTGGGGGAGGACGCTGCTGGGGGTGGGGGCAGCGGGGACGCAGCGCAGGGACATCCAGGGAAGGCTCGGGTGAGGCGGCAGCACCGCCTTGACGCTGGGCAGTTGCTGGGTCCAGCCCACGGGGCCTGGGGCTCGCCTGGCATCTGGTGCCCTGTGCTTTCCCAGGGTCGGACTTGGCCTCTGCCGTGTCCTCCTGGGTGCCCTGCTGGGGGAGGGGTCACGGCGGGGGGGGGGGGTGTTAACCCTCCATAGCCGTGGGGTGGGGGAGGGACCCTGGGAGGTGACATGCGCATCTCACTACCCATTTTTGTGGTTGTTGTTAAAGATTCACTTGTTTATTTGAGAGGCAGAGCATCGAAAAGGGAGAGACAGAGAGGATCTTCCACCTGCTGGCTCACTCCCCAAATGGCCCCAACAGCCAGGGCTGGGCCAGGCTGAGACCAGGAGCCAGGGCCTCCATCTGGGTCTCCCACGTGGGTGCAGGGACCCAAGCACTGGGGCCAACACTGCTGCCTCCCGGGGTGCACACGGACAGGGAGCCGGGATCGGGATGGAGCCAGGACCCGCACACAGGCCCCCTGCTGTGGGAAGGCGTCCTCCCTGCCCCCAGTGGTGTCTGTGTGTTCTGTTCGATCCTGTTTTGATTCATTTGCGGCTGGTGGCCCTGCGTCGGGTCCCCCAGCTGTGCCTGTCGACTTGCTGGGGCTCAGGGCTGACGTGTTTGACCAGGGCAGCACCAGCATCCCAGGCCACGTGGTGCACTGGACAGGAGTCGCTGCAGGCACCAGGCAGCTGGTAGACCAGCTCCCTTCAATGCTGCCAGGCCCCAGGGGACGCTCGGGCTCCTGGGAGTGTCTTGTTGCCCAGCAACCTCCAGTCCAGTGGGCTCAGCTTCCGGGGGTTAGCCCATTCTGAATCGATCGCCTCGTTGGAAGAGCGCAGCTTTCTGATTTTCCATGACGCTGTCTTAGTGAGGAAGACTCGGCACCCCCTCTGCCCCACCCCAGCACTCCAGAGTGGTGGGATCGCGCCCGTCACTCGGAAGGTCCAGGCTTTGAATTTTCCCGAGGAAGGTGTCCGAGACCAGCCGGTGCCTGTAGCAGGGTATTCTCTGCCGCGGGGCTGGTATGGCGGCAGATGACGTCACTGGAACAGGCTGTGGGACGTGCGTGCCTTCACTTGGCTGCAGATCAGCGTGGGTTGGGGGCTTCTCCCTCCCTGAGCCAGCAGCTCGGGTGCCCAGATCCTGTCTGGGGGGATGGGCGGTGTCTTTGCCACAGGGTCCTCTCTGTTGCACGCTGCCCGGTGTCGCGGTGGACCTTGGCCCCTGCCAGGGCTGGGCTGCTCTGGTGCAGAGGGGCTGTTCCAGGGCCTGCGTTCTGCTGGTGTCTGGCAGGCAGCAGGAGCAGCCCCAAGACATTTGCGCGTGGACCTGGGGGGCCTGTGGTGCTTTCCAGCAGAGGGAGGGCGGGCCCCCTCCTGTCCCCTGTCGCCCCCAGAGTTAGAAGGGCTTTCGCTCTGTCCATCTGAGCCACGGGCTGGTTTCCCGGGGTGGGGTGGGGGGTAGGGAGGTGGCGAATTTTTTTCACAAAGCTCCTCCCAGTAGGTTCCTGTTAGGAGGGAGTCCTGGGAGCTGGCCTCTGGAGGAGGAGGACGGTGGGGGTTCCGGGGGCTCCCCCAGGCGTAATCCCCTCCTGACAGCAGGCGGGGAAACTGGCCAGGACCACCCATGGCAGGGGGTCGGAGCCGTTTGCCCACAGCCCCCAGGGAGTAGGAATGGAGGGTAGGTGGGGCTGGGGCCTGACCCTCCCCCTGCAGGTCAGACACCGAGGGCTCCTGCTACAGGCCGTGCATGGTGGCGACAGAGCCCAAGAGTGGCAGCCCCCGGGGAGCCCTTGCACCCGAGGTCAGCGTCTGGCTCTGCCCTGCTGGCCTCCTTTCCGAACCTCCATCTTCTCACCTGAAAAATGGGTGCAGCAGTCCCTGCCCCGCCGCCCTCCAGGACGCTGGAGAGGAGCGCACGAGCGGCTGCAGTTTCGTTCCTGTGCGTGCGCGGGGAGGTGAGGGGTCACCGGCCCGGCCTGTGATGGTGCCGTGTGGACAAGGCTGCTGGGCACGGCTGGGAGCAGGGTGGCTTAGAAGCTGCAGAGACCCCGACTCATTTTGGGGTTTCCCCTGGTGTGGCGGGTTCGGGGTGGAGGGGAAAGCACGCGTCCAACAGTGGCAGGAACTCGGTTCTAGGAGCTGGGAGACAGCGCAGGCCGGGGGGGGGGGGGGGGAGAACGCGGGGCCTGCAGGGGCTCCCCGCCGAGGCCTTTCCCAGGGGCATTCACTCTCGCTGCGGCCAGCCGCAGCAAATCTCTGGGCCTCTCCTGCAGCCAGAATAAGTCCTCGGAGCACAGCCCAGGTGCTGAGTGCTAGGGGCTGGGGAGGGCGTCCTTCGCATCTGGGTCAGCTTGGGTGGCCTCGACCCTTGGGAGGCCCACCCCAAAGGTGTGGGGCTGGGACCACCACCAGACTGCTGGGTCCCAGCTTTGCTGGGGAGGAGAAGGCATACTTCTTACTTTGAGGGACAGTGCATGCTCCCATCCACTGGTGCACTGGACAAATGCCCACGGCAACTCGGACAGGAGCCAGGAACTCAAGTCCGGGTCTCCCAGGTGAGTGGCAGGGGCGAGACCCAATCACGGCAGCCATCGCTGCTGCCTCCTGTGTTAGCAGGAAGCTGGAGTCGGGAGCCAGGGCTGGGACTGAAGCCCAGGCCCTGTGATACGGGACACAGGCGCCTTAGCCCAGGGCTGAGCCACCAGGATCAGACGCCCGCCCCGTCGATGCATCTGGGAGATGCCGAGCCATCTGGGCTGTGGCCTCTCGTGAGGACCTCGTCCTCTAAACCTGCATTAGGGTCCCCGTCACTGGGCTGAACTCTGCAGGGGGCTGGCCTCTGGGGTCCTCAGAGGCTGCCGGGCCAGCCCTGCTCTGTGGAGCTGCCCATGTGAGCCAGGCAGTCTGGAGTCAGCTTGCATTCATGCTGCAGCTCCCCGCCTTACTTCACATTTAACCCTGACAGCACCCCGGGCCCGTAGGGCGCTGTGTTTCCTGCTCAAGAGTCCATCCATTCAATGGGAGGACAGCGCTGCCCCCGAGGATCTCCGAGGTGGCCCTTGCGGGAGCTTGGTCCCCGTCTCCCCCTTATCCCTCCCACAGCATGGTCGCCCAGTGGCCCTGGAGGCAAGCGGCTCAGCAGCAGAGCGCCCCCCAGAGGAAGAAGCGTGACCCACAGTCGGCTGGGAGCCTGCTGACCGACGCGGAGTGCCCCTGGCCAGGTCCTCTCCCGGCCTCTCCAAACTCTGTGGGGTGTTGGCTCTCGGATGCTGCCTGGGCCTTGAGCCCCGGCCAGGCAGGGGACAGTCACCAGGGGGTTCTGGTGCCCTGGTGACTGCACAGGGATCGTGGCGACTGAGCTGGGGGACTGACGGGTGGGCACTGAGCAGAGCCATCCAGCTGGGGCCCACGTGGCCTTGACACGCCCTTGTCCCAGAGTGGGGGCTGCTCAGACCCCAGATCCCTCATGTCCGGTTGCTGAGACCGCTGCTCCTGCCCCCTGGGATCCCCCCACCCAGACCACCTGGGAGCTCCAGGCACTTGCCCTTTAAGGGGTGGGCGGGGCAGGGTGGAAGCCTGGGGCTGAGACCCAGGACGTGACCGCACCTTGTCTTCAGGCCGCTCCTTTCTTTGGCTCTTAGCTCCTGGCAGCTGGCTCAGTTCTACAAGGACCTTAAGCTCAGAGAGGGTCAGTGGCCTTCCCTGGTCACACAGCGGGCAAGACTGATGTGCTGGCTGCCCGACTGCAGATCCAGAGCGCCGGTGGGGCTGTCAGTCTTCTCCGTGAAGTGGGAGGAGCGATTGCAGGGGCAGGACTTCCTGAGGGGGGTACTGGAAGCCAAGGGGTCACCATGGCTGGCAGTGGGAATTGGAGCCACCCGCCCCCTGCACCACCAAGCCTGCATACAGATGACTCTTTTTAAAGATTTGTTTTTGGCCGGCGCCGTAGCTCACTAGGCTAATCCTCCGCCTGCGGCGCTGGTACCCCAGGTTCTAGTCCCAGTTGGGGCTCTGGATTCTGTCCCGGTTGCTCCTCTTCCAGACCAGCCCTCTGCTGTGGCCCGGGAGGGCAGTAGAGGATGGCCCAAGTGCTTGGGCCCTGCACCCACATAGGAGACCAGGAGGAAGCACCTGGCTCCTGCCTTCGGATCAGCACAGCTCCAGGCATAGCAGCCATTTGGGGGGTGAACCAATGGAAGGAAGATCTTTCTCTCTGTCTCTCTCTCTCTCTAACTCTGCCTGTCAAAAAAATGTTTTTAATTTATTTGAAAGGCAGAGTTATACAGGGAGAGAGAGAGAGAGAGACTGATCTTCCATCCACTGGTTCACTCCCCAGATGGTCACAATGACCTGGACTGAGCTAGGCTCAGTCAGGAGCCAGAAGCTTCTTCCGGGTCTTCCACGTGAGTGCAGGGGCCCAAGCACTGGGGCCATCCTCCACTGCTGTCCTAGACGCATTAACAGGGAGCTGGATCGTAAGTGGAGCAGCCGGGACTCGAACCGGCACCTATATGGGATGCCGGCTTCCAAGGTGGCTTACCCCACACAGATGATTTTTAGAGTGTCTTTGTGTTCAGCCTGAAGGTAGTGCTGGCCTGCAACTGTGGCCTTGGGAGCCTGGGTGGCTGCTGCTGACATCACAGATGTGTGGGAGCTGAGTGGAGCCAGGGCTCCAGGCCAGGTGCAGAGAGGGGTCCCCGTGGGCCTGACCAGCAGGACTGGCCCAGTGGTTGGCCGGGGAGGGGCAGGGTGGCAGGCGGGCCCCTGCCAAACTCTGCTCACAGCAGCCAGAGCTTGCCAGGGCTCCTTCTCAGCCCTTGTCCTCTGGGAGCCTCTGGGGCGGGGCAGAGAGGCTGGGGGACGGTTCTCATCTTCAAGCTGTGGACTCTCAGAGTGACCATCTGGGGCCATGGGTAAGACACCGTTTGGGGCCCCCTGCGTTCCACACGGGAAGGCCAGCTCCTCTGCTTCCATCCGGCTTCCTGCTGGTGTGCACCCTGGGGGGGCAGCAGGTGGTGGCTCAAGTCCTTGGGTCCCTGCCACTCACGGAGGAGACCCAGATGGAGCTGCAGTGTCCTGGCCTTGGGTCACTCCCCAGCCCCAGCTGTTGCAAGTATTCGGGGAATGAATCGGTGCCTGGGAGTTCTGTCTTTGTCCCTGTTTCTCTGCTTTAAAGAGAAATTAGAGAGAGCGAGCGAGCGTGCGCTATCATGTTCCCAGAGGGGAGGGGGTTCCCAGGGAGCTGCAGGGCGGTAGGCTGGGCTGGTCATTGCCGCAGGTCCAGGGGTCGTATGTGGACCATGCCACCAGCGGAAAAGCTCCATGGCCCAGTTGTCCTGTGTCCCGCTCCCAGCCCAGCCTTGGCCCCTTCCTCAGTTTCCCCTTGCTGGCCCCAGCTCTGTCCCCTGGGACCTGGAGCTCACGACCGTCCCGGTGGCACCAGCCCAAGGCCTGTTTCCTGAGCCAAGGCGCGGCCGGCCGGCATCCAGGGGAGCCTTGAACTCATGAATGGACACAGCGGCTGGGGGGAGGGGAGACTTCCCGGGGGCCCAGGGCCAGCTCAGCCCTGGGCTGTCCTTGGCCTCTGTGGCGCAGACAGACAGACCCCCCTTTGTCCGGCAGCCTGGACAAATCTCTTTAGTTCTCTGTCCCAGGGACTCAGGGTCGCCACAGGCAGGCACCGGCCCAGCCCTGGGTGCTGGGGGAGGGGGCGGCCACAGCAGCTTCCTGGGTCTGCACTCCCTCATGGGGGCTGGGGAGGGGGCAGTGCAGAAGCCGCTCTGGGGCTGGGCCTGGCTCCTGCCCACCGTGTCACTGCCAGCGGGAGCCCAGCTGCCCGTTCTCCAAGGCTACGGAAATAAGTGGGCACTTCCAGAATTTCACGGAAAACCGAATGGAAAGATGCGTTTATCTTGGTGCTAAAAGTGCCCAAAATCCGTGCACACGAGAGTCTTCCAGAAGCCGCGTGGGGTGTGGAGGCTGGGCCCTCGTGCCCGTGGCTGCCCCCAGCCCTGGTCGGGAACGCCCACGGCATGCCTACACTCAACCCTGCCACTTTTCATTGTGTTTCTGGAAAGATCACTGGGAAACGCGACTGCGCCACGAGGGCTTCGGGCGACCGTGGCCGACCTCTCCTTGCACCCTGGGGATCGATGATTCGGCTGTCCACCAGGCACTGCCTGTTGCGCGCCTGGCTCTGGGTTGGAACCAGGGAGACGCAGGTGGATGGGCAGCAGTGCCCAGGTTTGCAGTTGGGGCAGAGGCAGAGCTGGGTGTGTGGCGTGAGCTGTGGCCAGGGTCACCCAGGCCATCGTGGGGGTGTCTCTGCCCAGGAGTTCTCCAGGAAGGGAGGGGCAGTTCTCCAGGAAGGGAGGTGTGACGACTGTGGCCACTGGGGTGAGAATTGCAGGCGTGAGTCTGGGGTGGGAGACAGAGGGGCTGCCCCTGGAGTACGTGGCGTCTTCTAGCCCCTGCAGAAGCCGCCGGCATTAGAAGTCATTGATTTGTTTTGAAAGGCAGAGAGGGATTGTCCATCCACTGGTTCACTCCTCAGATGGCTAACAGCAGCTGGGGCTAGGGCGGGGCATAGCCAGGGCCAAGAACTCCACCCGGCTCTGCCGTGGGGGTGGCAGTGACTCCAGAATTTGGGCCGCCACCTGCTGCCTCGCAGGGTTCCCACTAGCAGGAAGGCGGACTCGGGACCAGAGCCGGGGCTCAACCCCAGGCCCTGTGCTGTGGATGCTGGGGTCCCGGGTGGCACCCCCGCTGCTCTGCCAAATGCCTGCCCACGTGTTTATTTTTTAAAGGTTATTTATTATTTATTTGAAAGACAGCATAACAGATCTTCCATCTACTGGTTCACTCCACAAATGGCCGCGATGGCTGGGGCTGGGCCAGCCCCAAATCAGGAGGCTGGACCTCCATCCGGTCTCCCACGGGGGTGCAGGGGCCCACGCAGCCCCAAATCAGGAGGCTGGACCTCCATCCGGGTCTCCCACGGGGGTGCAGGGGCTCACGCAGCCCCAAATCAGGAGGCTGGACCTCCATCCGGGTCTCCCACGGGGGTGCAGGGACCCACGGACCTGGCTGTCTGCTGCTACTTTTCCAGATGCATTCGCAGGGAGCTGGATGGGAAGTGGAGCAGCCGGGACTCAAACCGGCCCTCACATGGGACGCCGGCTCCTCCAGGCCTGCCCACGGCTGCCCTGGTCTGGGACAGTCAGAGTGTTATTTGTGCCTGTGCCCTGTTAAAGATAGTCCTTCCTCCTGCTCCTGGTGGGGGCGAGGGTGGGTCACCTGGGATGCCGCCTGACACTCAAAGGGGGAACCATGCAACCACACGGCTGCACCCCAGCTACTTCCCGCCAAGGAGGCAACCGAGCTGGGGAGAGACCTGGCCAGAGGTCGTGAGCTGTCCCCAAGAGGGGGGACGCCACCTGGCCCAGGGCTTTGAGATGCACCACACCTCTCTCTGTTTCCTTAGAGGAGAGGCCACCGGCTTTACCGTGAGCCTCCTCTCATGGCTTCCCAAAGCGGCAGAGGCGTGGGCTGGAGGGTGGTAGTGGTCACGTGACCACATTGGTCAAAGTTCATTAAAAGAAAAAAAAAAATAGCCATGTCAGCACAATGGCCGGTAGCTGGGAAAAGCGAATTCAGCGTCTCCCTCTGCCGGCCTGGGAAGACAGAAGCTGGCCCGGGGTCTCTGGGGTGGTGAGAACACTCTCTCTTGGACCGGCCTCCCTGTATTCTCTCTCTCCCAGCGATGCTGCCGCCTAAGTGAGAGACAAGGGGAGTTTTGTGGAGCCCAGAAATAAATAAGTGGCTGCCCAGGTTGCCACGGCAACTGTGACATCACCCTCGAACCCGCGTGGCTGGAGCTGGTGGCCGGCTGGCCGGAGGAGCAGGCAGGCATTTGCCGACGGGCCTGGTGGCAGGTGCGGGAGGAGCCGTCCCCCAGCCGGGGCCTCCGGTTCTCACCCTGATGGACGGTGCTGGCCCCGTCCCTTCCTGGCCAGCCAGCAGCGGCCCGCACTGCTGTGGGGCGGGAGGCTCGGGGTGGACTCTGCTCCAGACCCCTCCCCACTGCCTCGGCTCCCACCACTGCCCCCATCGTGGTGTGGCTGCCTGCCAAGCACCTCTCTTGTCACGTGACATTGTCTGTTCTTTAAGCTTATTTATTTGAAAGAATGACAGAGGGAGGATTTCTTCTATCCACTGGTTCACTCCCCTTACAACACCCAAGGCTGCATCAGGCCAAAGCCTGGGACCCCATGCAAGTCTCTCACGTGGGTGCAGGGCCCGAGGACTTGGGCCGTCTTCTGCTGCTCTCCCAGGTGCGTTAGCAGGGAGCTGGATCGGAAGTGGAGCAGCCAGGACCAACATCATATAATGAGTAGTACGGGATTAGGGGCCCACCCTGTAAATACATCAGCTGAGATGTAAGGTGGAGGGCTGGCACTGTGGTGTAGCAGGTTAAGCTGCTGCCTGTAGCGCTGGCACCCACTATGGGCACAGGTTCGAGTCCCAGCTGCTCCACTTCCGATCCGGCTCCCTGCTAATGCACCTGGGAGAGCAGCAGAGGATGTACCCATGTGGGAGACCAGGAAGCAGCTCCTGGTTCTCATTTTCCGACTGGCCCAGCCCCAGCCGTCGCAGCCATTTGGGGAGTGAACCAGCGTTGAAGACTCCTCTCTCTGTCTCTGCCTCTCCCTCTCTGTAACTGCACTTCTCAAATAAAAGAAATTAAAAAAAAAAAAACAAAGATGTAGGATGGCACTAGTCCCAATAAGGTCCCACTCGGGGGTACTGGGGCTGGGATTTCAGACGTGTGGGTGGTGGAGCGGCCCCGTGGAGCCTGCCACCCGCTCACTTACTAAGCCAGTCTTTGTGAGCCTGTGGCTACTGAGCCAGCCTTGCTCGCTGACAGCGTCCTGGGCTGCTGTGGGAGAGGGCAGGCACGTGGGCTGGTGGGGCGCCAGGGTGGATGGGGGGAGCAGGTGGATGGGGGAGCTGCATTGGACCTGTGGAGTGATCCAGGTGCCAAGGGGGACAAGGACCCCAGAGCCCCCAGGGCAAATCAAGGTCAGTGCCTGGAGGACCCCCAATCCCCACCTTCACTCTTGCCCTGCCCGCATTGTTTATGGAGTCTGCATACAGAAGGTGCCTTGTGCATAGCCTGGAGCCTACACACAGAAGGGAACTAACATGATCCCGGCATACAGAAGGTGCTCAGTAAGTGCTCAGTGAGCTCTCCTGCACTGAGCCCTTTGTTCTGCATCACATACTGGCTTCTTGCTTTTCTTTGGTGGGGTGTGGGGGTGGGTCCTCCATAGTCACTGCCAGGGTTTCCGTGTGTCTGGCTGAGTTTAGCGCCCCCTGGTGGAAGATGCCTATCAGAGGCCAAGGTGCGCGGCTGCCTGCCGGCTGGAATCCCATATGTGTTGCACCTCCGGGCTCTCGGATGCCTTCCGCTGTCCAGCCGGGCCTTGCGTGTGGTCCCAGCCTGGCGTCCATGTCCCTGAGCAGAGTCACATCTCAGTGGTGCCCGGCTCAGAGGTCAGCCCACCTGGCGAGGCCCTCAGCGCCACTGGGTGAGCTCATTTCTTGAGCTCTGGGCACTGCAGACCCCTGGAGGGGGCATTGGACACGGGGGCGACGTCAACGCATCAGAAATGCTTGTTAGTATCTATTTAAAATGACGTACAGATTTATTTGAAAGGCAGAGTGACCTGGGGGAGAGAGAGAGAGAGGGCTTCATCTGCTGGTTCACTCTCCAAGTGGCCACAGAGCCTGGTGTTGGGCCAGGCTAAAGCCAGGAGCCTGGAATTCCATCTGGGTCTTCCACGTGGGTGGCAGGGACCCAAGTACCTGGGCCATCTTCTGTGGCTTCCCCAGGTGCATTGCAGAGAGCTGGATCGAAAGTGGAGGAGCTGGGACTCGAACCGGCGCCCATATGGGATGCCGAAGTCACAGGCAGGGGTTTAACCCCCTGCACCACAGTGCTGGCCCTGGGAGTGTTTGTGTTTAAGATAAGGCCACTTAGCAATCCCAGTTCCCGCAGAAATGGGTGCATTATGTCCACCCAGAGGTATGCACACAGACGCGTGAGCCGAGCCACCCCGGGCGGCAGCTCCCATTGCCATCCGTGGTGTAGCCAGCGGCAAAACCCACGTGGTCACGGAAGGAGCTCGCTTCTGTCTCCAGCAACACAGATAAATCTCCCCAGAATCACTGTGAGCCAAAGAAAGCACACGAGGGAGTGAACGGTGAGGGCGCCTGGAGAGTGAGGCGGGGAGCAGGCGGTGACCTCCAGCGGTGGTGTCAGAGCGGGCTGTCCTCCGGGGAAAGGTGACCCTGGGAGGGCAGGAGGGCACTTCCCAGGGGGCACGAGCCGAGTCGGACGCTGGTGCTTCGAGAAGTTTGTGGGAAATGGCGGGTGTTTGGCGCAGCAGTTAGGATGCCACTGGGAATGCCCAGCGTGTCGGAGCCTGGGTCTGAGTTCTGGCCTCCGCCCTGGGGTCTGTCTGCCTGCTGGTGCACCTGCGAGGCAGTGGCCGTGGCTCAAGGACCTGGGCTCCTGCTCCCCATGGGGGGGACCTGGATGGAGTTCCTGCCCCCTGACTTCATCCTGGCCCACACCTGGCTATGGCGAGCTTTTAGGGAGTGCACGAGCAGATGGAAGACCTGTGTCTCTGTCTCTGTCTCTCTCTCTCTAATAAAAATAAATAATTTAAAAATTTGGTGGAAAAATGGAATTAATTTATTTTGGAGCAAAAAAATTGAAACCTGTGCAGTTTTTTCATAGTACATATTTTTGGAGAACTTCATGAAGCTCTTCAGAAGTGTTCTTATAAATGCTTATTTATTGGAAAGGCAGAGAGAGCGAGCGAGAGAGCGAGCGAGTGCATTTCCCATCCACTGGTTCTCTCCCCAGTGGCCACAGCAGCCAGGGCTGGTCCAGGCTGAGGCCAGGAGCCCAGAGCTGCCTCCAGGTCTCCACGTGGGTGGCAGGGGCTGAGGCGGGAGACTGCAGATTCCAGAGGTCCCACAGGTGCTTCCCCCTCCCCCTGGGAAAGTGCAGGTGGGTGGGAGGCGGGGGAGGGGCTCTGGCTGCAGCTGCCTCCCCAACCCGGCCCCCTGAGACCCTGTCTGTCATTGTAGGTTTATGAACCACCGAGTCCCCGCCCACAAGCGGTACCAGCCCACGGAGTACGAGCACGCAGCCAACTGTGCCACCCACGCCGTGAGTGGGCCCTTGTGGGGGGCTGGGGGCGGCTTGGGGCTTAGGGCCTGTTCCTGGAGTCCCCTGTGGTCCTCAGGGGAGGGACGGTCCCTGGGGTCCATCGAGATGCGCTCACCTCTGCTTTGTGCCAAGGGCCGTCAGCGGCTCCCTGGTACCCAGTGCAGCATCGTCTGCCTGGAGTTCTCGCTGTCTCCGCCCAACCTGCCCAGTGAGACCCTTTGCGTGGAGCCTGGCTGAAGCCCCCACTACCCGACTTCCCACCTGCCTGGATGCCGAGGAGCCCTGGGCTGTCGAAGCCCTCATTGCCCTCCGGGATTCTTAGCCGGAACGTAGCAGTCCATCACTTAGTCATTCAGCAAACCATTCCCGGCCAGGCCACTCTGGGTCCCGTGGGGGCAGTTTCCAAATCCGTGCCCCAGAGGCCTATGGGGCGAGGGCAGCTGCATGGGGTGGGGGCTGTGGCAGTGTTGCGGAAGGGTCTCGGGCACTCTCTGCTCCGCGTGCGAGCATTGCAGCGAGTCAGGTTTACACTGCTCCCCACCGGCAGTGAGGCCCAGCTCCGTCCATCCGCAGCTCTGAGCCTGCGTCTCTCCATCTGCAGAGCGGGGGTCATCAGAGCCGCTCCCACAGTGGCTCAGGCACCAGCGGCTGCCTCCCGGGGAAGAGGGGCCGCACTCCCCTGCTGCTGTTTGTCTCTGGGGGCAGCTGGGGGGCTGGGAACCCAGTAGGAGACACAGCCCACGCATCGGGCACCTGCGGGGGTGGGGCTGGGGGAGCTGCTGCCGGGGCCCAGCCCCTCTGCTGAGTCCTTTGTTCACTGGACACGGTCTCTCGTTAGTGCTGGCCAGTAACGGTGATGCCGGGCCCGGCAGCACAAATGAGTGAGTGAATGAATGAATGAGTACTGGGATGGGAGGGGGGGCGGGTCACAGAACACACCACACAATCAAGGAGCCAGTGCCATGGTGTAGTGCTGCATCAGCGCCATCCCACGTGGGCGCTGGTTTGAGTCCCGGCTGCTCCACTTCCAATCCAGCTCCCTGCTGATGGTCTGGGAAATCAGTGAAAGATAGCCCAAGTCTTTGGACCCCTGCGCCTGCGTGGGAGACCCGGAAGGACCTCCTGGCTTCAGCCTGGCCCAGCTCTGGCCATTGTGGCAACTGGGGACTGAACCAGCAGATGGAAGACCCCTCTCTCTCTGCTTCTCCTCCTATGTGTACCTCTGCCCTTTAAAATAAGTAATAAATCTTTTGGGAAGATTGACAGCCCAGGGAAGTTCCACCCCTAGGTTATGAAACAGCGTGATGCAGTCTCTGTTTTTTAAGGCTACGTATTAAAATTTAGGAAAGTGATTTTTAAAAGTTTATTTGAAAGGCAGGGTCAGAGAGGGGGAGACAGGGGAGAGCTTCTATCCAGTGGTTCACTCCTCATGTGGTTGTCATGATCAGCCTGGGCCAGGCGAAGTCAGGAGCCCGGAACTGCACCCGGGGCTCCCACATGGGTGCAGGGCCCGAGCACTTGGGCCATCCTCTGCTGCTTCCCCAGGTGCACGAGCAGGGAGCCGGATCGGAAGTGGAGCAGCCGGGACTTGAACCAGTGCTTCTGTGAGACGCTGGCGTCACAGGCAGCGGCTTGACCTACTGTGCCACTGAGTGATGTTTGAATGTTCGTGATTCCATGCCCCCTCTTGCCCAGTGGTGTTCAGTGGGCCGTGTGCAGAGGGGCAGGTGGGTGGCTGGCCAATGGCCTCTTACTGAGGACCCTGCCCCCCCCACGCCTTGGTGCTGGTGCCCCCTCCCCCCCCAGCCTAGAAGCTGGCTCCTCCGTCTTCAGGGGACCGCGAGAGGACCTTATGTGACATGTGGTATATAGACTCCTCTGCGTGGGGCCAGGGTGTGGGGGGGCCGCGACCCTTCACCCTGCAGTACCTGGGTGGCTTTGGGAGTAGAATGCATCGTCCAAGCTCTTAGCCGCTGGCCCCGTGCACCTCTTGGAATTTAGAGCCGGGTCCACGAAGGAGGAGGAGAATGAAGCAGTTCGGGTCCTCTGTGGCCTGGGGCAGGTGCAGGCCTGGGAGGGCCCCCAGGGGCCCCACGTGCGCCCCTCCCCCCGCATCACACGCCCGCTCCGCCTCCTCCCTGCAGTTCTGGATCATTCCCAGCATCCTTGGCAGCTCCAACCTCTACTTCCTGTCGGACGACGACTGGGAGACGCTTTCCGCCTGGATCTACGGCCTGGGCCTCTGCGGCCTCTTCGTGGTGTCCACCGTGTTCCACACCGTGTCCTGGAAAAAGAGCCACCTCAGGTGACCCCGGGGGCAGGGCAGGGGCCCGTCACAGCAGGGCCTTGGCATCCCCCCTCCCCGGGCCACCCACGTCGGTCCCTGGTCCTTTGCAGTTTGGGTTTGTTGAGTTTTTATGGTTGCGATAGAACTCGCACGGCATCAGCCCCTAAAGCGTGGCGGCTTTTTATAACCACAGACATCTCAGCTTTGGGGGTCAGCGGTCCAGGAGTTTGCTGTGTGGCTCTTTCCAGGGTCCCACCAAGCCAAGGGCCCCACCCCCAAGGCTGCCCCTGCCCCTGGCTGGCCGGTTGGTGGCAGATGGTTGGGGATGCTCCGTCCCTGCTCACGTGGTCCAGCCCGGGAACGCACGCTCCGTCGTCTCCAGGGCCCCTGAGTTGACCCTGTTTGTTGTGGCCAGGGGCTGGGCAGAGGTGTGCACAGGAACAGGAAGTGGGCGCTCGGGCAGTCTGGGAGGCCAGCTGCCGCGCTGGTCGTACGCTGGTCATACGCTAACGCTTGTACTGCTGGCACACGGGGGCCCAGCCTGAGGCCCTGTGGCTGTCTCAAACCGTGAAGGTAAATGTGCAAACGACTCAGCGAGTGACTGCCTGTGGGAGGGCAGCGTAGACAGCGTGGCTGCTTCCCCTGTGCCGCACGGAACAAGTTTTGCACACACCCCTCAACAGTGTGCCGTTAAACTGTAGAAATTATTTCTGGAATGTTTCTGTTTCGTATGAGGGTCCTTCAAAACATTTGTGGGAGAATGGAATGAAAAAAAATGTTATTTTGGTGCAAAATGAAATCCACACACAGGTTTGAAAGCCATGCATACAAATTAAAAAAATTTTTTTTGCATGTGAACTTTGTCCGGGCACCTCACATGCATGAATTCCAAACGTTTTTGCACCAGAATGAACTTACATTTTCTCTCCATTTTCCGCAAACGTCCTGCAGTGTGCTCACGTGGATGGAGCGTTGCACTCTGCCCGCGAGGCGGATGACGCAGTCCACGGAGAGTGGAGCCCTCTTTGAGGGCAGCATCCAGTCAGCTGGAGTTTGCCAAGCTCTTCTGGTGCACGGTGCCAGGCATCAGCTCGCTTAGTCTCCACCACAGCCCCATGCCCAGGCTGCTGGGGTCCCCCCTGCTTTGTGCTCCCCGAGTGGCTGGGATCCGGCTGCCGGTGCAGAGCCCAGGGCAATTCCTGGGGCACGCGGTTCTGTCCCTCTCGCATCTCCGCAAGCCACAGAATCCCCCTTCCCCTGAAGTCCCTGGCGCAGGGAACAGAAGCACGTTTCATGGCTCAATTTGAGAGGAGGAGGATCGGGGCTGAGCCCTGCAGAGGACCCCCCCCCCGGGGGGGAGGGCATCTCCATCCCACCCCCTTACAGGAGGTCCAGGGTTGTGGCGCCGGCTGGAGGCGAGCCAGCCCCAGCCGGGCCCCTCCGCCCCGGGGGCAGGCACCGTGATGCACGGCCCAGCTCTGGGGCGCCGGTCCCGCCCTGCCGCCCCGCCCTGACCGCGGCTCTCTGTGCGCCCTAGGATGGTGGAGCACTGTCTGCACATGTCTGATCGGATGGTCATCTACTTCTTCATAGCGGCCTCCTACGCGCCCTGGTGAGTCCCGCCCCCAGCAGCCTCGGGAGGGGGGGTGCCCTCAGCGTCTGCACGCCTGCCTCTGAGCAGTGAGCACGCACGTTCGCTATTGGGTTTCTGCCCAAGGAGGTTTTTTTTTTTTTTTTTTTTTTTTTTTTTTTTTAATTTACTTCTTTGAAAGAGTTAGAGACACACACACAGATAGAGAGAGCTTCCATCTGTTGGTCCCCAAGTGGCTGCAACGGCTGGAGCTGGGCCAGGCCAAAGCCAGGAGCTTCTTCCGGGTCTCCCACGTGGGTGCAGGGGCCCCAGCACCTGGGCCATCTTCCACTGCTTTCCCAGGCCACAGCAGAGAGCTGGTTTGGACGTGGGGCAGCCGGCGCCCACATGGGATGCCAGTGCTGCATAGGGGAGGCTTAACCTACGTCACAGCGCCGACCCCACCCAGGGAGGTTCCTGATGTCAGTGCAGGAGTCTCTTCGTCATATTAGCTCGTGAACGGGCTTCTTGGCCTAGATGGGGGTGGGGAGACTTTTTCTGCCCAGGGCATTTTAGATATTTTGATGTCATTCGCGGGCCACACAAAATCGTCAGCTTCAAAATGCACCTGCCGGAGAAGTATTGAACGTGGAGTCCCCCCCCATCGCGGCTGGCTCATCAGGGCCGGGCCCAGTGATAAAGCCCCCGAGCTGTGGACACCTGGGGCACCTGGACCCCCCCGGCGGCTGCTTCGGGAAGGGTTTGACTGCGGTGTCACCGTGCGCACAGTCCCCGAGTCTGCCTCTGCTGGGTGTTCCCTGGCTGTAGCCAGCACCCGGTCGGGAAACGAGACAAGACCGGCCCCCGGGGCGCCCCCTCGGCCCCCACCCCGCTGTGGTCATCACGCCCGGACCACGTCACCACAGCACAGCCCTGCTGGCCACCGTCCCCCCATCAGTGCCCTTGTGCCCAGTGCCCAGTGCCCTCAGGTTGCGCGCGGGAGGTGGTCAGTGGTGCTGGGAGGGGAGATCCTGCACTCCCACTGATGGGTGTTTGCGTGGCTCCCGTACTGCCAGTGACCATGGCTGGTGGCCTTGTGGATGTCCGTGCACCTGTGTGCAGGGCCAGGAGAGCCGTTTCGCCGGGTCCACCCTCGGCACAGGCTTTGCAACTGGACGTGGATGGTTTTGCGTTGGGGACTGGCTGGCAGCCGCGGTGTGGGCGAGGCTTGCTGTCCTGTGCAGGGGCCATGGCTGTGGCCGTGCAGGCTACGGGGGTGCAGCTGGATGGACGAGACTTTTAGCAGCAAAGTCTGTGGCGGTGGCTGCCGGAGGGTGGAGAAAGAGGAGGAAAGACCAGGGTTTGGGGGACATCGGCCACTGCTGGCTGCCATCTCTCTGGGTGGGGAATTGTCAGGCACCTGCCTGGTAGAAGAATCGGGGTGACCCAGAACCTGCATTCCTCCATGCCAACAAAACAGAGAACAGAGCTAAACTACTGATGGGCGTCCCTGGGGAGAGGGAGCCACAGCCAGCACCGTGCGGAGAAGCCAGAAGATTGTGGGGTGCATGGAGCGGCAGGGGGGTGCATCCCAACCCCCTGAGCCTCCTTCTACACAGCCATCTGAGGGCTCCTGCCACGCACCCACAGCTGCAGGGGGCCCCGCCTCCCTCTGTCCTCACTGGGGCAGGCGAGGGCTCCCCGGGGAGTCAGAGGAGACAAGCAGTGGGGCTGGCTGCAGGACCACAGGCTGAGGCTTGGGGCTGCTTTATGCAGCTGCGGCCAGTTTTCAAATTACCTTCCCTGGATGGTTCCAGGTGGAGGGCGGGGTGGGTGGGTGGGAGGGATGAAGTGGGGTGTGTGGGAGAGACTTTAAACAGCGCCCCCTGGTGTGCAGTTCCGGGACTATTGCTCAAGGTTCCCTGAGACGATGGTAGTGACCAGCGCCCTCTGGTGTATAGCACTGGAAGCCGTTGCTTACGTGTATCCTGAGGGAGTGGGAGGGAAACAGCGCCCCCTGGTGGCTGCTGGGCACACTCATTGCACGGCTCATCTTCACGGCTTGGGAGAAGCTGGTGTGCAGCCGCATGCTGAGGTCCCCAGCTTCTGCAGCCTCCTGTCGTTGAGGTTGGACAGTGATGGACAATGCGCATCCAGGTTGTCCTGAGTTCTAGTTCATGTCCCAGCCTTTCTCTGTCCCTAGTGCATTGCACTGAAGACAGACAAGTGCTGCAGGCACTGAGCTGAGCAGGAGGAGGTCACAGAGGCAGTGGCTCAGGCTGCCTGGTGCACTGCCCACGGCACCTTATGCCGGACACGGCGGAGACGCCGCTACGACTTTCCCACGGCCGACTTTGGGGAAAATGTGAGGTCGTCACCAGATGGAAGCAGTGGGCAAGCGCAGGTCAGCGTGCGAATGAAAAGGTTTTGGGAGGAGGCTGGCGCGGTGGCGTGGTGGGTGAAGCCACCACCTGCAGTGCCGGCATCCCATATGGGCGCCGGTTCGAGTCCCGGCTGCTCCACTTCCGATCCAGCTCTCTGCTGTAGCCTGGGGAAGCAGTGGAAGATGGCCCGAGTGCTTGGGCCCCTGCACCCACTGGGGAGACCTAGAAGACGCTCCTGACTTTGAAGACCTCTCTCTCTCTCTGCCTCTCCCTGTTCTCTGTAACTCTGCCTTTCAAATAAATAAATCTTTTTAAAAAAAAAACCCACAAAAATTAAAATGATAAGAAGTTTTGGGACAAAATGGCTTCGGAGTAAAATCTGTTTAAGAAGTTGTCCTCCTCTCCCCCTACACAATCCCGGCTGGGTAAGGGCAGCAGTGGGGGGTAGGGCGCACCTGTCTGAAATACTCAAGCAGCGAACACAGCTGTGTGGGGTGGGTGGGGGGCCCTGGGATAGACTGAGTATTGCAAACTGTGACAATGTACAACTACTGGGGTTCGGGAAGGATGGGCCGAGGCGGGAGCAGGATGAAACAACAGAGTTCTATCCGAGTTAGCTGACAATGGAAACATTTAAACACTTTTAAGATTTATTTTATTTATTGAGAGATAAATCCTCCCTCCCTGGTTCACTCCCCAAATGCCTGCAGCAGCCAGGGCTGGGCTATGCTGAAGCCAGGAGCCAGGGCTCCATCCGGGTCTCCCACACGGGTGCAGGGGCCCGAGCACTTGGGCCATCGTCCACTGCTTTCCCGGGTGTGTTAGCAGGGAGCTGGATCAGAAGTGGAGCAGCCGGGACTTGAACTGGTGCTTGTGTGGATGCTGGAGTTGCAGGTGGTGGCTGAACCCGCTACGCCACGACGCCGGCCTGGGAACGCTTAATGTAAAAGGCCCAGCTTCCGTACGCCTTCCGTGATTTGTCTTAACTTCAGAGCCGCAGTGAACTGCATGATGAAGTGTTTGTGTGAGGTTGAACAGAGCCGAGTTAAGATTAAATTAGGGGCCGGCGCCGTGGTGCCGAGGGCTAGGCCGCCACCTGCGATGCCGGCGTCCCGTATCGGAGCGCTGGCTTGGGGTCCTGGCTGCTTTGCTTCAGGCCCAGCGTTCTGCTCATGCACAGGGACAGCAGTGGGTGATGGCCCAAGCACTTGGGCCCCTGCCGCCCATGTGGGAGACGTGGGCGGAGCTCCTGGCTCCTGGCGTTGGCCCAGCCCAGCCCCAGCCCCAGCCGTTGCGGCCATTTGGGGAGTGAACCAGATTATGGAAGCTCTCTGTCCCTTTCTGTTAATCTCTCAAATAAAAAGAATAAATCTTTAAAAACATTAAATCTAACAGTTTCAGTTAAAAATGGCAGGTGCGTGGTTTGATTCCCGCCCCTCGCCCTCTCCTTCACCCCGCCCCATCCCTGGCTCCGCTCCTCCCTCCTGCCCGTCTGTGCTGTGCCCAGCCCCTGCCCACGGGCTTCCCGGCCCGGTGTGCACCGATGCTCCTGGGGTATCTATTTGCCTTTAGACGGAACTTGCCCGCGACAGCAATCAGATTCAGCAGGGATAGATTTACGCAGCCGTTCTCGTTCAAGAAACTTACTGCAGAGCGAGGTTAGAGGGCTTCCTTCCCCTACCCCTCAAGCCTTAACTGTCCCATTCCAGACAAAGCCAGTCAAGACTGCCATTGTACGTGTGTCTCCGTGTGCACAGATAATAAAGTCGTAGGTTTGGGGCTCGTGCCCGACCCCAACGTCCAGCAGTGTAGGTGTTTGTCCATGTTGGTACAAGCAGGGGGTCCTGTGTTTTTTTCTGTCTTAATTCATCTGGGAGGCAGAGAGACAGGAAGTTCCCGTCAAACGCCGGTATCTGTCAGAGCTGGGAGCCGGGGCTCAGTCCAGGTCTCCCAATGGGGTGGCAGAGACGCAGCCGGCTGAGCCGTCTCCTTTGCCCCCGGGGTCTGCATTGGCAGGAAGCTGGAGTCAGGAGCCGGAGCTGGGGGAGGACTCCGGTCCTGGGATGTGGGACGTGGGTGTCCCCAGTGACCAAGTGCCAGCCAGGTCTTCGTATTCTTAAACTGCCGGGACTGTTCCAGAATTAGAAACTGACCAGTGATTTGAACAAGGACAATGTAATATAGAGGATGATTGACGGGGGACTGACTAGTGAGGGTGACCGACATCCGTAAGAAACGGGGCCCGTGTTGTGGCACCGTTGGTTAAGCTGCTCCCTGCGATGGTGGCATCCCATATGGGTGCCGGTTCAAGTCCCGGCTGCTCCACTTCGGATCCAGCTCCGTGCTAATGCACCTGGGAAAGCAGTGGAAGATGGCTCCTTTGTAAATAGGCTTGCTGGACTGAAAGTCCCTGGGGAGCCCTAAACTATCGTGTGGGGCTGCACCTTAGTGGACAAAAATGCCTCTCTTTAGAGGCAGTGCCAGCCACGGGCACCAGGTGGCGCTGCGCAGCGCCCTCTACTGCCAAGATGCAGCATTGCGCCTCCCCCAGGCCGGTTCTCTCCAGAGAGGGCCCAAGTGCAGAAACGGATATGCAAGGCAGGGGAGCTGAGGGCGGCCACAGATGGGTCCTGACTTTACTTCCCCCGCCCCTCTGCTGTGGTTTTTTTTTTTTTTTTTTGCTTTCAATTGCACTTCGTGAGTCGGATCGGCACCGGTCACTGAGTGACCCTAACTCGGGAGGACTGGTCGGCCACAGCTCCAGGTTGGAGGTGATGGTTCAGGACTGGGGGCGCTGCACTCTGGCGAGTGTGGAGGCTGATCATGGTGGGGGTGGAGGAAGTCACGGGGGGATCCAGGACGCAGTGAGGGAGGGGTGGGGGAGAGCAGCGCTGGGCAGAGCCGGAGCTCGGAGACCCTCCACTCCTCGGCCACGGACGGGAGGACGTCAGGGTCTAGAGGTGAGGGAGGCGAATCCTGCAGCGACCATGGCCGTCCCCTCAGTATCACCACTTCCCTGTGCTGAGAGACGTTCAGAGTCTCCCCGGGAGCTGTTTGAAAATTCAGTTAATTACTGTCAGCGCGGCGTGGTCTTGGACGCCAGCAGCCAACATCGTGCTGGCCGGCCGCACCCCTGCTGCGCCCCTGGTTGCCACTTGAGGACTGGGACCAGTGCCGCGACGAATGTCTTTATCCACTTTTTTTCATAAAAAAAGATCTATTTTATTTACTTGGAAGGCAGAGAGAGAGAGAGAGATCGATTGATCGATCAATCGATCTTCCATCTGCTGGTTCACTCTCTAAATGGCTGCAACAGCTGGGCTGGGCCAGCTCAGACTCCACCTGGGTCTCCCACGTGGGTGCAGGGGTCCAAGCACTTGGGCCACCTTCTGCTGCCTTCCTAGGCGCATTAGCGGGGAGCTGGATTGGAAGCGGAGCAGCCGGGACTTGAGCCAGCTTAGCTTCCCGTGCCACAGCGCGCGTAAAGAGCCGCCTCCTTCGCTGCCATGTACACAGGTCCCCAGACCCGCACCACTTCTGGTCCCAGGCCTTCCGGCTCAGGGACCCTGCCCGGCGATGGCTGCCTGGGATAGTCGACTGCTCTGCCCGCCTCTGGGGTTGGTTTCCTGTGCAGGCCGCCCCTCAGGCAGTGCCCTGGGCTCTCTCTGTCCCCCAGGCTGAACCTCCGGGAGCTGGGCCCGTGGGCCTCCCACATGCGCTGGCTGGTCTGGATCATGGCCTCTGTCGGCACGGTCTACGTCTTCTTCTTCCACGAGCGGTAAGTCCGGGCTGGGGGCCGGGGTGCCCCCGATGCCCCAGCAAGGCCTCCTCAGTGCCCTTGGGCAGGTGGGGCCACGTGGTGACCCCCGAATCCCCGTGTTGAGGCCCATGGATGGACACAGACACCTCCAGCCGGTGTGGCCGCAGTTCAGAACACCTTAGGTCTGTAGAATGGGGGCACCCGTTATCCACCTGCCCTAGGCGGCCATGGCGGATGACAAAGAGAAGCCCGGTAACCCAGGCTCTCTGCTCGCTGTCCTGCTGGGTGGCGGCCGTGGGGAGAGACGCAGGACTGGAGGAGCCACAGGGAGTGACAGATGCCACCACGGGTCCCTCCAATGCAGGGACTGTCGCCGCAGCTGCTCAGCAATGTTCAGAGTGGCTGCTTGGGCCCTGTGGGGAAAGGTGCTGGGATCGAATAGTAATGCCTGCCACGGGCTGAGTACCAGCAGCGCCCTTGTGCGTGCTAGGCCCGATGTTTGCAACCCCTGTTCTGGCTCGAGTGTGTCACCCTACAGATGTGGACGCCGAGTCTCGGGGAGGGAGACACAGATGCCCACCCCGGTTAGGTGCAGCTGGGAGCGGCCCACTGTGGAAGAGTCCCAGCCAGGTGTCCCCGCCCGCCGTCTCCTCCCCGGGGCCGCGGTGCCGAGGCCCAGAGGCCGCGTGTCTTCTCGCCAGGTACAAGCTTGTGGAGCTGCTGTGCTACGTCGTGATGGGCTTTTTCCCCGCCCTGGTCATCCTTTCGATGGTGAGTACCCACCCCCACCCCCACCCCCACCCCCGCCCCCGCCCCCCACTGCCCCCCAGCAGCTGGCTGCTGGGGACCCGCAGTGCCCGAGCCGTCTGTCAGACTGTCAAGACAAACCCTCTCATTTGTTTTTTTATGGATTTATTGTATTTATTTGAAAGACAGAGCTACAGGGGGTGGGGGGGTCTTCCACCCGCTGGGCCACTCCCCAAACAGCCGCAATGGCTGGACCTGGGCCAGACTGAAGCTTCCTCCTCGTCTCCCTCGTCACGTGGGTGCAGGGGCCCAAGCACTTCTGCTGCTTCCCCAGGCCATCAGCAGACAGCGGGATCGGAAGTGGAGCAGCCGGGACTCGAACCGGCGCCCATGTGGGATGCCAGTGTCGCAGGCGGTAGCTTTACCTGCCAGGCCACAGTTCTGGCCCCTGCTTTTAACTTTTTAATTCTTTATTCCTACTGTGATTTCTCCTACAAGTGTCCCTCCCCCAGGGAGTAGCCAGTTGTCCCATTATCTCCCTTTTGGAATGGCTCCTTTCCTTGTGGGTAAAAGTCATAGACGGGGCTCTGTGTCTAAGTGATGGCAGATCTCACCGATGGGCCTGTCGGTGTTGTATGGGCACCAAACCGTTCTACTTGTTGTAGCTTTCAGTGAATTTTTTAAAAAGTTTATTTATTTATTTGACAGGTAGAGTTACAGACAGTGAGAGGGAGAGAGAGAGAGAAAGGTCTTCCTTCCATTGGTTCACTCCCCAGATGGCCGCCGCGGCTGGTGCTGCACCGATCCGAAGCCAGGAGCCAGGTGCTTCTCCTGGTCTCCCATGCGGGTGCAGGGCCCAAGCACCTGGGTCATCCTGCACTGCCCTCCCGGGCCACAGCAGAGAGCTGGCCTGGAAGAGGAGCAATTGGGACTAGAACCCGGTGCCCATATGGGATGCCGGTGCTGCAGGCAGAGGATTAGCTAAGTGAGCCACAGCGCCGGCCCCGACTTTCAGTGAATTTCCATACTTGGCAGTGAGTTCCCCGTTTGCCTCCTGTTCAGCAGTCTCCCTGTGATTTATTTTTACAGATGACCTTTTTGCCTCTT